>OY986044.1:43520614-43863255 GCA_963920215.1 Nineta flava
AATATAACTAATTAATTTTTTAAATATTGCTCTGATAGCTGAACATTAAGCTAGCAGAGCATTCGGTAACACAATACAACAAAAAGCATGTAATTTTTAATTAGGGCATTTAACTAGTATTTTATTAGCGTCTAATTATGAGACAATTATAATTGTGTTCTGCTCAGGTTGCTCTGCTTGCTTAATGGACATAGATTTTCATATGGTAAACGAACTTAACTTATTTAAACGAAAATAATCGTAAAAAATGTATTTATTTTTTCATAAAAATCACAAACGTAAGCTATAAAAACATATTTAAATCTTGTTATTTATATGAAAATAAATTGTGAAAATGATATTGGTAAACAATTTTCATTTCATTCATTTTTTTTTTAATGAGAAATTATCCAATCAAACTTTGTCTTAAGATACATAAATATTGTTCGAAATACGTTTTTCTAAGATACAAATCTCGTTATTTTATGTACATTTTAATAGATCAGTGCTTTGAGATCTTAACAGTAGAGTAGTTCGAATCAAGAAACCCTGCAGGGCTCTAATCTTCATTGTTAAGTTTTTCCGACAAAAATGAAAGAGGGATCAAATTTTTGCATAGGAAAAGTATTAACATCCCAACAAAAACAAAAATGTTCGCTCTCAAAAGTAGTACAATCTATGTAAGGACCAAGTTATTTAACAAAAATGAGAAATTGTTATATATTTATTGTTGGTATATATTTATTGGGAAAGTTTCTCAGGTGCAGGGTATTTTATATTTTACTTGAACACACTTTCTTTAAGATAAACATTGCAATTTTAATTGTATAAATGCTCATATTTCAGTTAAAAATACCCGGTTTTCAGACTTTTCTGGGTGGTTTCAGCCTAAAACCATACTTCCTACTAAAAATCAACTTTCTTGGACAACTGCAAGTACTTTAGAATATGGATTATCATGAGTGAGTGAGTCAATCAGTCACTAAAATGTCGATTTTAAGGGTTAAATATCTTGAAACTGTTGAAGCTCTATAATGTTGAAATTTGGTACCGTCAGGTGGTGGCTCTTTATTCTTAATGTTTTTGAATTTTTTGAGAATTTCTCGAAAATGATTTCAAAGTTTCAAATGATTTCAATTGATTTTTACCTTGGGAGTATTTTTTACCTTAGGATTTTCACATTGGGACTATGGGAATTATTGTACGATCCATAGTATATTATTAAATACGTAAGATGATAAATGATTATATTTGAATCATTAATAATTATAATACATTTAATAAATTAGAAGACAAGTTCAAAGATATAGATTATCTTTATTGAAAATATTGAATGAATGTCAGAATGTATTTTTTATTAGTTACCAAGGTAAGGAACAAAAGCATTACCGTAGTATCAAAGGGTGTATGTAGTTTAATATACAAAGATGTCTAATAAATTAAAGTACATTTTCGTTGCTAATTTAATAATATAAATAGTATAATATAATAATATAAAACGGAATCGCTTGAACGGTATAATAATTTTTTTTAATAAACATATGACTGTACCGACCCAACGTTCTTAAGAAAATTAGATTATAGTTGGTTATAAAAATGTATATAAAATAGAGCTATAATATTTTTCTTTATAAGTCCTTAAGTCGTTATAAAAATAATGATAAAATTTTAAAATAATATTATTAAACCTTTTATTTAAGATTCTATATATATATATTTGTATTTGTGAAAACAATCTATTTACTGTTGGAATTGATATCCTATATAATATTATATATATTTAAGAATTATTTCACTATTATAGAAATGTGTGTCCGGAAGGTTTCATAGAAGGTTTACATAAGACCTTTTATTTTATTCGATAAATATAACTATATATCAAATATAGAGACAATCTTTTTGAAAAGATTGTTCACCTGAATCAATAACAATTTTTTTTAAAGATATTCTTCGAAGAAATTCTTCTTCGAAGAATTTTTTTTTCCTTGCAAATTTTTGTATTTTTCTTTATGTTTTAGGATTCTGTATACTTAAAGTGTTCAAGCAAAGTCCTGTTGCCGAAAGGCAAGATTGTTGGAGTAGAAGTAAGATGATTCCAATTACCTAGAACCTATTTCTACAATGATTTAATAAACAGAATTTTAGGATTCAAACCAAACTTTATTTTTCCTAAAAAATAATGTCAGAATATTTTTGTTGATAGTTACTGAGGTAACAACAAGTAGTTACCTAAATAACAAGGGACATATATAGTGATTTTGCAAAGGTATCTAAATATGAAAGTATATTGAGATTTAGTAGCAAGTCCACTGCAAGATAAAAAACAACGTCGCTAGCCTTCCACATTTTGGAATGTTAAGAACTGTTTTCAAATTGCGTATTTTAGCATCATTAAGGACGTTGGGTTACTTCGTCAAAAATAGTGAAAAATCTTTACCAATCAAATACTTCTCTTCTGCACTATTTTACAAGCTTTTATTTAACTTGCAATGTATATATGTACGTATGTATGTATGTTCGGGTCAAATCTTGCAAGCTGTATTAGAACCACTTCTTATTGTCCTACGAGGTTGAATTTTTACATGTTGGTTCAGTTCCGATGACAATGCATTTTTATGGTAAGCATGACAAGAATCGACAAGGGGAAAGGGCGGTTTAAAGGAAGAGGGAAACAAAAATTTTGTATATTTCTCTTAATTTAAAAAAAATCGAAAAACACACAAGGAGTAAAGTGTAGAAAATTAATATTACTATAAAAAGCATGTTTTAAAAATGTTTTTTCTAATAGAAACTTATTTTATGTAAGGTACGATAAAATATCAAAATATGGATGCAACAGTATGTTTTTTTTAAAAATCCAATTCCCGAATTGGTCTGGTTAGATAGGTTAACAGTTCCATTATGGATTTGCGGACATTAAATAGTATTTAAATGGCTTTTAAATTGGCGGACAGTTAACCAAAACATGACAAATTTTGCGTTGATTGACAATATACTTCCTCACTTACGCTTGGCATTTGTTATTATTCGATACACTTGGCTACAAAAGGTGATGAAAAATTATAAAATTTTATTGTTGATTTATGCCATATTGATTCGGTTTTCAAAAAAGTAAATTCGAATAAAAGTTATATTTCTGATGACCAACGTTTATCCGAATCATTTTTACGGAAACCGAATTAATAACCCAAAAAGCAAGTATAAAATTTTAAAAAGTAACATCAACTTTTGTGGTTCATACTCCATAGTACCATGTTTTCTTGAGATATTATAATATTTCAAATTTAGAAATACAAAAGTAATATTTGAAATGGCTAAAATTAAGTTTTAATTATTTGTGATGATTGGCTGTGAAAAAAAAATTAGCTTTATTGGAAAACTAACACATTTAAAACTTTTCAGAAACGTAACTTTTTAAATACTGTGTATGTGTATGTTCCGAAGGTATACAATTCTATGTACCTTGAAATGGTCCCTATAATAGTTCAACCATAAACGATAAAATCAAATGTAGCATAAAATTTATCAATTCTATGTGCCTTCTATTTCATTGCAAAGGCGTTGGCTACGTCATCACTACTGATTACACATATCATGTGATCGCATGGTTCAATAAAAACAATTTAATGAAATTTTTACGAAAAAAAAACGAAAAATCACTTAAATCTTTTTACAATTTGGCATTCTATACAAAATGGTTTAGATACTAAACCTAGATCGCCAAACAATGAGCAAAAAGATTTCCTGTAACAAAATTTTCTGTATAGTCATGTTACTTAACCTCGCGTTGTTCAGCATACCAACATTACTACAAAAGGCAGCAGTGTCGGACTGGCCATAAAGTCAGGGTGACGATTTCCACCCGGACCCTAACCCGCGTAGGGCCCAGGCTTACTACCGATATGCAAAATCGTTTATACACGGAGAAGAACAGAAATAGAAGAACAGCTGTTTAAACTTCATATAAGCTCTTTTGCTACTTGGTGTAGGTATCTTTAAGAAGTGGAAGTGCTGGGAAGGGTCAGGTAGCGTTAAAATACTATTTAAAATTCCTAACCAAAATTTCCGTTTTTCCACAACTCGTCCACTTTTCCTCCACTTCACGATAACTCAAAAACGAAAAGAGTTAAAATTTTGTATGTGTGCTCTAGAGTTAAAAAATAAGGTTAAGTTCGTGATTGGGTAAAAATGGACCGTGCCTCCCCCCGCTAGAGAGGAAATATCTATCTTTTTTTAAACCGTAAAAGATAGAACAAAAATGTAAAGACAAAAAATGTTCCTGTTTTAACAACAAACAACATTTGTTTGAAAATTTTTTCAAACACTTAGTATGTACGTTAGTAAGTTGTAATTTTCACTGTTTTTTTCCCAACGTTTATGAGTCAGCGATTTCAATTTAGTATCGACATTTGTCACCATATGTAAGAAATTCAAGCAAAATGTTCAATATTTTTTTCTGTATCCTTTTATTTTTATTAGAATGACAAGTAAAATTTTTCCAATTCCAAGTGTCTCTTTGTTCATCGAATTCCATTTTAAAATTTACATAGACGTATTTTTCTTATTCATATCTTACATACAATGAATTTTTCCTTTATATATAAGAGACATCTAAAAGAAAATCAAATGTATTTTATATGTACGTTTGTATGTATATACATACATAAATAGGTAAGTTTTTCCTGCTTTGTGAAATGCTTCTTGACGGTATGTATGTCATCGTCACAAGTAAAAACATTCACATTTGTTACACATGTCAAATGCAATATTGTATATATATATATATATATATATATATATATATATATATATATATATATATATATATATATATATATATAAATGTACCTAATACGTTTTTATATCGCGGGGGAATTATGTCAAATTTAATAATATTCCTGTATTTTTATTGAAATAATTTTTTGTTATTTAACGTCTTCATACTCGTATTTCGGTAAATTATATTTTTGAATTACCTACATTAAATTTTCTTATAAAATTAGACGATTTGAAATACAGAAGGTATATTCTAGGAACCAAATGTGAGTTGGTCCCCATACTAGCGATCCGTACCGTATAGAAAATGCATTTTTTTTTACCGTTCATTATTTCTGATGAATATATTCTGTCTTGTAAAATTTTCCAAATAAGTATGCGCAATGTTGGATATGAAATTGACATGCCTAGGTATTGCCATTTTGCGATATATTCGGAAATAAAAGGGGCAAAAAGCAATCAATTTATGTTTTGTATAATTTTTAAGCTTCTTCCGTATTTTTAATATATATTTTGCTGTGAAACCATATATAGATAGATAGATAGATTGTAGGGGCTGCCCTGGACGGGCTACACTTTGACCATAAGGTCCATTGTGATGCCTAAGGATGTGAGGATGTGAGAGGAGTGGAAGGAATTTTTGTGTGTATAGACTAGGAATTGGTAGGATATGCGGCTGCAGCCGACTATGATAGGAACTATGCCAATATTCATCTGGAGTTCGTGAGTTTTTACGTACTGTCGTGCTGTTTTTTTAAAACTATAATGGCATACATCGAACTCGTGAATGGTTACGAATTAGCTTTGTATAAATTTGATTACATTAATTTTAATGTCAGAGTAAAGAGCTTGCGGAGCACCACTAGGAATCAGTAAAAATATTCGCTGGAATATAAGTGAAAGTCGGTATTAACTTGGAGAATAATTTTTTTTAGTACTCCACTGTTTAAAATTTATTATTATTTTGTTTTCATATTGTTATTATTCAAAAAATAATAATTTATATAATTATTGGTTTATGCGAGTTGAGAATTTACATAATTTCAACAAACATTTACTTAGATCGGATATGACTTGCGTATATCCAAGCTTACTTCGATATTTCCGCACATATTTCAAAAGAGTTACAAAAAGTACTTGTCTCAAGACAGTTACTAAAATTAGTTGGCTCAGTACAGTTACTAAAAGTAGTTGTCTCACATGAATTAATCAGATGGTATTTTGAATTTTTATTTCTTCAATTTACAAATTGAATATTTATTATGGATTGTGCTGAAGTATCGAATAGGCGAATTAATGGTTTCTATCTGATTGTATCTAAGTATATTTTTTTTGTATAATTTATTTAATTCACCATTCCGAAACTTGTGGTTTTTCAAACTTGTCACATTTCAATACACATTCTATACACATTTTGGCTGTACAATTTATGTATTTTATGTGAATATGCAATGACTTTTTTAATTTATAACTATATTGTTTTGTATACGCTTGGTATTTTTGGCCTTGTAGTTTTTCTTTACAGAAGCGTATAGTCCCCTTTATATACAACTATGTAGCGACAAAAATGGCGCCGACAGTGGCTACACGTAGTGTATCGGGTGGCACTGAATTTAATATTAAAAGTGCTATGGAGACGGTGTTGGCATCTGAAGAATTTAAAATAACGATGAGTGAATTAATTCGTACAAGTGTTGAAGCCAGTGTTCAAGTTTTAAAATCGGAAATTCGAGAATTGAAAGAAGTCAACCTCAAATTACTTAGTGAAATTGAAACGTTGAAACATGATATCAGAGTACCGAAACATGATATAGTTACCCGAGAAACCAACCAACGTACTAATAGTAACATCAATAATGTTGTTAATGAGCACCAAAAGATGTCACCAAGAAATGAGCAGCCAAGCTACTCACAAAAAGTAAAAAGGGGCTTGATGAATAGGCGTGAAATTTCAATGTCTCAAATACATCCTAATACTTCCGAAGGAACTACTAGTGAGCAAAGAGACGATGTGGAAGGATGGCAGGAGGTAAGAAGAAAGAAAAGAACGGTAGTTGTAGGTGATTGTGAAGATACCAACAGTATATCTGCAGTGGAACCGAAATTGTGGATCTTTCTTGGACGGATGACCCCAGATACTACTGAAGTGCAAGTTGTAAATCATTTAGGAACAAAATTCCCAAATCAAAACTTCCAAGTAACAAAACTGGAAACAAAGGGAGTGAATGCGTGCTTTAAAATAGCAGCTAATATGAGTTTAGCAGAGTCATTGTATGAAAGCAAAAACTGGCCCAAAGGATCTATTGTAAAAAGGTACTTTTTTCGTCAAGAAAGACCTGGTAGATTCCAAGCTGATTAGTCAATTTAGCCGCTTGGAAAAAAACAGTGAAGTTTTATCGATTTTGCATCAAAATGTTCAAAGTTTATTCAATAAGACCGAACAAATTGAAGTGATTGCTAAACAATATAATGTAGATTTCCTGTGCTTAACTGAACATTGGCTAAATAAAGTGTCTATGCAGTGTTGTGTTCTTGATAACTATGTGATTTGTGCATCGTACTGTCGTGAGTTAAAATCACATGGTGGTACGATTATATTAGCGAGACGCAATTTGAATAAATATATACGAAATATCAATATGGAAGCACTATGTTTGGAATCTCATTTCGAATGTTCTGGAATAATATATGAATCGGAATGTTTCAAAATTCAAATTGTGACCATATATAGAGCGCCCAATGGAGACATTTACATATTTGAAGAATATCTAAATAGGCTCTTTGACACACTGAAACCAGAAAAAAACAATGTAGTAATATGTGGTGATTTAAACATTGATTATTTAACAAACACGTCAGTGAAACGTAGATTATGTGATACATTAAATTCCTATAATTGTAAGAATCTGATCAATGAACCAACGCGTACAACGACATCTACCAGTAGCTGTCTTGATTATGTTATTATCAATAATAATTTCAATAATTTTAAAATTACTAACTTATCAACGTGTGTATCAGACCATGACAAAGGTCAATTTCTTCAAATAAATGTTAATGAAATAATAAAAAATAACACTGTCGATAGTATTCACAAACGTATATTTACAAATTCTAACATGCAATATCTCTCATATATGCTTAAAACCGCTGACTGGAGTGATGTTTATGAGTCAAATAATATAAATATTGTATACAATGCATTCTGGCAAATATTTCAATTTTGTTTAGATGTTACTATTCCCATAATTAAAACGCAAAACAAACCACCTAATAAATTACAATGGATCACCCCTGATATAATAAAAGAAAGCCAGAATTTAAAGGATCTGTTTGATTTAGTTACTGCCTCTAATAATCCTGATTTAAACAGTCTATACGCAATTCGAAAAAAGGAATATAAGAACACAATACGTAGAGCAAAATCATTTTCATTTCAACAAAATATAATGGACAAACAATCTAAAAATCAATGGAAAACCATTAACAAAACATTAGGTAGAACTAAATCAGACAAAACCGAAATATCTCTGCTTCGGTCAGATGGTACTGTATGTAGAAATAGAAATGAAAATGCTGAGATGCTTTGTGAATATTATGCTACAGCTGTTACGAATAAACTTAATAGTCATTATAAAAACAACTTAACAGTAAATGTTACTTCTTCGGTCTCCAAATTAAAATCATTTTATATTAATCCAGTAACGGACCTAGAAGTCTACAATGTTGTTATGTCAATGGAAAATAAACATTGCTTTGGGATTGATGAAATCCCAATAAAACTAGTTAAAAATAGTATTTCCCAAATTGCATGCATACTAAGTTATATATATAATCTTTCATTTGAAACTGGAGAATTTCCAGACCTCTTAAAGATATCGATTATTAAACCAATATTCAAAAAAGGAGACACACTAAAAGTTGAAAATTATCGTCCTATATCATTATTGCCTCAATTCTCTAAAATATTAGAGAAACTGATGTATAATCGACTCTCCGAGTTCCTGGAACTTGAAAACATTTTAGTTAAATGTCAGCACGGTTTCAGACCGAAGCACTCCACGTGCTCGGCCAGTAATGAATTAACACATTTTGTATTGGAAGAGATTGATAAAAAAAAATTTGTATTGGCATTGTTTTTCGATTTAAGTTCAGCTTTTGATACTGTGAATCATAATCTTTTATTAAAAAAATTAGACAATATTGGCATAAGAGGTCTACCAAACTCCTGGTTTCAGACCTACCTACAAAATCGACAAATTATTATAGATGTTGCAGGAGAAAAATCCAGATCAAGGGATGTAAACATAGGGGTCCCACAAGGGTCAAATCTTGGTCCTTTGCTGTTCCTTATTTATATAAATGATTTGCCCTTACATATTTCGCTGGGAAAATTTGTGCTTTATGCAGATGACACATCTGTACTTTTGTCATCAGATGATTTGACTGACATTATCAATCAAATGGACCTTGTGGTTGATCAGTTTAGTGATTGGTGTAGAGTAAATCATTTAATTATAAATATGAGCAAAACTACTTATTTACTGTTTAATAATAAGCACATCGACAATACCAAGTTATTAAATAGCAGGAATCCGATCAGTCGAGTAACTGAAATGAAATTCCTAGGAGTCATGCTAGATGAAGACATGGGTTGGCATCTTCAAGTTGATGTAGTTTGTAAAAAATTGAGTACAGTATGCTACTATATAAGAAAATTGAAGCAAACGCATGATACAGACGCACTTTTGGCTCTGTATTACGGGCTTGCTTATAGTTGCATGCAATATTGTGTTGTTCTTTGGGGACAATGTTCGGACTGCTCTCGAATATTTGTGTTACAAAAGAGAATTATTCGACTTATTTTCAATCTGAACTATAGAGAAACATGTAAAGATCATTTTATAAAGCACAATATTTTAACTTTTTATGGCATATACCTGTATGAGTTGTTAGTATACATCAAGAAAAACTACCAAAATTTTAAACTGAGAAAAGAAATTCATCCTTATAATACTCGACAATGTACTGATCTTCATGTTCAAAATTATCGAATTGATAAATATAGAAAAGCTCCTCAAATTGTTGGGACTGAATTATATAACAACTTACCAGTAGAAATTAAGCATATTGAAAATATAAATAAATTTAAAACTGTATTAAGAAATTATATAGTAAAACAATGTCCATATAATTTGTGAATTTGACAAAACCTATGTACTATTTGTATCTTTGGTAAATAAATTATTATTATTATTATTATCTGAATTAAATTTGTAGTGTATATTTATATTTTTGCAAATCAGACATATTTGAACATTTTTTTTTTACTGTAGTGTCGTTTTTTTTTTTTTTTATACGATATTTCTTTTTACTACAGTTCAATCTAGTACATATTCATGTAATTTTTTTTATAACTTGTACAACCAAACTTAGTATTTTAAGGATAGTTATACTATCAACATATTAAATGAAAAATTATTTATTTCAAATATATTTTATTTTTACATATATTTTGTTTTGTTCTTTTTTTTGTACTTTTTTTTATTTTCAGTATTTCTGATTCGAATCACTAGTCGATAACTTAGACACTTACTGGATAGTAAAGATCTTACTACCTCAATATTATCTTTTTTAATGGGCCCAGCTTTTATTGAAAGACTTTCGGTTCAACGTGTTATTTTTTTTTATATTTACGTGTATCGCGTTAGCACCGATCGTCTTCCAATTTTCATAATTCCACATACAATACTCTGCTTTGGATTTTTTTTTCTAAAGTACCGTATATTTAGTTTTCATTATTTTTTTTTTTTAAATACATCATAATACCTCTTTTAATTAAAATTACTAAATTAACTTAATTTCAAATTTATGAAAATAATTGATAATTCAATTATTTTCTATAAAGTGTTTAGTTTTTTTTTTAAAACTAAACACCTAATTTTTTTTTTAAACTAAACTCATTTTATATTTTTTTTTTAAATACACAAAGTCGTGAATATTATCGGAATTATAAAAATGCATATTGAAAGAAAGCTCGCATCGAAAGGAATCCAATGAGCCTAAAAAGCCCAGTACCGTACGAATGCGAGAGCTACGACAGCGTCACAAAGGAAATGAAAAAACGGCGCAAAGCGATTAAGTAGTTGGTCCAGCGGCCATACTGTGGCAGTTCAGTCTACGGATCAGGAGGACGTTTTCACGAAACATTTGTGGCACGGAATCGAACTGCACCAATCTTCTTTTTCCGTTCTATTATTTTTTCTGTTGTTAAAAACATGAAAGTTTTTATTGCAATGTGCAAAATACAAATAAATGCTTCAATTTTATTGAACCTATTTTGTATAGTATTTGATCCGATACTAAAAAATTTAATGGAGTCCATTTTTAGTTAAAAAAACACATTAATTATTATATGTGCTATATTTAATATTATATGTGCTACATTATTATATATATTACGCTTCGGTTCTAAAGTCAAAAGCAAATAATCAATGGAATGCTGTACCTATTTTTTCTATATCGGGTATACTCACCCAATATTAAAGTATTTTTGAACAAATTTAGTATGGATTTCATTTCAGAAAATATTTTTATTTCCCTAAACTAGTTTTTAAAGAATATATATAAAATAAATTCACTCCATTACATAATAATACTTTTCTTCCGAGTTTTGTACCATTTATTTCAGTGCCAACAAATTTGTATATAAATAAAATTTAAAAAGAAACTTTTTCAATTTAAAATTACTTTATCTGTATGTAGGTATGTTCCCTATTTTGCTCGATGTTTGTTCGTATGTGTGAGTGCGTGAATATATTAATCGTAAGAACGTAAAAAAACTCTTATCATTATTATTTTTCTCTAAAAGAAAGTAACTTTATTTTCTAAACTTTTATTTTGGAATAATGGTAATAATAATCTTTTTTAAAAGAACAAGAAAACTTTATGCTATATCAAAATTGGTGATATTTCACTTTAGATAAAGGAAAACAAAAGTTATTTAAAATATTTTTTGTGAATATTAAAATTTGTATAAGCGCATATTTATGTGTCGGCCAATATACAGGATATGTCATTTTATTTTATCCTATACTCCGAAAGTTAAAGCAATGGATCCATCTGGTGGATCGAAGAGGCAAGTGGTAATATGGGTCTTGAAGTGATACTGAACCCCCCCGTACCGTCCGAATGGACCCCAAATGGACGGGGATGGAGATAGGGAGATCCGAAACACGCGGGCCGTTTTGGTACCCGCGAATTTCGAAAAAAAAAGTTTTGAGGCAACCGCTCCAAAATTGGTGAGCTTATTTATTGGTACCACTATATGTTGTAAAAAAAATGCCATCCGATCCTGATGGGCAGTTTCAGAGAAACAACTCTTCAAAGTCGCCAAAAAACCCTTTTTTCGAATTTTTTTAAACAAAAATCGAAAAAAAATAGTTAAAATTGTTTGAATCGGATGGCATTCAAAATTTTAGCTCTAATAAGTGTAAGGAATTATGTGTATCAAAGCCATCCGATTTTGATAAAATTCAAAACACTTTGACCCGGTTGCCACGTTAAAAAATGTGACGTTTTGCCCCCCCCCCCTCCCTATCTCCACCCCCGTCCATTTGGAGTCCATTCCGGCGGTACGGGGGGGGGGGTTCAGTATCACTTCAAGACCCAGATTACCACTCGCCATCCGGTTGCCTCCGACCCATATGATACGTGCCATTGCTTTAACTATAAGAATTTGACTTGCTTCGAACGTATGAGTGATAGCAACAATGATTCAAGGAGACCTTAAGGACACTATAAGTTTGAGCTCAGAATGTAATTTTAACATACGTGCGCAACAAGCGGGGTAATGTCTACACCAAGAAGTTAGATGTAAATAGATTTAGTAATTATTTAGTTATATTATAATAAAGTTAGTATATTTTACATGTCAGCTTAAAAATATTGATAGTTATGTTCACTAATAGATAGCATACTATGTTTCAGTTATATACTGAAATAATTTTAAAGTTTTATTTTTATACATTAATTTTTCAATTAAATCGTTACTTGCAGTTTAGGTGTTAGAATCCGTATATAAATCCGATATGTAAGTCTAGATTAATTTATTAAATTGACTGTTGGTTAAATAAAAATTAATTATTTAATTCATGTTTTTTAGACTGTATCTTCCTACAAACTCAAACTATCTCTTATTAGTATGTAGTAACAGGAGTTCAATCACGCCAAAGAAGTATAACTAACGCATGACATAATTAAATTTTTTTTTCTTAAAGAAACAATACTTTTTAACTGCTACTTTAATTCGTCATCACCTTTTCACCTTAATATCAGACAAGCTAATTCTAGCCTCTTATGATGACCGTAGTCAAAAAAACTAACCCGGTGGTTAATATACTTCGAAATATGATATCGATTGGATATTTTTATCAATATTTTTCAACTTTGAATACTTCCTGAACGGGTAAACATTAATATTATGTATGACTTGGAACTAGTGGACATTTTTTTTGCTACAACATTATCACTTCAGAAATACAGGTAAATCTCTTGTGAAACAATCTGTATATAAAGTGAATTGAAGTGAATTTAATTATAATTTCTTTCAATACATGTACTTCTCTTTCTAAAGACGATATTTAAAGCCTTAAAAAATGTTCATCTTATATTTTTGTCTCTTTCCTTTATTTTGAGTGGAAACAAAAATGAACAATATAATTCTATGATAAGCTTTTGTTCAACCATGTTTGAGATTAAATTGGTAATAATTTTATTTATTTACAAACTTTTTTTGGATAGTATTTCAATTGCTGAAATTCTTTTCTGACTTTCATAAAATGAAAAAGTGTATTTGATTTTTTTTAACGAGTATACACCTATATATATGTCGCAGATGGATCTTCGAATCCGCTGTTTTACAAAACCTCTAGTTGTTTTACATAACAACTCCGCTATGTAAAACAACTGAATGACGTTCAGCTGGATTGTCATTGCGATACGTTTTACAAAACTGCTACCCACGTTTAGACATAATGCAGAATAGCTTATATGTAGTCACACAGAGCGTTTTGATATCGGGAAATATATAGAACGCCTAAGTGAAAGATTGTAGTACTCGGTTGTAATAGTTACCTTATTTAATTTCAACAATTTTTGACACTATAACTCAAATATATAGAACTTGTTAGGAAAAAGGACCTTTAGTAATGGGAATTCCATTAGCCCATTTACAATAATTCTAAGTTATGAATTTAAGACTTAAACAATATAGACTGCTAGGTAATATAAATAGTAGTTTTAATTATAATAATAATGATATATACTAAAATCTACAATCTGACGTTTCATTTCACGCTGTTTTACATAACGTCTAATCGTTGACCCGCTGCATTGATAAATGCAAAACGCTTAAGGGCGGGTACACACGTTACGGTATACCGGACCTACCGTACCGTATACCTGTACAGGTCACCTGCACAGGCAAACCTGAGTGTCTGTACCAGCCGCCTGCACAGGCATAGCGACCTGTACAGACGACCGGACAAGATATGAAATTCAGTATTCAATTCCTGCGCAGGCATATAGACCTGAGCGTGTGTATGAATCAGTCCGGTATGCCTGCACAGTTTCTATGTGGTTTTATTAGTTGCGTCTAGTTTCTTTTTAACAATAGAGTGAGTCATTTTTAACCCGATTTCAAAAAGGAGGATGGTCATCAATTCGTCTGTTTTTTTTGTTTGTTTGAATTTACAACATTTTTGTGTGTACATAGTAGACTTGTTCAACATTATTACGTGTACAACAATATATACGGTATACAATATAACGGAGTTGTTATGTAAAACAACTAGCGGTTTTGTAAAATAGCGGATTCGAAAGCCATCTGCGACATATATATATATTAAGATCAGTAGTAAAAATCCAAGTTTTCTAATTCAAAAGATCGCGGTTGAGCAGCAACGTGACGAAAATAAGAAAAATCAAGTTTTCGAGGTACTCACGCGTCCTCAAAAATACAATACCCACATTAAGTAACTTTTGAACCATTAAAGATAATGTATATTATATGATTTGACCGAAATGAAATTTTCATCAGAAAAATAAGAGGATTTAAATGCTAACATTGCTTTTTTTTCGTCTATTTATTTTCATATATATTTTTTTCTTTCATTATTTGTCAACGCCTGGCCCCATGGAAAACACATGCTTCGAGCTCATGGCAAGGCATGTAACAGGTTAAAAAAAATTTCATTTATAGCATTATTAAATTGAATTTTTCTTTCTATAAGCACAATATACGCCTCTATATAATTTGTATTGGATAAACATGTAATGAATTGTAGCAAACATGATTTTCTACAACTTTACTCCTTATACAGAAATATTTTATATTTTGTGTTTTCATCTTTCTCTATGCCCTCATTTCCCCTTGACCTTAGCCATTTATTAATAAAACTGGCCTTGGAAATACTAAAATCTTATAAGATATGGCATTTCATGTTGATCAGACTAAAATTGTGACCGTTAGAGAGTAATTTATGTAATTTATTCTTAAGAAATTCGTATATATTTTAGTATATATTATATACTATATATATATTTATATTTATATATATATATATATATATATATATATATATATATATATATATATATATATATATATATATATATGAAATGTAGGGAGAACAAAATTTAAGTGTCCATCAATTTCTTTAAACTTGAACAGATATACAATTTTAGATTTTGTATGTATTTTCGAATATACATAAAATCATATATGTCAAAGTTGAGTGATCTTTATTCGATATCTTTTCGTATAACATATATAATACTATATATATATATATATATATATATATATATATATATATATATATATATATATATATATATATAGTATTATATATGTTATACGAAAAGATATCGAATAAATATATATATATATATATATATATATATATATATATATATATATAGTATTATATATGTTATACGAAAAGATATCGAATAAAGATCACTCAACTTCGACATATATGATTTTATGTATATTCGAAAATACATACAAAATCTAAAATTGTATATCTGTTCAAGTTTAAAGAAATTGATGGACACTTAAATTTTGTTCTCCCTACATTTCCCATAAATATGGATATTTGCATGCAACAAGAAATCTTGAGTAAGGAAATAAGTTGCAAGAAAATTTCAATAAATTTGATTAGTACATTTACAAACAAATCGCAATAACTTTATAAAATATGGAAATCATACGTTTTTCTAGATATTTTCCATTTGTTTTTTGCTATACGATATATTCAAATCGAAATAACATGCCGTAGTCTAAGAGGAAGGCGAACTCATGATATTTCAGTAAGGCTCAATATGAGTAACCATTAGATTTGCCTTTATAATAGAAGCTTTAAGGTTTGGACTATATATTTCAAAAAAAATGGGAGTAGAGATAGCGGCAGACATAAGAAACGAAGTGCGAAAGACGCTGTGTGGCAGGATTTTGCTATCTTCAAACTATTTCCATCTACCTGCACTTGTACCAGTCAAGTAGCCGAGCGGTCTAAGGCGTCATGTCTGCGCAGTATGCAGTACTTGGAAACTGGCAGGTTATGGGTTCGAATCCCGACATCGGCAGTTTGTCAATTATAAAAAAAAAGGGGCGGTAAATTGACTAAACTGTCGGCGTATGGACAAGAACGATGTAACCGGCAATGCTTGAGAAGGTTTTCTGCAGTTTCCTTCACGAACTCCAGATGAATATCGGCATAGTTTCTATCATAGTCGGCTGCCGCCGCATATCCTACCAATTCCTAATCTATAGATAAAAATTCTTTCCACTCCACTCACACCCTCACATCTTTATGCATCACAATGGACCTTATGGTCGAAGTGTAGCCCGTCCAGGGCAGCCTTTACAATCTACCTCTACCTCTACCTACACTTGTGAGCCATTATTTTCAGAAAAGAATTGTATTAAAAACTCGCTTCGAAACTGTCAGATGACTCCGGTGCATAGCTTGGGTTCTGCTAAAAATAAGTATAAACATAATATCAGTTATTTGAAAGCATGTTTTTGATTACTGAAGGAAATATTCTGCATTAATAAATATTTGAAGACCAAGCAGTAATTGTCAGATAAAGTGTCAAACGTCAAGTTTCAAAATGCACTTTTCCTATTAAAAAAATAAATGTAGATTTCTATAGATGTTATTGAATATGTGATATGTCGTAATTGACTGATCAACGCCAAGCCAAAACTTCTGAAGTTATTTACAAGAACCTTTTTTTATGATCCTTAGACAATGTACTAGTGCACTAAGGGTAATGCTAGTTAAATATAAAAGCTTACAACTTTATGGAACCATTACATGTTTCTAAAATAATTATAGATTAAGGCATCTATGACATCCTTGGAAAATTATGTTAGATTGCAGTGGCTGGACCATAAGGTCCACTGTGATACCTATACATTAAGGATGTGAGTGGAGGACAAGAAATTTGTATACGGACTAGGAATTGGTAGGTTGTACCACTGCAGCCGACTTTGATAGGTACTATGCCGATATTCATCTGGAGTTTTTGAAAAGAAACTACAAGAACCTTCAAAAGCATAGCAGAATATTCCGGTTAATTTCGTTCTTCTCCATACACCGACAGTTTAGTCAATCAACTTAACCCCATTAATATTTTATTAATAAGTGCCGTTGACAGCACGGTTACTTGGACTGGTTCCATGGCACATTGCAAATATTTAATGTGGATGTGCAAATAAGTTATAATTCAACTAATCATGAACCTTAGTAGTAGTAGTACTAGAAAGGGAAGGAGATCGAGCCTGACAAGTTCGTTCTTGTTTAGGAATTGGTGGGTTGTGCGGTTGTAGCCGACTTTGATAGAAACTATGCCGATATTAATTCCTAATCAAGTACGTTCTTGTTTAGGAATTGGTGGGTTGTGCGATTGTAGCCGACTTTGATAGAAACTATGCCGATATTCATTTTGAGTTTGTGGGAGGAAACTGCAGAATACCTTCACAAGCATAGCAGGTTACTTTCGTTCTTGTCCATATGCTGACAGTTTAGTCAATTAACCGTCCCCATTCATTTATTTAAAATAATTTAATTGACAAACTGCCGCTATTGGGGATCGAACCAGCAACCTCTCAGTTCAGAATAGAGTACCTTAAACAGCCGGACCACTTGGACTGGTATCATGAACCTTACTAAAATACTGTCTTCATGTACACTTGCTCTTCGACTAAAACTATTTTTTTGCTGTACGAAGTATTCAAATCGTAATAACTTACATAGCAACAGCAAATAAAAAGGAGATTTTTGTAATATATAAAATACCATTTTAAAATGTTAATAATATGTCTTGCTTGTTGTTGTTGTTGAAAGAAATGCATGTAAAATTTACATTTTTCTATTTATATTCGAAGACATACATATCTACCTTCTGCCATATTATATATTATCCTCGAATCTAAACCAAACCACTGCGAACAACTGGAACGAGATAGCATGCACAATCTAAAAATGCTTACATGTTTTGTATGTACACTCTTGTTGGAAAATATTGAATTGAATTTGAAAAATATATTTAGTTGCGTGTTCATTTCAAATTGAGAAATGATAGCCGTTGCAAAAATTTATTTACTTCTTTAGGCGACTTGAAGACAAAATTCTAATAAAGTACAGAATGAATAGATGGAAATTTTACGCGTTTTAGATCTTTAATGAGATCTCGTAAATTTCAAGGAAATATTTCAAGGAAAAGAAATTATTGCAAGGGCATCAGTAGGATGTCAAATTATAGCTTATTGTAGAACAAAAACCTTTTTATGGATTAAACTATTGAAAGTAGCCCTTATCATCAAAAGAATGGTTCAAAAAAATCTGAAAATTATCAATAACAATCAGAAATTGAGTCAAAATTATCAGAATTAAAAAATTATATAACGATTAATTGAATTTAATTGTTTATTTCCTTAACACTATTAAACCATTGATTTAAAAACAAACAGTTTTGGGCAACAAATATTTCTCATAATGTAAGGAAAAATTTTTGTCCTTCTTTTTGTCCTCCTTTTGTCTCAGAATGATGTATTTTAAATATCAATTTGGCTCAAACATAGGCTTTTGTAGAGTTGCAGTTACAACAACAAATATTGCTATATGGAATTGAAGCGACACCACGGCTTTGTTAAATATCATAAATTTAGGTCAATTTTTTCAACCCGATGTGTATTTCAGTATAATGCTTTCACAATATTTTATATGACTAGAATACGACTGACTATATTATTACAGTACTATTCAGTGTACTACACTATATACTATGGTATACATACCTCATATGCATTTTTAATATTTATAATCTCTTTAGTTTGTGCAACCGTGCCAGCAATACCCACACCGAATGGTATACGTAATTCTTCAGTACGAGCTTTATGTACAGCATCATCTAGTTCTGTAACAATCAACAAAAAGTAAACATAAATAACAGTACAATTACTTTCAATTATTATACGGTTTTCATGACCGTTTATTACGAATAAAATAATGCCATAGTTTATTTCTTATATTCATTGTTGTCCAAAACTTTAAACTTTGCTTTAATATATTAGTACAATGGGCGGGTTTTTGAGCACCATAAACCAGATTATATTTTAGCCAATAAACAAACACAGAACCTAGAATACACCCTCATCCATAATATTCCACAGATATTTTTATGATAGGACTTCGATGTGTCCATAAAAGAACGGTCCCATAAAATAAAGGATGTTAGCAATGCTTTTAGATATTCTTTGAAACGGCTAAGGGCTTCTTCGGTTTATGGTCTAAAATGCTGTATATATAAACAATCCAGAATCTCCGCGATGGTAGACAATGCACGGCATGACGTCAGTAAAATTATCTACCACTTTAAGCTATGTTTTTACCCCCATTATATATATAAATAAAAGCGTAGTCTTCCGAAAGTATTCTAAAAATACATTTTGTGCCGATTAAATTCAGAAAAAGCAGTTTCATGTTATGAAACATGGACGCAAATATACTTTTGGAGTAGGTCCATTGGGTTATCCTTTTGGTTTTCTCTTATTTAGACTGGAAGCTTGTATCAAAGAGATAGTTTTGATGGAATACACATACCATGAATATAGCACTGTTTGGATTGTACAGAATATCTGGAATCATTTTGCAACTAACTATTTTGTTGGGATCTGGTGGAACAATGTTTTCTTGGAAAACATTGCAACCAAAGGAAACTGAGAAGAAGTACGAAGATACATTTCAGTTTTTAAGCTCGTAAAATCGAAATATTTTAGAACGAAATGTATTCAATGTAATTTAAGTATGATCTCATTTTCTACCAAGTTTGGACCCTAGAATAAGTTAGAAAAACTTTGACAAGAAATATTCTCTTACCTGTATCACGTGTAACATCAAACAACTTGGCCACCAAAAACCGTTTCTCAGCTGGACCTCGTGCCAAAAACAATGATCCACGATCCGCATGTGTCAATATACAAATATTCACTAAAATTTTATGACACAACACATCTAAATCCAGTTCATTAGCCACATCGCGAATTAATTCCATAAACAGTTCAGATTCTTCTAAATGTGTTAGATCACGTATCACTGTTGGTAATGTACCAGATGCACTAGCTTTCACTGGAGACGTTGCCAGCCACAATTGAAATAGATCAGATGTAATGGATGTACGCCGTGACGACGTTTTATTTCCGGCATTTGTACCCGCTTGCTGTTGGGTAAACGAACTTTGCGAAGATGTATGAACTAAATGACAGGATGCAATTGATGTACGCCGTGATGAAATTGCTATAGCAGCCGCGGAATCACAACTCAAAATATTATTCGAAGATGGCTGTACTGTGACCGGTAAATGGGGTTGATCCCATGTAGTCTCTGGTGAATTTGATCGGGAGGATGAATTGTAAAACTTAAAATTTTCGATAACAGTTTCACATGGTGGTGGAGATGGAGATGAATGCGTGATTGAGATGTTCGAGTTAGTCGACGTGCGTCGGCTTCCTTCAGGATCTAAAACATCTGGTGATGGTATTTGAAATATTGATATTTTTGAATTATTCGACACTTCTCGATAGATTTCCAACGATGATTCTGGAGAAAACGATAGCGTCGATGTTTGTGATTGTTTTCGAGGTGGTGGTTTACAGATGACATCTTCAGGTGACAGAGATGATCGGGTTCTTGGTGATCCATGATTGTTGCTGTCTTTGACCTTGACAACAGATAACTGTGGTGTTGTAACTCCATTTGTAGTATCTGTTAGAGCAGAGGGGGGAATGGTTGCATCATGTAATCGTTTTATTAAATTATTACTGGCACGTTGCCGTAACCATTGTTCAATTAACTCTATGTTTGATTCTAACCATTCCCCCGCTTTATCGAGGTCATTTTCTCCCCATGGGGGTGGCAACATCCCGACACATGACGTGACTCAACTTTTTAATTTGTCTATACTTTTTGTATCACAATCACTTTCAGTTAATTCACTACTTTTTTGTTTTACTGATTGTGAATTTTCCATTATTACGTTATTAGTGTGTATTTTTTTGAACCACTTTGTTTCTATTTAAATCCATTTGGATTATTCTTCTTTTTTTTACTAAACATAAAATATTAAACGTCAACAAAATTTTATTTTAGTTTTTATTAAAAATTTGGCTTCAAATTTCTCAATAATTTTTTTTAACAAGACAAAACATTTGTATGTTTACTCTTAAGGTAGTTATCGATAAACTACAATATCAGGATATAACGATTTGGATATTTATGGATAATCCACTATTTAGGATTTGTAGCGATATTTTTTTTAAATTTGGAAATGAATGTTTTAAAACGATCGGAATTTAAACATCTAACCTAACATCTAATCTAAACATCTAATATAACCTCAGTAACCTATATGACAACTGTCATAGTTACCTGTCGTGTGATATAGTCCTTTAGTATATAAAACTAATTTTAATAAAACTCAATCTCAATGACCACATTTATAAAATAATATACAGGATGTTTCTACCTACTTACAAATAAATTTTGTATAAACAAAAAAAATGTTTATACATAAAGGATATCCCTTCTTCTCCAACAAATATATATCCATTGTACTCCAATAAATATTTTTGTTGGTTTATAAAATAAAATATTATAATGTCTATGAATGCTTCGAGGAGCTGAACCGCCTGGCACTGAGTAACACAGTCAGGCTGATCTGGGTATCGAGTCACTCTGGCGTTAAGGGGAATGAAGTATCGGACTCGTTGGCACGAGTCTGGTCATCTCAAGCGCCCCTTAAACCTGAGCCTATCATTCCCATAGCAAGATGCTCCGTAATTTATCGAATCAAGGGGTGGCTGAAACAAGCTCACCTCGATTATTGGAACATTGCGCAGGGCATACGATAGGCCAAGTTGTGCATAAACACAGCTAGGCCATTCGACTGTGCTCGATTGAAACTCAATAGAATGCAGTTGAGAAGGGTAGTAGTGCTTTTGACAGGGCACTGTTGATTGAACTACCACCTTCATAACTTGGGGATCTCTAATGATCCTACATGCAGGGCCTGTATGGAGGACGAAGAAACCTCCATACATGTTATTGGCACCTACAGAAGCCTGCAGGGTGTCAGATATAGAATGTTTGGGTCCGAAATTTTGGATCCATCAATCCTGGGAGCAATGCCGGTGGAGAAGTTGTGGGCCTTCTGTGTGGCGTCTGACCTCAACAGAATCCTATAGCTTCATCTGCTTAAAATAGCACCTCTCACCCTGAGGCGTCTCGCCTTCGGGTGACAGGTTGTTATCAAGGAGGGCACAGAGGACCCCTTGGTCTAGGTGCTAGGTACCCCTCTTTCTTATTATTATTATTGACAATGAGAGCATTTTTTATATGAAAAATATGTTTTTGTGGGTAAATTAGACAATACCTGCCGAATTAATAAATCATCTCACGTCCCTGCTTAACTGTCTATTATATGAATAATTAATATAAATTTTTTAACTTGACCTAACTTCATTTTAATAATAATTATAAGTAATTTGAAAGAGAGAAACCGATTTATCAAATGTGTGGTTTGTTTTATGAATACTAATGTTATGAATACTAGTTAATATAGCTAAGAAGCTGGAGATAGTCTTTTTTGTATTATTAAATCGAATAAATGTTGTTAAAATATATTGGTTAGTCGAGCTATCGGCAGTCAACCAAACGGTTGAAATATTGCACATTTTCGGCTTACGAGAATCATTATCAAAAAATTTCATATTTGAGGGTTTTCTTGGTCTAAATTCCTATTATTTAATGAACTGTTTTTACTATCCCCACCTCACATATTCTCTAAACAAAAGCCAAATTTGTTGAACAAAATTTATTTTGGTAATTTAAGATAGTGCAATTAATTAATTAATGAGCAATTCGAATCTACAGTTTAGCCCAACAACACACTTAAAATTTGTAAACTCGTTGTAGTATCTACATAGGCCAGGTTTAATAATTGTTAAAATAATAAAGTTAAGAATTATTAAAACTGCCGTAAATAAGAAAGTGTGAAGAATACAACCTTTAGTTAATGGAGACTTTTGATCAGCAGGCTTTAAAATTTTCCTAAAGTTTTATACTAATTGTACGAAACCTATTTACCATATAAAACTCTGGAATCTTCTGCTCTCAAAAGACACTACATGCAGTTTTTGTGGAGTTCTCGCATAGGATTCTTTTTTGTCTTGCTAGCATTTTACCTACTCTTAAAAGAATATATTCTTAAACATTGCTACTAAAAAAACATCACTTTCATCATACTTAATTCTTTAAGAGCTTTTTGGATTCTTTGTTCCCATGCCAAAATGGATTCACAATCAATACTTTATAAATGGACCAATAAGTTTTTCTCTGACCAGCATTTAACGTATACAATCTACTAATTGGGTGATTATCAAATAAAGTTACCAAGGTAACCACTTTGCTTTGAGGACTTACCGGTGGCTACAGATTCAAACGATTATCCTTCGTGGGGTATAAGTCAAAAATCTATCCCTCAGAGGAGTTACAGGATATTGCGACTTGTCCGAAGTGTTACGGAGCGGATGACACTAAATAAATAATACACTGCCTCATTAAATAAATAATTTTTTCTTGAATATTCAAATAAAAACATATCATACCTTTTCAATTGAAATTCTTATTTGTTACGAGTCTCTCATGACAATTAAATTACATCATTTTATTGTATTTTTATTAACCCATTAAATGTCTTATGTAGTACTTACTTACTTCTACTTTATAAACTAGGTATATATTACATATTAAATATGTATTTAAACATTCATAGTTAATGTCCCGAAGACGCTCATTACAAGCAAAAATCAAACACGATGCGTTGTGTTTGATCAAGTTGACTTACAAAGGTAAACAGTTGTTTAGCCCAACCTTGAATTTTTGTTAGAAGGACCGATTATGAGCTAAAAATTGAGTTTTGGAAAAGGTGAGTAAGTAGTTTTGCGTTTTATATTTGTAACGGTGCTTCGTAATGTTTGATAATACTTAATTTTACCATCGCCACCTTAGTAATAGCAGCAGTATCAGTGAAGGGGTAGGCTTAAGAAAGCATTTCTAGACCTTTTTTACAGATCCCTGAGGAACCCATCCTTTCAAATTATTTTTTTCTCGACCACACGTTGCGCGTTTCCTCTAGCCTTATGGTCTTTAACAAACCCATCAATCCTCTTTGCAAATGACAGTACATAGCTCCAATTAAGTTGTTTGGAAACGGTGAGAAAAGTAGTCTTGCGCTATGTGTTCGTAATGGTGCTTCGTCATGTTTGGTTTTATTTAATATTACACTCGCCACCTTTGTAATAGTAGTTGTAGAGAAGTGGAGGGGTGGCCGAAGCCTGACAAGTAAACCTTTCTAGACCTGTTTTAAAGACTCCTGAGAAATCCATCTCCTCAGCCTCTTCTATTCTCTACCACACCTGGAGTGTTTTCTCTAGCCTTGTGGCTTTTGTCAAACTTAGCCATTCTCTTTGCATATGACAGGGCACTTTAATTAAGTACTTTAATTGTTACTTTAATTAAATACACTTTAATTGTTTACCTCAGGTTCCTCTGTTTCGATGGAGCCGAAGGCCTGCTACCTTATTCTGGCTCTATAGGAACATTCTGTCAGAGTGAGAAATGGCGTGTCATCAAGTCGCAATATCCTGCAACCCCTCTGAGGGATAGATCTTTGACTTATACCCCACGAAGGATAATCGTTTGAATCTGCAGCCACCGGTAAGTCCTCAAAGCAAAAGGTTGTCCAAGTGGTTACCTAAGGTGGTTAGTAACTTTACTTGATAATCATACTGAATTCTACTTCTAAGAAAATTCGCTTGGTCTTTTTTTAAACTTTTTTTAAAATAATACCATGTTTTAAGCGTTGTGAACATATTCGATATGTGTCATAATGCATTGTGAGCTTTTTTCAATCTTATAACCATTTCGGACTATTATGGACAACATTTTTATGTTTATATAATTTATACTCAACCAGACAACCGGTTAATATTATTAAACATTTTATTACAATAAAAATAAAAAGAAACGTAAATAAACGTGTAATTGATAATTAAATTTTACACCTGGGAGACTTTTATATCTTATTATTTTTTTTATATGAGGTTTATAATTTATATAGACAGTAATATTTTACCCAAAAATAGACAGTTATATACCTGCTCGGATGGTCTTCAAAGGCATTACAATTAGATTGATGAACTGACTGGATGTGTGTTTAACCACACAAAAAGTTGCGTCAACTTTCCTAGTATACATGTCCTGGGCGGTGGTGCCTCAAAGAGTTTTTTTTTGTTGAGTTATTATGTTATTTTATGTTTTATCTTGGAAAATATTCATCACCGGATAAATGAAAAAAATGAATTCAAACGGTTTTATTGTACAAACGATATCGATTTGAAGTATCAACCTGGTACTTCAGACTCAATAAAACCGTGAACCGAATTTGTTATAAAATTTTCTTTTATTAGAAATCATTTCTGCCTTCTTGGTTCTTAATATGAGTCTGATCAAAGTCCCGGACTATGAATGAAGAAGAGTATTGTCACTTAGTTCATTTTCAAATGACTCACTAAAGAATGTTATAGTTACTGATGAGCAAAATCTATCTTGGTCTTGGTTTTGCGATTTTGCAAGACCAAGACCAAGATCATACATACACTAGCAAGACTAAGACCGAATGAACAAGAATAAGACCGACACCAAGACCGAGAATGCAAGACCAAGACCAAAGTGCAAGACTAAACTAAAATTATAACTTCCATTGTAAATAGGATATATGACAATTTTTGTCGTAACTTCAATATATATTCTTGTTGGACCAAAACATTTTGTGTGTTTAAAATTTCCAGTTTACTCCACTAAATTTATATATTATCAACCATGTGTTAACCAGACATCGGAAAAGAATAGTTACTTCAAGAATATTCTTGTAGATCCTTTTTTTTTAGAAAATGGTAAAATTTACCAGTATATTTTCTGATATTTGATGTTTAAATTTAGTGGAGTAAACTGGAAATCTTAAACACACAAAATGTTTTGTTCCAACAAAAACATATATTGAAGTTACGACAAATATACTCAAATATCTTATTTTCAACGGAAGTTATAATTTTTAGTTTAGTCTTGCACGTTGGTCTTGGTCTTGCATTCTCGGTCTTTGTGTCGGTTTTGTTCTTGTTCATTCGGTCTGCGTATGTATGATCTTGGGCTTGGGCTTGGTCCTGCAAAATCGCAAGACCAAGATTGAAAGACCATGACAGATTTTATCTCATCACTATAGAATATAGCGTCCTAATTTTTGTGATAGCGTATATCGTCCTAATTATGTCCCTTTAATGTCGTTCTATCGGTTTCGACTGTATGTGCACTATATATTATAGTATTAAAAATATATTCTAAAAATTGTGCCAACAATAAATAAACAACAATTAAATTGTGTCACTTAAAATTAACTGTATCTAAAAAACAAATTTATTGAATAATTGACCTATTAAACAGACGATGTGTGGTAATTATTTTTATAACAAATTGTACTAACTTTAAAATAATGGTAGCAGTACAAAGAAAAAAATTTTATACTATTCATGCATATAAAATTATTAATTTTATACAAATCATCATCATGTTTAATTGTATTGGGTGTGCGTGATAGTTTGGTTGACAACCTCTTAGAATCCGAAAAAAATCCCTATACGCATTTCTCCAGATATAGTTTTGGGAAGAATTGATGACAAAATTTAATTTTTCGTTAACCAAAGAATGAAACAATGCTTTAAAAATATATTAATTTCGATATTGATCAAGAAACACCAAAATCTGTTCAGGCAAATATGTTTTTTAAATTTTCACCACGATTTTTTATTTTCTCAAAAGACTTAATACTTTGATGAAATTCTGATATTTGGGGTTGCTAATGGACCAAGAAGGGGCAAAAATACGTTTTTCGCTCATAATTAAAATTTACTAATGGTATAGAAAATCGTGTTAAAGAAAACAAAAGTTTTTTGAACACACAATTATGCATAAATTATCTCTTCAATAGTTTAACTATAAAATTAATATAATATTTAACATATTTGAGTAAAAATTTCAATGGATTACTTCATTTATAACAAATAAATATGAATTCAATTGCAAAATATTACAAGCAAATAATTCAACTCAATCATTTGAGAAACCCTCTGTACATATAAATATATTTGTAATGTACATTGGCTGCAGTGCATTTTGCACCGCGATGTGTGTTATGATTACATCGATAACAATAACTCGATAGAACGTTGGTAATTACTACCTAGTTAACAATTATTATTATTATTAGTATTATTTCAACGAATATAATTTTAAGCATTTAATTAAGCAATTATTATGCTTCAATAATTTTAATAATAATCGTTTATTCCATCCATACAGCTTTGCTTGCAATTTTTCTGCTGCACTCTTATACAGTGTGTTCATTTGAAAAGTTTCCACGTAAATATTTTTCAATATGTTGCATTTTATTGATTTTTGTTCCATACATTCGTGCCCACGTGTTTTAAATCAGTGCAAGATAGGGAACATCTTTAAATACAAAAAATGATTATCTCATAAAAACAAACAACTTTCGTTTGAAACTTTTTTCATACATTAGTTTTGCGCCGAAAAATATGGAATGCTTGTAAAAAAGTTTCAAATAAAAGTTTTTTATTTTTATGAGATATTCTAGATGTATATTATTTTTGTACTTACAAGATGTTCCCTACCATGAAAAGGATTTATTTGAAATGTGTCACCTAAATATTTTTTTAAATATACATTTAACAAAAAATAAATAAAAATGTTTCAAACAAAAGTTGCTTAGTTTAATTCAATAATTATATTTTTATTCCATATGCATCCGTAACCACGTGATTTGGATTATCTTTAAAAGAGTGCAAGATAAAGAACATAAATAATTTTTATCTCATAAAAAGATGTTTTGGTATACGGCGTAATTGAGGCACTAATTTTGTATTTACGCCAGATATATTGGGGCATGAAATCAGTTTCAAATAAAAGTTTATAAGGTAAGTTATGCCAAGTGTGTACGGCTGTGAAACCCTTTAAACTGTGAAACTTTTGTTTGAAATATTTTCTTCAAAAATGTATATTTTAAAAGCTTTTTATGTGGAAACTTTTCAAATTAACACACTGTATATGTAGGTTTGTACATATATGGTATTCTCGTTATAATATTATCACCATTAATCGTCTGATTCTGGTGGTTTTAACACCGTCAGTTAGTACCTCAAGTTATTGCAATTATAACACACATTTAATCTTACTCGCCCTCCTTTTTACTCCATCTCTACTCTAGCTATTCCCTGCCTCGCAATTTTCCGTTAATAATAATATTTTTAGAACTTAACATTGATTAATTTCAAAAAATTTAATAAATTATGTTTGTTTTTTAATAAAATTATGTGTTTCCTGGAAAATTAATTGTAATAGGGAATATTCATGAAATTTTTTTTCACTTGAATTGAAGCATGTTTAGTTGACAAATATCAAGGTAAAATTACTTTTTAAATAACTTTAAAAATAAGCAAGATATGAATGATTGAAATTCCCGATTAGACAAAGAGGGTGATAGCCCTCTTGATATGTTATGTGACGTCATATTACACTTTCCCCATTTAAAATACACGTAAAACTCCGTTTTTAGTATTTTTGTAAGAAAGAGACAGATAATAATATTTAAAAGCTTAGAGCTTCCTTGATATTTGTCGGATTTTAATTTCGTTTTTAAATATTATTACAGTATTAACAGTCTTTTCATATTCTGAAAATAAATATGAAAAAAAATTTCATGCATATTCCCTATTGTCAATTAAATGATTGATTCGGAATTATTTTCAAGTTGTTATTTTTAACACATATAAAATCAAATATGGTAGTTTCAAATTAATCTTCTTGTTTGCTGAATTTGTATATTTTCCTTCCTTTTCATCCTGACAATATTAGCTGATTTGGTTGATATACTATTGGTCCTGGTATAGTACAGTAGTAAATTTGCCATTGCATGGGACTAATCTCTATATTTTCGATAGTGTTGTCGCAAGAAATGATAATACATTGTCGAGAAACAACTACCTCGCAATTTTCCGTTAATATCAAAATTTTTAGAACTTAACATTGATTAATTTCAAAAAATTTTATACATTATGATTGTTTTTTAATAAAATTATGTGTTTCCTGGAAAATTATATTAAATAAGGTCTACACTACTATAAAGACACAAAAGTTGAATAAAATTATATAGCAGTGAAATTATATATTGTATGTAAAACCAATGATTCTACATTTTATCACGGAAGAACAGAAACAGCGCCAGTTCTTCCATTAAAATTAGAGTTTGAAAGACATTGAATCCATTATTTACATCAAGAGCAATGTTTTAACACTGGTTTATGTTAATCTTATTCTAATACTATTAGGTTTAAATAGGTTTGTTTTGAAATTTGAATCCGTTAAATAAAACGTAAGAGAGATCATTTTTAATCTCCTTTATATTTGTTCCAACATCGACAACTCATAGTGTCCGAGATATTTGGAACAAACAATTTTACTTCCCATACATAGCTCTACAGGGGCTTATCGCGTAGAACTATACATACATCCTAAAATTAATTTCGGGTCTACTAAACATGTGTGTACTAATCTGGTATCAGTTTATCATTAATAATAGAGAGTTTTTCACCACATATCAAGATCCTTTTTAACCGCAAATGAGAGATATTTATTTTATTACAATGTGAAATGAATAATCTATTTCATATTTCATAAATTATATGGAATCCTTTTTAAATACAAATTTCAAACTATGTTTATATGTTTAAATTAATATTAATACCTATAGGTAAGTGATAATATCTACTCAACATGTAGGTATACCAAAAATGTAATTAACTAAAGGATTAACAACACAACATGAATATTGGTTTGTAAACTATTTGCTACAAAATATAAACTTATATCTATGTAAGGAGTATGGGCTGGCAAGATCGATATGTTGGACAAAATGGATGGTTGGCTACACACATTTCTGTCCCGCCATGGCGGTAAATGTCCATATTTAAATCCATAAGAAATAGAACAAAAATTTAAAGACAAAAAATGTTTTTTGATATTTGATTGAAACTTTTTTCATAGTCTGAGTCCTGGTGAATTTTGTATAACACTTTTTCTGTGTAGAATTAGCAAAGAAATAAATTTTATCATGACCTCTGTTAACTCAATACCAATAGTTTTACATAGTATTTTCGGGACGTTTGAGATTCAATAACTTTTTTTGCACTCTTGATTTTATCATTGACTTTTTGCCATATTTTCATAGTGCCAAAACGAAGATAATTCCGTTGGAAAATTTGCACGAGCATTTTTTAACAGGTAAAAGTACAAGTTGACGTGGTGTTGTTTTTCGAAAAAACTTTTTGAATAAAATATTTTCATATGATTGTATTAATAATAATAACTCTTTGTAAAACATTTTTCAAAACATCCAAATTAAATGGGCACAAATCGATTATAAAGTTTTGAAGAAGTTTTTCAACTAACATTTTAAAATCGTCTATACATACATATATAGATGTTTTGTTCGACTAAATTTACTAAACTAGCATATCTGTCTTGCCAGTCCGTACCCTACCTAGTAACTCTATTTATCACATAAAACCTTTAAACGTTATCTATTTTATTTTTTTTATACTAACATTAGTACACGTAGGTTTAAGTAATGTATTTCGGTGTACATAGTTTGATAGTTTTATCGATTTGTATGCTTTTTAGTTTGTATTTGTATTTTTTTTAGTTTTAATATGTGTAAAATGAATGAATACAGTGTTTGTTTTTATTACCTCTATATACAGACTAATGTGTAGCAAGTAATGGATGTAAAAAATTCATAACCCTTCTATTTTCTCTGGAAATATTGTAGAAACATATGTTATGTTGAAATATTATTATGCATTATAGCTGTACAAGGTGAGAGAACTGATAAAAATGACAATAAATGCACTAAAAAAAAAGCACTAAAAATCACTAAAAAGCGAGAAATAAAACCTATTTTGACAAAATGGAAACCCGACTTCAAAAATCAAATATTCTATAACAACAAATGCACTAAAAAGTAAAAAAATAATTGCATATTCTTGTGGCTATTTTAGTTCACCTAAGCAAAAATTTTTAAATAAATATGTACAATTATTGTTATTTTTGGAGGCGGTGTCCAAAAATTATGTGAATTTCTCTATGCTGACACCGCCTCCAAAAATAACAATAATTGTACATATATATTAAAAAATTTTTGCTTAGGTGAACTAAAATTGGCACAAGAATATGCAATTATTTTTTTACTTTTTAGTGCATTTGTTGTTATACAATATTTGATTTTTGAAGTCGGGTTTCCATTTTGTCAAAATAGGTTTTATATTATTTGAATAACTATACCAATCTGTACATACACTAACAATGTTTTTACCAAGAAGCTTGTTACACATTCATGATGAAATGATGATAATACGAACATATATATATATAATATATATATATATATATATATATATATATATATATATATATATATATATATATATATATACACACATATATATATATATATATATTAGTAAGTAAGGTTTATTGTTTCTAATCGTACATCGATTTTAACAATTAATACTAATGAAAACACAATAAATTAAATATAAAAACATACAGACTGGCTCAGTAGTAACAAATAATAAACTCTATAATAAGCAATAAAAACAATAATATGCAATATAATACATATATATATGCACATATACACACACACATATATATATATATATATATATATATATATACATATATATACATATACATACATACACATACATACACACACACATACATATATACACACATATATATGTAAAACAACAATAATCTCAAAAATAATAATAGTAAGGAATCAAACAATCAACAAAAATTTAATAACAAAATTTAACAAGATCTAACAGAGATATTTGTATCTTCTTATCGTATATATTTTAATAAATTTCGCTATGCTTCTTAATTCCCCTATTTTGGTCTGATTCATTATCGAAACGACCTCCGGACTCTCTACTCCTGTGCTCTGAGCTAACTTTCTTCTTTCGTCTTCCATACCCTTACAGTAACTTATAACATGCTCTACATTTTCTCCTTCGTTGCACAGTGAACAAACCTTATTGCCATCCTTATCCTTGTTACTGTTCCAGTTCCAATGTCCCATTCGAAATCTTGCAAGTTCCCTTCGATCTTCTCTTGGTAGTAAATTTACATACTTTGCACCATCTATGTAATGGTTTAATTTTCTAAACAGTTGTAATGAAGGTTTACTGTCTATCTCTTGTAATAAGCTCCTTAATCCAGCTTCCTCGATCTTTGTCTTGACTTGAATTATTACTTGTGTGCAATTTACTTCCCCTTCCATCACACTGTTCTTCATTTCTATTTTTTCCAATTCTCTTTCTAACAAACCCCTCCAATATCCTATCTTGTTTGTTGTCTGACTCTCCTTGATACAAGCTTGTTGCAATTCTTTGAACTCACAATCTTTTATTTTCAAGTAAAATTTGGTAGCGTTTTTTGTAACTGTACATTTTACAGGAAGTAAACCCATCTCCAGCAAGACTGCACAGCTGGCAACAGATTTGCTTATTCCTAATATTTTTTTAAGAAAATTATTTCTGAAAGATTCTATTTTTGCAAGAACTTTTTCTTCTAATCCCCATATTTGGCTTCCATACATGATAATAGGCATTATTAGTATTTCAAAAATTCTTTTCATTAATAATGCAGGGATCCATTCATTCTCATACATAAATTTTTCTATTAAATACACTCCTCTTTCAGCTTTATTTATCACTTTTTTTACATGCAAATTCCATTTCCCATCCCAATTAAAGTGCATTCCCAAATAATTAAAATTGTCTACAACTTGTATCTGTGTCCCATCATAGTTCCACTTTTCACTCTTTTTTAGTTTATAACCATTTCTAAACACGACTATTTTAGTTTTTTTCTCGTTTACCTTAATTTTATTAATTTTACAATATTCACTCATGCAGTTTAGTGATCTTGTTAAACCTAGAGGTGTCTGTGATATTAATGCCATATCATCAGCGTACATTAATATTTTAATCTCTTGATTTTGGACGGACGGCGAATGTGTTTCTATATGATAGAGAATTTCTGGCAGATCGTTTAAATATAAGAGGAAAAGAATAGCCGAGATTTGGCACCCTTGTCTCAAGCCGCGTTCCGTTTTACATGTATTTGATCGTTTACCTCCACTTATTTTAACACAGAATCTGTAATTTGCGTAGATAGATTTTAATAATGTGATTGTGTTCTTGTCCATGTTTAACTTTTCTAGTTTTTCCCACAACATTTCTCTATCCACTGAATCGAAGGCTTTTTCCACGTCTATAAAGCATGTATGATGATGATGATAAGTTCCATATCTCCTAGGAGATGTTGGAGACCACTTTACGCCATTGATTTTTCTCTTTGGACGCATAATTCAATTGACTAGTGTTCATTTTTGTGTATGTTTTTATGGTGTCTAGCCATGTTGTTTTTTTTCTGCCACGAGCTCTCTTCGAATCAAGCTTTCCCATTAGTACCAATTGTTGTATTCTATATTTGCTGCCTCTATTCAAATGTCCAAAATAGGCTGCTTGTCGTCGTTTAATCAACGTTACCAATTGGAGTCGCTCATTCATCAGTTTTAACACCTTATCGTTGGATACATAGTCTTTCCAATGGATATTTAGCATCCGTCTGTAGCACCAAAGTTCGAACGCTTGAAGCTTCTTTTGGACATCTGTACTCAAAGTCCATGTCTCGCAACTGTATAAGACAATTGACCACACAAAACACTTTAGAAACCTCACTCGCACATCCTTTTTTATTTTATTGTTCAAAATCAAATGTTTCAACTGAAATAGTACTGTTTTAGCCTGTGCAATTCTTGCTTTTATTTTTACCGTTTGGTTATTGTTTGAGTTAAACAAGACGCCTAAATATGTAAAATTGTCCACTTGCTTTATATTTGTTTTATTACATTGTATATTTATGACACTTTGTGCTTGTTTTTTAGAAAACTTCATTACAACCGTTTTTTTTAGATTTATTGTTAAACCAAATTTTTCACTCATTTTTTGAACGTTATGAAGTATTTCTTGTAAATCTTCTTGTGTATTTGCAAGTAGGACAGTATCGTCTGCATATCTGATATTATTTATTATTTCCCCATTAATTTTAACGCCCACGCTGCAGTTTTCTAGTGCCCTTATCATAACCTGTTCGCTATAAAGATTATAAAGAAGTGGCGATATAATGCAGCCTTGTCTGACTCCCTTTTTTATCTTAATCCATTTTGTTTTTATTTTTCCATTTTGTACTACAGCCTCCTGATTGACATATATGTTTTTAATTATATTGACCAGTTTCTTATCAATTTTCTCTTTTTCCAGTATGTCAAATAACATATCATGATTCAAACTATCAAAAGCTTTTTGGTAGTCTATGAAACACGCATACACATCGTTATTATTCTCCAAATGCCTTTCAACAATTGTTCCTAGAGTGAAAATAGCTTCTCTAGTACCGATTCCTTTCTTAAATCCCATTTGTAGCTCACTTATGTTATTCAAAACTTCTCTTTCTATTCTGGTCAGTATAATTTTTAACAATATTTTAGCAGTATGGCTGAGTATGCTGATGGTTCGATAATCTTCACATTCTCTAGCATTGATCTTTTTTGGCAACGGATAGTATATAGCGCGAACAAAATCTTTAGGTACTTGACCAGAGTAATATATATCGTTGAAAAAATGCAACAATTTGTTCAGTGTTTCTTCATTATTTACATTTTTTAGGTACTCGGCAGGTATTTTATCGTCTCCCACTGATTTAGCTTTTTTCATATATTTTATTGCTTTTTCCAATTCGGATCTCAATATTGGAAGATTTTCCTCTGTTTGATTACATTCTCCAGTACTGTTTTGAGTTAATTCTCTTTCATCATAGAACAAGTCTGTGATGTAATCTTCCCATCTTTGCTTTTCTTGTTCCGCATCCCGAATTATTTTCTTATTTTTATCCACGATAAACTTAATTGGGTTTTTTTTTAATTTTCCAAGCAATTCTTTCACTTCACTGTACAATTTTTGATCGTTTTTCGCTGCAACTAAGGCCTCAATATTTTCACACTTTTCCGTCATCCACTTTTCTTTTGCTTTTTTTATTTCGTTATCAATCACTTTCTGAATCACTCTATATTGGGTATCATTTCTGTCTTTATACAATTTTCTTTCTGCCATCAGTTTTAGAATGTCATCGGTCATCCATTCTTGTTTTTTGCCCTTAGTATTTAATTTTAATACTTTTTCTGCAGCTGTTTCCAATGCTAACTTTATACTTTTCCATTTTTCTTCTATGTTGCCTTCGTCATTATATTCTGCTTTTAGAATATTTTGTATGATGATATTAAATTGTTCTTTGCAATCTTCATCTTCAAGTTGTTTTAGTGATACTGATGCTCCTTTATTTTTTTTTTTAATTAACTTTTTACTTTTGATCCTCATTGTTGCCACTAAAATATTATGATCTGATCCTACGTCCGCACTTGGTTTAGTTTTTACACTTACAATATTGTTCTTAAACCTGCGCTGTATCAGGATGTAATCTATTTGGTTTCTAACTATTCGTTGAGGTGTGTCTGCCGGAGATCTCCATGTATAGAGCCTTCTTTTAGGAAGTGGATAAAGAGTATTTGTTATGACTAGCTGATTTTCTTGAGCAAAATTGATTAGCATTTCTCCGCGTTCATTCCTTTTTCCCAGACCGAACTCTCCCATTACTCCTTTTTCTACGTTACTAAATGTACTCTTACCTACTTTTGCATTTAGATCGCCCATAATTATTAGCCTTTCATTTGATTTACACTCTTCAATGGTTTGTTGTAGTAAGTCGTAAAATTCAGTAATTTCTGTAGTGGAGGATCCAGTGGTTGGTGCATATACTTGAATTAGATTTGTTTTGATGGAGTCATTATTCAATTTTATAATAATTATTCTATCAGATATAGGAACGCAAGATTCAACCATATGCTCTATTTCTAGATTTACTAGGAAACCTACTCCATTAAAGTGTTGCGAACCTCCCGAATAGTATAATTTAAATCCATTTTTTACTAGAGATCCATCTCCAGTCCAGCGCACTTCACTTAGACCTGTTATATGGATACCTAATTGCTTTATTTCGACTATTAGGTTATCGAGCATACCGCTCTTATACAGACTTCTTACATTCCAGGTGGCAATATAAAATTTTTCCCCCTTTTTTGATTTTTTTTCGTTATTTGTAACATTATTATTATTATTGTTATAGTTATTATTACTATTATTATCACTGTTATTACCATTATTATCATTAATATTGTTATTATATTCTACGGACTCCTTTTTCTTGTTTTCTTTGTTTGGTAGTTCTAGTTCATGTTCCTTATTCATTGCAGTGGTCATCCTGAGCAAGGTACAGCGATGGGTTGCCGTTTCCTTTCGCCGGATTTCGTCTCTGTGCCCTTTTTGGTTTATTGACTCAGTTTCCCGTGTGTTTGCATTCGGTGCTTTATGCCGAAAAAAGATGTTATTCTATCGTCTCTACTGCGCGTATTGCTAGACTTCCCTTCCGTTATATTACTTTTCTTTGCTTCTTGTCTTTCGACTTTGGTATTACTTACATCTTCATCTTGGTCTTCACTTCTTTGTCGCTTGTTATTAGTTGCTTCGATTAATAATTGTTCATTGTTTTCGATAATATCAAATTCTTCGATATTATCAAATTCATCTCTGGTGTAATATTTTCCACTAATAAAAAGCTGGGTTCCCCGAACGCTTGCTTGCTTTCCTTCGTTCCTTAATTTCATGACTATTGCACCCAATCTGCTTCTTTCTTCTCTAGATTCTTTTGAGAAATCTTCTTTTATGGTAATATTGGTTCCTTTTAACATAGTCTTAGATTTAAGTAATTCTTTCTTCATTCGCAATGTAGTACAAGATAAAAGTATTGGCCGTGGTTGAACTTGTTTTTTGCCCATTCGGGCAACAAAATTAAAATCTACATTATCTACTACCATTTTGAGGTCATTTGTGAGTAATTTCTTAATTCTGTTTTCCAGGTCATACACCGTTTTTTCGTCTTCGTCTATGCCAAATATTACAACGTTGTTTTTTCTGTTATGATCTTCGAGTTGTTTTATTCTTTTCTCCTGTGTAACTAATTGTTCTTTAAGAATTTTATTTTCTTCTTTTAAAACTTTTATTTCCTGGCATGTGTTTTGTAAGATATCATTTATTTGATTACTCAACTTTTCTTCTGATTTCTCTATTCTGATGTTTAACATTTCCATGTATTCAAGTAGTTTGTCTAGTTTCGTATTTTCTTCAGTCATTTTATTTGCAACAAAAAGCAGTTGTTATTTTCAACAGAAAAGATTTATCAAAACTAGCAATTAATAAAAATAAAAAAAAAATCATAAAACACTGCTGACGTAAGATTCGAACCGTTGATTTAAGACACTGTTCGATTAGATGTACACGCCTTAACTCACTGCGACAAAACAACTGATGCGATATTGTGCACAATTATTACTCTGATGATCGAAGATCACTAATATTATTGTTATAAATATATTTTTTGCAATGTCACCTTGTCTTGTTGTTTTTTTTTATAAACACTGACACTAATACTTTATTTATTTCTCTGTTTTTCAAAAGACCAGAATTTTGAAGCGCAATTTCTCAGTGCTGTGAAACTAAATCACAAAACTATTCACTTATCACTCAATTTATATTATCCCTATTAATTTTATTTTTTTTGCAACTTATTTTAGCGTACAAAAAACAAACACGTCTGTCTTCACCAAGCACATAGACCAGAATCCAGAATAAAGCATGTATACAATTTTTTATGTTTTGCCAAGCTCTCTTTTATTAAATCTTGTAATATTAGAATGTTGTCCAGAGTTCCGAACTGTCTTCTAAATCCAGCTTGAAATTTTGTGATGATGTTCTTATTTATTGCCCATTCTTGGATTCTATTTGCTACTGCTTTTAAGAAAATTTTACTTATGATGGGCAGTAATGTAACTGGTCGGTAATTTCTCGGGTCGCTCTTTTCACCTTTGTTTTTAAAAATGTTACATATTACGCCTATCTTCCATTCGTCTGGTATGACCTTTGTCCTCAATATCTCATTAAATAGATTTGAAAGAATCATTATCACCTCTGGATTTTCCCTCGCGTGCCTTAAAAATTCTATAGGTATTCCTTCTATACCTGGTGCCTTGTCTTTTTTAAATTCACTAATTATCATCATGATCTCTTCTGCTGTTATTCCTTGGCTCAGTATGCCGTCTTCTTCTTCTATTGTTATACTGTTTCGTTTCTCTGTTGCGCATGATAATATTTTTTGCTTGGCATCCAGTTTTGGATCCTTTCTGTAAAGTTCTGTGTAAAATCTCATCCAACTTTCAACGTTTATCTCTTCCCCCGTTCTAGGTTTGCAGCTTTTCCATTTTCTGAACAACTTCCAAATTTCTACTTCGTTATTTTCCTCTATGTCTTTATTTAACTTTTTTAGAAATTCATCTCTTCCTTGTTGTTTTTTTTGTCTTACCATTTTTATATAAATTTTTCTTTTGCAATGATAGTTTAATAGATTATCCTCCGTTTCATTTTTTCTAAACTTTCTTAGCTCGATAGTAGCATCTTTTTTCGCTTTACGGCACTCCTTATCAAACCATTTATTATCGTTTATAGTAAACTTGCTGTTTGCTTTATTTTGCATACTTTTGCCTGCCCATAAAAATGACATCTTAAATATATCATACGCTTCATTAATTCTGTTTTGCCTTATCATCTCTTTTACCCCGCACATAAAGATTTTGTAATCATTGCTCATAATGTTTTTTGTAAATTCCTCTGATTTTTCCTTTTTCCACCTATATATTTCCAAGTCTTCTCCCACTCTCTCTTTATTACCTAGATTTTCAGGCTTTTTATTGTACACAGATATTTCTATTGGTAAGTGCTTTGATTCGCTTATTTGTACTCCAACTGAAATGTCTACTTCATTTGAGAATTGCATAGCTTTCATAAGTACAAGATCTATCGCACTCTGCCCGTTGTTTGACATGAATGTGTACTCTCCCTCTGGGTCTCCCTTACATCTTCCGTTAAGGATTATAAGGTCCATATTTTGGCACATTTGAATTAGTTTATGTCCATAGTCGTTGGTTTCTTTGTCTTTGTTTTTTCTGCTAGGTATATATACATCTAAATACTGTGAATGTTCATTATTAATTTTTTCGGATTCTGTATTCGTTTCTATATCGTTTTTAATGCCAACCCTCGCGTTAAAATCCCCAACAATTATCCACTCTGCATTCAAATATTTCTCTTGTTGTTTCTTTATTTCACTTTCAAGTTCTCCAAAAAATTGTCTATTTTCGTACTCCGAATATTTAGGTGGGTTATACACTACTGCAAATATATATGTTTTTTCTTCCGTGACATACTTTATCCATAATGCTTTATCGTTCTCATTATCAATTCTATCGATTGCTTTGAGTAAGCTTGATTTAAAATATACTGCTATTCCTCCAGATTTTCGTCCTTTCTTTTTCCATTTTTTTGCGTCCTTCTGTTTGCATTCATATCCATTTAATGTAATATTTGTACCTGAGTCTATCCATGTTTCAACCAAAAAGATAATATCATAGTCGCTTAAGTATTTTACAATATCAATATTTCTAACTTTATAAATTCCCTCAATATTCCAAAACATTATTCTTGTGGGTTTTTTGAACTACTGCTCTCATTTATATTCTTTTTCTCTTTTGGAGTGTATATATATTTTCCAAATCTATTTCCCATAGTCTGTGTGCCAACAACATCTTTGCTCCTCTTTGTGTCGTGATGTATTGTATCGTCTTGTTCGGCTCCTTCCTCTGACGATTGGTTCACTGGTCTACATCTTTTTTTAGATTTAGCAGCTTCTTCCATTCTTTTGGCTCTCTCCATGCTACGTTGAATTCTTACTTCTAATGGTACGTCTTCGTTGACAAAAATGTTTGTACCTTTCAGTTTCTTTTTATTACGCATAATAGCTTCTTTTGTTTTGTAGCTATGAAAACAGACCTTTATTGGAGCTTTTACATTGGAAGTATTCCCTAATCTGAATATATCATCTATTTCATCTCTCTTGATTTTCATATTCATTTCATTTTTACACAGCTCAATCACTTCGTCTTCTAGTGATGAATTTTCTTTTATTTCTTCGTTAAGTCCAAAAATGATAAGATTTTTCTTATTCGCTTCAAGTTGTAGATCTATAATTTTTTTATTTTGCATTTTCACAATTGCTTCAAGTTCTTTATTCTTTTCTATGATAGTACGATTTTCTTCTTTTAGTTCTTTTAACTCTTTCATTACATTCATTTCAAAATTCTTAATGCTATCCATCATTTTATCAATTTTATCATTCAATTCCATTTTTAATAATTACTATTCCCGGACGTATGCGAAAAACAAATCAAAGGTAATATAAAAAATAAAAAATAAAATATAAAAAATAAAAGCTCAACTGCTGTACACGGGATTTGAACCACAATTAGTCTTTTATTCTATTCTGAATGTCAGTACACTATCCACTGGGCTAATCGATCACATAAATATTGTACCAAATTTATACACTTAACAATGAGTGTATAATTAACCAATTTCTGCTAATATAAATCAGTTGCATCACCTGACAGGTTTTAACAACAGGAAAGCACACTTCAACACTTAATAAGATCTAAATTTTTCACTTAGTAGCACTTTTCACAAATTACTATAAAATATTTGCACTATAACAAGTATGCACTTTTAAAATTTCTCACTAAATTTTTCACGCATTTATTTATTTATGATAATTGAATTTATACATCTATATATTTATAATAATTTACTAAAACACGTCTATACCTCACGACAGTCACATTCATGATAAGATCTCTATACACAGAGTAAAAATTGCTTGTCTTCTGTCCTTATCCATCGAACCTACGTCCTATGTGCTTTCAATATTTGAAAATTTAATTAGCAAAATCGGTAATAGTATTAGTATTAGGTAGTAAAATGCAAAAATTTTCTTCAATTTAACATTCTATTAATTATAATAATTAATAACTATAAATGTCCGCATTAACTTAATTTGATAACCATTAGGCTTTCTTTGTCTAAGAATATTCACTTTTTTCACGGTTTTCTATTCGTTTATAATTTAGCATAAATTTTTGTTTACCTTCAAATATTTACTAAATATAGAGGTTACATGGAGTAAATCACACCTTATTTTTGAATTTTAGTTTGTACATAAAACCGTAAATATGAAAATTAAACAATGATAATAATTATTTTAATATTATCTATATGCGGGCATTAATTGTAATTTTGATGCCATTAAAGTAATAAATAAATAGTAACGAAACAATATATCAGTGATTCTCAACCACTGTGCCGCGGCATTTTTGTGTACCGCCAAATTTTAGAAATGTATATAGTAAAGTATTGACCAACATAAAAGCAAATAAAAGATCGAGACTGTTAAATGTAGAAGACGATATGAGAGTATCATTGTCATTTTTACGACCAAATATAAAGAAATTATCAAGAAACATCCAGCTCAAATTTCTCATTAAAAGTATTTTTATTATTAACTTGTAATGATTTCCTTAATAAACGTACTGTTGTTTTTGTAGTACATATTATTTTATTTTATGTGTATTTATAGGTAAGTAAACAACTGTTAAAGTTATCTTTTTTTTCTTTGTGTGCCGGCAAATTTTAAAATCGTTAAAAGTGTACCGTGACAAAAAAAGGTTGAGAACCGCTGCAATATATGTTTATTGAAGCCATGCATGTTGTAAAAAAAATTATTATCGAATATGTAAATGCGCGGGAGGGGGGGGGGGGAGTAGAAAGTAATTATTGAAATTTAAAATTGTTTACAAAACAAGCTATTTAGTTTTTAGCTTATGAATGCTTTTAATATTTACTGTAAATTAGAGTCATATTTTTACGAATCGCTGTTATAACACTCGACTGATGTAGCACTCACTCAATCGATTTTATCCGGCTCTATTGCACAGTATTTGGGAGACATGCATCAAAAAATTTGTGCCATACAGTATATAGACAAAATTTATACATACATACGTTAAATGCTTAAGCGAAACAGACAATAGTATGCCTGTGACATTAGTAGTGTGACCACACTGTGCAACGGACAATAGTTTTGTGTGCGTGTGATATATTTTTTTTTGATATTGAAAGACAATATTATAGGGCTATCTGTGATCTTTCGCGTGCTGGAAGACTTCGTGCAGTTCGAAAAGAAAAGAAAAAAAAAAATTAAATTAAACACAAGTTTTTACGAAACAAAAAATAACCTGATTTTATTGCTTAAAAAAAAATTATTATCCAATTTCTTTTTTAACAATTATTTTAATTTTTTTTTCACACAATGTCAAACTTTGAATTACTTGATCCAATTACTTGTACAAATTCCAACTTTAACTAGATCTGGATTGATCAAAAATTATATACTTTTGAACTAATTAGACAATACTTGATTTCAACTTTGATACTAATCGCTCAATGATCGATTTAAAAACTTTGATACTAATCAGACACGATTTAAAAACTGATTTGAATCGACACTGGTCACGGTTTATATACCCGCTATGGGTCGTTCTAGAATATGATTGTGTTTTTGAATAAATATTATGTTTTTGAATAAATATCAGTCACAACCAATATATTCGTTTTTCCACGTGATGTGCGTGGGTATGGACCCATCAAGTCGATGCTGACTACCTCCCATGGTGAAGTAGGTCTTCGACTTCTCATTGCTGTACTTGGTTTCTTATTCAGTGGCTTTACTCTAGCACACGTGTCACACCCTTTTACATATCTGCGTATGTCATCTTGCATCCCATACCAGTAGACGCGGTTACGGATTTGACGATACGTTTCTCTCCATCCAGGATGTGCTGCTTCGTCACTATCGTGGTATTTTCTCAGAAAACCAAGTCGGCGTTCTTCGGGAACCACTGGCACTTCTTGTACCATCTGTTGACTATGGTACCAGAGGATCCCATCAGCTACGGTGTAATTAGCTCGTGTTCTGTCCACTCGTCGACGTAGATTGCTTCTCAGTGGACTATTGTTATCTACGATGTATGTTCTGATGGCAGCCACATCACGATCTTCATCCTGCCATCGTCTAATATCGTCGAGTGTGGGTGTTTCCACTTCGATTACGTTGAGGGTTATTGGTGTTTTTGCCCTCTTTTCAATCACCCACTCTGGAATGTCCTCCACTTCTTCATCCTCAGCCTTGCCCTGTGGTTGTCTGGACAAGGAGTCGGCGGCTTGATTATCTTTTCCGGGGACGTGAATTATTTCATAATCATAGGCTCCCAATGCTAATGCCCATCTTGTCAATTTGGCTCGACTATCCTTGGTTTTGTTCAGCCATTGGAGCGCTGCATGATCCGTGTATAATTTAAAATGCCTTCCTTCAAGATATCCTCGAAACTTCCTCAATGCCCAGATTATCGAGAGACATTCCTTTTCTGTCGTGGCGTACTTTCTTTCTGTGAGTCCAAGTTTCTTGCTGGCGTAGTTTATTATTCGTCTTGTCTTGCCATCATCTTCCATTTGAAATAATATTGCACCCAATCCGACGTCACTAGCATCCGTGTTTAAACAAAACGTCTTCTTAAAATCTGGATGTGCTAGTTTCGGTGCATTCACAATCGATGATTTCAGATTTTCGAACGCCTTCTGGTGCAATGTTAGCCAGCGCCACTTTATGTTCTTCTTGAGCATTTCGCTTAGAGGTGCAGCTATATCTTCGTAGTTCTTCACGAAGCTCCTGTACCAACCACATAATCCCAAAAATTGTCGTAGTTGTCTTCGTGTTCTTGGTACAGGGTGATTACTGATAGCTTCATTCTTCTCTTCCTCTCTGTCAATGCCGTCTTCGCTCAAAATATGTCCTAGGTATTTGACTTTGTTGCTGCCAATGGCACATTTGCTTGGTTTACAAGTTAATCCATGTTGTTCTAGTCTTTCAAGTACAAGATCCAGGTGGTGTAAATGTTCCTTGACTGATCGACTGTAGATTAATATGTCATCCAGGTAAACTTGACAGAAATCATCGATGTATCCAGATAGTACTTCGTTCATTAAACTCTGGAACGTAGCTGGCGCATTCTTCAATCCAAACGACATGACGTGAAATTGATAGAGACCTCTTGGGGTGGTAAATGCTGTGTACTCTTTCGATTGTGGCTCCATCTCAATTTGCCAATAACCAGTCTGAAGATCCAATGTATAAAATATTTTTGCTCCATTGACTTTTCTCAACATCTCTTGCAGATCTGGAATCGGAAACGCATTGCTCTTTGTGATATCGTTCAATTTTCTGTAATCGACGCACAATCGAAAAGTACCATCTTTCTTCTTTGGCAATACGACGGGTGCGGCCCAAGGCGATGTGGATGGTTCTATAATGCCATCGACTTCCATCTCTTCAATCATCTCTTCTAATACCCGTTGCTTCTCATTGTTGTACGGGTATGGTCGTAATTTAATGGGGGAATTCTTCGTAATCTCAATCTTGTGTGTGATCGTTTTGTCCTTCCAACTTTGCCGAAAACGCTGGGATGTCGCCGAATGACATCTATTAACTGCTCTTGGTTCTCAAGGAGTTGTATTTGTAACTCGCCCAATGCGTTGTTAATTGTTGCCACTTCTCTATGGGCTCCATCTGGTTTTCTCCATGCAATGCGGACTCTCTTATCACACCCCAAATAAATTATACCACTTCGGTAATCAATGCTCACACCATTTTTTGTTAAAAATTCGTGACCAAGTATCAAATGGTTTCGTAGGCCAGGTACAACCATTACTTCAACATTGAACTTCATTCTTGATATCATCACATCCATGCACATTTTCCCAAGAATCTTGAAAGTATTATTGCATGTGGCTCCACTCCCTGTACTATCTCTGACAGGGTGCCATTTACCAATACTTCTTGCCAATTCTTCACTTATGAAATTGTGTGATGCTTGACTATCGATCAGTGCCAATATTGATCTTCCACGCACATCAACTTCCACATTTGGCCCATTCTGGTGTGAGTTCTTGGTCTCCATCGTTGTCAAATGAACCGGTAATTGTTGGTGTTCACGCCGATGTTGTGCGTTTTTGTGGAGGTTAATGTGTACCCCAGAACCAATTTCCTCCTTCATTGATCCTGGAATTAGTTTCCCGACGGCCCAGGTCTATTTTGTTGTCCCCTTCTGGGACAGTTTCGACTTATGTGCCCCGCTTGGTGGCATACGAAGCACGTGCCTGGACTGCTTAGACGTGGTGGTGGTGGTGCTCTTGCTGGTGGTTCTTGCCGATTCCTCGCTGGCCCTTCATCCAGTGTTCTAACGGTTATACGTAGCTCATCTAATGACTTTGGATTCGAAATCTTCACCAGCGGTCGTACGTTGTCGCGTAGTAAATGCAATATTATGGGCACCACGTCATCAATGTTCCTATCGGCGTGCACTCTTTTGAACAGCTGCACCTTCATATTTACGAACGCTTCTGTCTTCAATCCTGGGATCATCAGCCGGTCTACCACTGAACTCCGGCATAATTGACAGAAGCGTCGTTGTGTCCAATGCGGCGGAGCGAATGACTGTGTTCACTTCTTGCGGATCAATACGCATGTCTCGAAGTTGCTGTGTTTGACGCTGTTCGATCCGTGTGATGTCATCCACGACTTTATTGTATTGTTCGTGCATAGTTTTCACTTGTGTGCGGGTTTCTTCGACGTCGGCTTTAATGTTGATGATGTCAGTCAGTTTTCACAGTCTCGACGTCGGTAGTGATTTTATCTATACGTTGTATGCACACGTCCCTAAGATCCACCATTCGCTCCCCCAACTCGTATTGTACGGTTTGTATCCTTTCTTCCAGTTGGTTGCCCAATCGTTCATTAGATTCCTGCAATCGATTTCCCATTCGGTCTTCAAGTTGGTTGCCCATTCGTTCATTCGACCCTTGAAGTCTCGCTTCACATCCTTGAAGTCGACCGCCCATTCTCTCATCCAACGAGTCACCGGCCGGACTCGACTCTCGGATTCCACCATCCTCTCCTCCAGCTTGATGAAATTTGACATCATCGCCGCAAACATCCTTTCTATTCTTGTCGCGAGTGGCTCGTCTGGGTCGGCTACCGCACTTCTTCGCCGTTCATTCGTGAGGTTGACAGTCAGAGGTGTTCCTGGGTTCCTGGCTTGGTGTTCCTCCCATCTAGCCTGTAAGGCCTCTCTAGTCCCAGTGCTGTCCAGTCCTTCAGATTCCATCATCTCACGCAGACGTTGCATGGGAATGCTGCGGCTTGCCATTGTGTGTCCTTTTTTCTTCAGTGCGTCTCCTGGGTCCTGTCACGGTCGCCACTTGTCGCGGTATCCTGGCTCTCTTTATCCTCAAAGGAGCGCTGCCCGAACCTGCAATGATTCCGATACTCGACAAAAACAAAAAAAAATATATTAGTAAACGATATTACTAAATATTTTGTAATTGAAACAACACGCACGTTTTTGTTTAAAGAAAAGAAAAAAAAAAAATTAAATTAAACACAAGTTTTTACGAAACAAAAAATAACCTGATTTTATTGCTTAAAAAAAAATTATTATCCAATTTCTTTTTCAACAATTATTATAATTTTTTTTTCACACAATGTCAACTTTGAATTACTTGATCCAATTACTTGTACAAATTCCAACTTTAACTAGATCTGGATTGATCAACAATTATATACTTTTGAACTAATTAGACAATACTTGATTTCAACTTTGATACTAATCGCACAATGATCGATTTAAAAACTTTGATACTAATCAGACACGATTTAAAAACTGATTTGAATCGACACTGGTCACGGTTTATATACCCGCTATGGGTCGTTCTAGAATATGATTGTGTTTTTGAATAAATATTTTGTTTTTGACAATATATTTTCGCATGGAGGCTTCTGGAATATTTTAGTATATCAACACCCATGGACGTAGTCGGAGTGTTCAGACTATTTATAAAATTAATTAAAAATTATACCTCTACTTGGGTTTGACCCATAGTCATACCCCGCTTGGTTGATATTTAAGCAGAGACTTAATGGACACGGCCAGTGTGAACTCAAAATCTATATACAAATTTTATGATACATTCATAACTGTAAGCTAGCTTACTTCTGTTTATTTGTTTTACAAAAATTATCTTGTTTTTACAAAATTATTTATTTGTGATCTGTTATTTTGAAAAACATTCAATTTGTATGACTTTTGATTAAAATTAAATGTAATAATTTTATTTAAATTTTTGATTTTTTTTTTAAATAGAAAAAACTTTAAATCAAAAGCAACAATTAATCTTATTATCATTTTTCGACTTAAAAAAAAACTTAGTTTAAGAAAATAAATAAATCGAGCTACATTATTTTCTTTTTGTACTTTTTATACTAAAAAACTCCTTCTTTTTGCAAGGAGAAAAATATTATTTTGTTAAATATTTTGCATAATATTTTACTTAATATTTTTCTATTAAAATGTGTGTTGGATCAAAAAAATTAATCTCAATAATTTTCATTACAACAAATGTCATCATCATTATTATTACTCCATGTTTCTGATAAAAGAAGAATATTTGTATTACGAGCCACATTATCGACGATATCATTTGTATGGTCTCGTAAATTTTGTATACTCAATGTATATATTGATAAACCTGACCTGATCTTGATAAAATTTACTAACTCTGATTCTAAAGTAAATAATGGATTTAATTATTAAAGAAGCATATTTTTCAAAATAGTGAATAATATTCATAACGAGTATGAGAGAATACATATGTATACATTAAGCAATGTGTATGAGAAGGAGGTCTTATAGGTTTGAGTGGTTGGTGACCAATTGAACAGTTATGAAAAATATGCTTGTTCATCAAACCTATAAGACCTCCTTCTCATACACATTGCTTTAATGTATATGTACATATGTACTCTCTCATACTCGTGGGATCTATGATACGAAGATGTAAATTAAACATAGTGTATATTATGTATACAGAAGTAATAGAACAAAAAGGTAAAATTTTGAGATTTGAAGATGACATGAAACAATATTATTTTGCACAAATAGAGAAATATAATTATATTTCATTACGTTTTGAATTTACACAATGATTATTATTATTGTTGTTATAACTAAAATTATTATTCTGACAAATAATATTGAATTTGAAATATAAGTTTTGTATATATATATATATATGTATATATATATATATATATGTATATATATATATATATATATATATATATATATATATATATATATATATATATATATTTGTACAAATTATTATTATATATTTTAAAGTGAGTAGCAAATTCCTGTTGTTGAGAGAGGTTTTACTTGTGTATATATTTACATTTCAAACTCTTTATAAAGTTTATATTTACTAAAACCACTCACAAATACTGTAAATAAACAATATTATATTAAATTGTTTGGTAACACTTTGTATGTTTAGTAGGTAACAAACATTGAGCATAGCAAAACTAACGATTCTATTAAGTATACTCGTACAGTCAATATATTGTGTACCGAATGTATACATCCGAATGTATACATTAATATGTTACGTAATCAGTGAATATTAACTTTGCAGTGTGTACTGTGAGTTTTGTGGACTTATTCTAGAAAAATTCTGGTCAGAAACATTCACACGACTTTCATATACAGCGTTTAAAAAATGGCTTTAAGATATTTATTTGAGTTCTCAAAAACTCATTTGTGGATATCAATTAAATAAGTTTTTAGAATAAATTACGCTCAAAAGAGCGTTAATTTCATAGTAAACGTGTGATATTTCAAGTAAACGACGCAGAAGTTACGCAATACCAAACTTTTGCAGTCCTAAAGAAGCCCCATCTACAGCCTTAACGTTAGCTACTCAAAACAACAGGAGCAAGCGACAAAAACCACAGAAAAACAAGCATTTTATTCCCAGGCTTACAGAAAAATAAAACTAAAAGTATTCGATCACAGTCTACTCAAAGATGTACGCTCGAATTTAAAAGTATTATCTGAAGTTTGATTTCCAGAAGTGTTTCTTAAGTCTACTTTGCTTTATGTGCTAGCCAGTGGCTTTGTCGGAATCAGTTCTACCCATGGAAGCAGTTTATCGAGTAGATGTTCGACCATGTAAACAACCGCACACTTGCCGTTCTACTTACCCAGTATGAACGACTGAAAAAGTTCCAAAATGAATCTTACCATTAAAAGAGATAAACTCATATTATAGTTTTCCTCTGTTCTAGATCCGTCGTTTTTATAAGAAAACCCCAAAATAGTTTAGTAGGAGCCGAGCGATTTATTTAGTCTCCTAGCTTGTCTGAATATCCACATTTGAGTGTAGTATATTCGATTTAGGTATATAAAAGAGCATTAAACAAAATTGTGGTTTTAGTAAAAATAAATATAAATGTTTGTTGAATTTTTTAATGACCTATCAAAATGTCAAATAAAACGGAAAAAGTTTATTTAACTTAAATCCCAAGTGTAAGTACATTTTGAGTATACATTTAATATCTTATACATGTCACGATAGTAGCTCCCACTAGCGTCAATATTTCCAGTTTAAAACAAATTTTCTTTAAATAAATAAATAAAGAAAATAAATTTGCATGACTAGTTAAAGAAATATGGTCATTTTTAAATCTCAAAATGGATATCACCATCGAAATATTTGTACCACAATATCATGTATGTAAAAAGTAAACAATCCTGAAATGTCCAACCGATGGGAAAGATTATACTCAAATAATATACAGTCGATAGCAAAAAACTGAACTAAGCTGAAAATACACTTTTACGAAAGTTCACAGTTTTTAAATCGAATGGAATATACTGAAATAAACTGCCCAAAATGTAAACAAACTGCTACTGTTCATAGCAAAATATTCATAAAAATTCGATAGGCATTTCAAGACTCAAGAATTCCCCTCTTGACTCCCCTTGTTAACAAGGGGAAGCTTAACTTGACAAGGGGAAAGGTAATTTAGACTTAAACAAAACATAATAGTTATTTTCTTAACATAGATTCTCTAATATTCTCTTACTCAATTCAATTTTATTAGATGCTTCCGGTAAAAATAGACACAAACACATATATAGAAGTAAATAGATTTTCAAAAGTTCGTAACTTTGATTATCTGAGTTAAGGCGATTTAGATTTATATGAGTAGTCGAAACGAAATGTATTTAGTCATCTTTCATGCTGCATTCAAAACTAGAACATATATATAATCATTTTATACGATGACTTCTTAGTACAAAATACCCAACCATTACACATTTAGTTTACCTATACTCAAACAAAATTTTACACAACAGAATATAAGATATATAAAGTTTACGGAAGATGGGAAAGTTAGATATATGTATATTCATTTAACTACAGCTGGTTTAATAATATCCACAGATAAATGTTAGTGAATAATTTATATTGGTTATACATCTGTACCCGAGATATACAACTGTAAATAGTCGTAACTCAAATTTTTGCCAATTTGTGTTAATACCATCTTCAAAGTACAGTTTTGTACACCTTTAAAGTACACTTTGGTCACGACGTCTGGTTGCCAAAAAAAAAGTCAATTATAGTGTGCAGTATTATTTTAGTGTGCAGTAAATTCTAGCCGGCCCCAATCTCTAATATAGTTTATAGTTTCTTTAGAAATACGTGCAATCCACGTCCTCAAGTCAGTTCTCACTAATGATGAAATTGACTTAATATTGCCAAAATTGGAGTTACGAATGTTTATCTCTCGGTTGCAAACACATTTGACCTAGAAAGGGTCTTTTTTAAATTGTATACTCAGAATTTTGGCGATGCGAGAACGTTTTCACTTATATCTGCACCAGTGAGAACTTCAATTATCATAATGTCATATTCAATAATGACATTATTTTATTAATACAATTATGTGTGTGTGTGTATATTCAACACCAATGTTGAATTCAATGATATATATTAAAGCCATTTGTTACATTCTGTACTTAGAAGCGTGAGTGATTCCAACCAGAATTTTCGTACAATATTTTCAAAAGCTTTACTGGAAAAAACTGGCCAAGTAGCCGCGCTTGTTAAGGCGCTCTACTTGGACCCAGGAGGTTATGAGTTCGAATCCCAACATCGGCAGCTTGTCAATTAAAAAAAATTAATGGGGCGGTTAATTGACTAAGCTGTCGGCGTATGGACAAGAACGAAGTAACCGGCTATGCTTGTGAAGGTTTTCTGCAGTTTCCCTTCACGAACTCCAGATGAATATCGGCATAGTTCCTATCAAAGTCGGCTGCAGCCGTACAACCTACCAATTCCTAGTCTGCATATGCATCCTTGTCCTCCACTCACATCATAAAAAAATGTACAGTTTGAAAAATCAATAAAGGTTGAAAAAGAATGATGTGGGTGGCCTCTGTTATAGACCTTGATGTCTCAGAAACGGAGGTAAAACCCCATTATTATTACTTAGAAGCGTGAGTGATTCCAACCAGAATTTTCGTACAATATTTTCAAAAGCTTTACGCGTTTTCGAAATCGGAATATGGAATTTAAAGTATTATAGAAAGTGGCATTTATTAACGAAAATATAAGCACCAACGAAATACAATTGTGGCTTCGTTGTTATCGAAAAAAGCACTTCGAGAAAAATTTATTGCAACTATTGTCAGGTTATTTGGCTTAAGAGTAATTTTATTGCGGAGTAACTATGCACATGGTTCGTACAAAATAAACAAAACATTTCGAATTAAAAAGTTTGTTTTTCACCATATTTTAATCTTTTTTGTACACTTTTATCCATCAAGTCTATCTACCCATTTTTATAAGATTAACAGTGCGGTTATGTTTAGTGATAAGTTACATTGGTATGTACGAATGTTAGGGAAGTATGTAAATATGCTATAAAACGAAAATACGCTTAGCTAAAGCTACTGGGAAAATTTCAAAACGATTTGCTAAACCGTTTAAAAGTTATTGCAATTTTACACGGAGTTCTTAGTTGAGATTTTACACGGAGATTTGGTCACTCAATAGAATAAATTCATTTCAATTACCAATAAAAAAGCTACAAAACTTCCCAAATTTTAAAATTTATATAACTTGATCTCTACAGAAGAAATTTTACACAATATTATTAACATTCACAAATTGGTTGAAAAAAATTATAATTACAATTTTTTTAAAAATATATTGTCTTTGTCACTTATACGTATGGTATAGAAAGATAAAGGCTATAAATTTTTGTTGATTTAAATTAAAGGTACATTTATAGCCAAAAGTTGGTTAAAATTTGTTCATACTATTTGTTATTTCTTATTTATTTCAACATTACTGATAAATTTATTATGCTACGAAACGAATTTCTAATTTTCAGTACCTTTGCCTTCGATTGCATAGCTCTAACATCCTTAAGTAATATGTATGAACATTAATAACATTTTTTGACATACAAGATGCTCAGTATGAAATTCATTCATTAATTCACATATTGGATGAGGTTCGAACTCCACAACTGCGGACAAGAACCAGGTAAGTCAAAATTTCCAAGGCCCTCAATTCTTCAAGTCTACATATCTATGAATATATTTATTATTTTACATAAAAGGATGATAACATTCGAATTTGTTTAGTTTTTTAAATCAACTATAGTCACAATTTCCCGTCATTTAATAAATGTATATGATTAAATACTTAAAGTTTTCGAACAGTTTTCTTACTTGTCATCTTTAAGATATAACCAAAGCTCTACGTGTATGCACTAGGAGGTTACCATACTTGTAGTACCTATACATATAAACTTTTAAGATCTACTTCTGCTACGTAAGTTTTGTAAATACCTACGTAGAACGTACTAGAGAAGACAGTAGAAACACATCAGTAGAATTTATAATTTAGAAAACTTGATTAAACTGTTTACATAACTTCTTTTATACACTGTCATTATATAAATAAAATGATGTTTATAGCAGTTAATAGTAGGTATATATATAAAAATATATATGGAAAAGTTTTATTCGGTAAAAATTGTTATTAGTTTTTATCGAGTTTATTTATTTTTTTGTCATTCGGATTGGTTAGTATTATTATTATATTATGCGGAATTAAATTTCAAATTCGTCCCAATACCTAGATAAGTTTTTGTATTGTAAATACGTTTTTCGACTACAAAGTAGTATATACATATATATATATATATATATATATATATATATATATATATATATATATATATATATATATATAAATGTATATAAATACAATCTATAATTATATCATATGTATAAATACAATCGCCAAAGCATAATTTGCAAAAATCTACCTTTTAAAGTTTTTGAAACTGATAAAACGCAAACTGGTTAATCAAGCCATCGACTATCATGAAAAATGGAATCAAATATAGTTTTAGTGACTGATGAAGCGACTGCAATAAGAGTGAAAATCATTCCTGTTAGATTCTGTAAGCTGTACATAACATATTCCAAATAGACTCATATTACCACCTGTACCTCTTTAAGAAAGTCTTCTGTCATACAAAAGCTTTTTGAATAATTTCAAACAGTACTAATAACTAAAGTATACCACCTTCACTTAACGAGAGAACATGGTAGGTCGTGCTAGTACTTTTCTTTTAAAAAATTAATAAAATTAAAAATATGTAATGGATACTACTTGGAGTTATATATATATAAAGAGAAATCATGCACCATTTGCCTCTATTTGTTAAAAGTGTTTCTGCAATATAATAAATACTGGAAGTTTGTTTTGGAATCTGGATTATAATTTTATAGAAAATAACCAGAGACTCGTAAAATAGTGTGGGTGTCAATAGTTGCTGCGAGAATTTACAGAGGAAACTTCCTATTGTTGCCGAGAATTAAGATTTATAATCTTAATTAAAGCTGAGACGAGACGAAAAATGCATTTAAGGATTTTTTAACATCATGGCCATGTCCATAATTGTCGCAACTAGAAACAAAACCACAAAAATATACTACAATTCCGAAAATTTTATGTTAAGCGGATAAAGTTCAATGATTTCTATCTCAGTTATAATTAGCTCTGTGGTTTGGAAAATTTATCTTTTATATAAAATCCATCTCTTAAACCTTTAAAATTTTTCAGTTTGAAACATAAGCTCTATTCTATTTTTGCATACTTTTGCCATACTTTACATAGCGACAACTAGTTGCGACAACTTTGCACAGTTCCGAACTGTAATATGAAGTATAATAAGTTGAGCCCCAACTTCGCAACGGTTAGAATGTTAATAGGAGAAAAAAATTTTTGGTATGGGTATGCAAAAAATTATCTAATAAGACCTTCCTACTTGTCCGTTTGTCTGCCTGTCTGTCTGTCAATACGATAACTCAAAAACGAAGACAGATTAGAACGAGCTGAAATTTTTTGTGTCTATTCTACACAAGAAAATTTTTAGTTTGTGATAATGAAAAATCGGCCAATCTTTACTTCCGGTAGGATGTAATAACTGCAGATTACAAAAGAATGCGTATGAGTATATAACATATACTCTTTTTTGGTGCAGACCGTCACCAAATTAGCAACAAGTAACATCATCTCCTCGGAGAATAATTACAATTAGCTAATTCATACTAATGATGACTACTTTGTAGTCGAAATACGAATTTATAAAATAAAAAATATTAGCAACAAGTAACATCATCTCCTCGGAGAATAATTACAATTAGCTAATTCATACTGATGATGACTACTTTGTAGTCGAAATACGTATTTATAAAATACAAAAATTTTGATCTAGGAAATTGGGGCAAAAAATCGAAATTTATTTCGAAAAATCCTAGAGTTCTCTTTAATATTATTTATATATAACATATGTATATAGCACCTTTTTATATACACTAAAAGTCGTATCATTAGACATCTGTACACTCCCGTTCATAAAAATTGAAACATTTGAAATATTTTAAGTATTACTGTATATGTAATATTATATCTTTAGTAATGTATAAGTTTAGAAAGTGACTTACTGGTTCAACTTTTATGAACGGGAGTGTACATGTGTAGAATAAAGTATATTTTTATCATTTGAAATTCAACCTCCTAGTTGGTAAGGTTAATTTGCATTGGTCGTGATCTGTAGAACTGTACTAGATCTCATACAACTGTCGAAAGATATCAATTTAATTTTTGATTTGGCGTTACACTGGTGGTGAATATTTTTTAATACTATGAAGTTATCTACTACGGTATGAATATTGTACGAATACACTGTACATTTGTACACCTCCACCAAGTCGTCGACTGACTACTGTGTTAAATGTTTTATATACCCAGCGAGTTAGCAACTAAAGTGAACTGTTTTAACGTTCATCGGCAACGTTCAACGCATACTTTAACGTAATATGTAGTACATACCTACATATGAAAGAGGGTTGGTACTCTCTATTTGAATATTAAAGGTAATTTAGTTTCTGAAATTTAATTCATTTAGTTTATTCCAAGTATCTATACATACGTATATTATTATTCCTATACATTAATATACAGAATGGGTTAACGGGTTTCACAGTTGAGTAGCAAGCTTTTTGTGTAAATAATTTTGATAGTACATTAAATTTACCACACAAAAAAACAGTATAGGCTTTACCCGTTTTTAACAATGTGTTGTCGCGGTATTTTGGCTCTCTTTTTAAGCTTCAAAAAGGAGCGCTGTCGAATCAACTACAGATCCTGATGCTCGAAACAAAACAAAAAAAAACAAAAAATATTTAATTTTCTTCAACAATTTTTAAAAATTTGTAACTTAGTTATATTCGAACAATATTAATTTTTATTCACAACCGACTATTTTAATTCTACAATGGTAATTTTAAACCGCATTTCTGTTTCTTTTGGACTGAATTTAAAAACTGACTTTTTAGCGAATTTCCTCCAAAGGGAATGCAGCTGTTGTTTTTGAACCAATGTTGGAATTTCGTAAAAATTTCTTCAAATGTCCATCGATCCTACCTATTAGATGTTAAAAATCACCCCCGCTAAAATTTGTATATATAAACATATATTACAACATATAAATATATATATATATTTATATATATATATATACTTTTTTTAAATGTCTGTGGACTCTCTAGCGGCCATAGTTTTATTCCGATTGGAAATAAATTAGGTATTTGAGTCGCTTTTGGTATTCTAAAGGTCAAGTTCGTTAATGGGTAAAATCGGACGAGGGAACAGGGGGTTTAGAGAGAGGGGAAAACACAAAATTTGACTATCTCCCTTAATATTTGAAAAATCGAAAAATTTATCAGAAGTTAAGTTGTAGGTACTAAGTTTTACTGTAATTTTATTCTTATCATTTTTCTGTTACACTAATATTTACAATTAAAGATTGAAAGTTAAAATTCTAAATATCTCTGTTCACATTAGAGTTTGAGAAAAATGATCAAGTAATGAATTGTAGCAAACTTGATTTTCTACATCTTTACTCCTTAAACATTTTTCGATTTTTCTAATATTATGATGGATATTTAATATTTTGTGTTTGTTTGACACGAATATATAAAATATATTTAATTGTAAAAAATTTTAATTGTCGTTTCCATAGTAACTATAAACTATAATCGTTATGCCGTTTTTTTTGGGCTATTAATAAATTTAATTTTTGCAAATACTAAAGTCATATCAGAAATTATATTTTTGATCACACTAAAATTATGACCGCTGGAGAGTGATTTATGTATTCTAAGGAAATTCGCTAAGTTGACGCAGCTCCTGCCTAACAAATAAATACTTTGTAGTGATATCTCATACTACTGAGACTTAAAACATGTAAAATGCAATCCTGTATTTTTTGAGAATGATACCAGTATGTGTGTGTCTATATATTTAAATGAGTGAGACACAAAATATATTCAGATAAGTTCTAAAAGGGCATAACTTTTAGTATGTTGAGTTGTTGTAGATGGTAGATCGCGTAATTTGTAGGTAAATTTTATTTAAAAACATACACCCACATAACTCATAATAAATGTATTTAAATGTCTTTTCCATATATACAATTTCTGCTTTCAAATTGTTCAGTTTAATTTTAGTGATATTTTAATTTTGTTATTTTTGTTCATTGTTCAAAAACTTTATGTGTACATTCACTAATTTTATAAAATATAAAATCATTTTTGATTCTCTTTTACTCGCAGTTTTCACTTTGTTTTCTACGTAGAATTTTCGTGATATAATTTTATAGTTCAAATATAATAAATTTTTGTTAAATTTAATTATGTTTCTTGAAAACAGATTTTCAAACAATTCAATTTTCTGTATTATATGTAAGCTGAAGATGGAAACTTGTTAGTTGATATCTTTCTATTTAATTTTCTGTTTAACTGTTCTGTTATTTAAGTAGATTTACTGGAGACACTACAATTGGGAACTATTTTCATTCAATTTGTCAATTTTACGAGCTCCTTTTTTTAGGAGATCCTTTAAAAAAATGATATTAATGGAATTTGTGGATCATCGCACTATTTTAAGGGAAATTGTAGATTCTAACAAAAATTTGTGGTTAGACGATGGCAGATAAGTCCCCAGCAATGAGGAGTAAAATGAAGGAGTTAAATCTAGAACAGAGAACATATGGGATCACTGCTTTGACTGCTATCTATAGATAAGTCTGGCCTTCCCCTGTGTCCGCTTGGGATGAACACAACAAGGAAAATTCAGTTTTTACAGTGAACATGAAGGTAGCTGTAGGATCCCTTCAATGGGCCAATGACGTTTTTAGTACCATGCAACACTATTATTTAATATAAACTTTGGAGAGTGTTTGATTTGCGAGCGTACTTTATTTTATACTTTCAAGAGAATGTAAGAAAAAGAAAATCTTTGGATATATTCAACTGATAGTCACACCAACTTTGAAATATTATAGTGGAAATGGAGGTAAACGATATGTAAAGATATCAGCGACGCATAAGCGATTTTCTTTAGTTATCATGGAGCAGTATTGTTTTTACAAAATTGATAGCTTATTTGGGCCTTATTCATTCGGTTTTTGGGGAAAATCTTTCTAATAAAAGCTGTTAGGATATTTATAATGTACAATTTTTATTCGAAATATTTTGTCGATTTTAATCCAACTTTTCCAACAGACTGAATTCAATTTTATATCCGGTAATTAATATATACCAAGGTATATTAGATTTATTTATTGCCTTTTTCTAACGGTTGAAAATATTTATCGCAGAAAAAAAATGTTGGTATAGTTGTTCATAAAATGTTAATGAATGCATTCCCGCAAATGTGTCTCCCGTTCGTCAACGCGATAACGTAAAAACGAAAAGAGATAGGGAGATAAAAATTTGTGTGCTCTAGAGCTACAAAATAAGGTCACATGTTTAGGCAAAATGGGCAAAACAGTCTTTAAAATCGTAAGAGATAGAACAAAAATTTAAGGATAAAAAATGTTTCTTATTTAAAAATAAACAACTTTTGTAAGTAACTTTCTTTAATAAATTCAAATATATACCGGATATTTAAGCAATTAACTCAGTACGTTGCTATTTTCACTTGTTTATCCGAAGTTTTCTATCAATAGACAGTCAGTTTTCCATCAAAGTATCATGGAAATTTTTAGCCTCTAACCATCTTAAACAGAATTCTTGAAAAACTATTATAAAGTTGCGAGCAGATAGTTATAAATATTTATCCAAACTGTTCTTTCTATATTAATGAAAATATTCTCTACTATTAATTTTTAATGATAAATATTAACTTTCTTCAACATATTAACAAGAAACTTTTGAATTTATGAGAGAAAACACATTTGGGAAAAATTTGTAATCTTGAAAATATACTAAAAATTTATTTTCTCTATTTTATACAAAGTTTTTTTCTTCTCTCCACAAATGGGCCATAATTCTTATCGGCTTAATTAAAAAAAATTACTAAAATAAAGTACGAACATAAAAATTGAAACAGAAAATTTTTTTTTGTGAAAATGGCGCAGTGAATTTATTATCATGTCTAAAAATTATGTCACTATAACATTTTTCCTCTCAGAAAATTGAATGTCGTACATTTGCAACAGTTTTCATATATAGTCGATGTTACATGTCACCGATATCTCTTCTTCTGCCGAGGTTAATTATTAAAAGAAAAACGTGAATTACTTTCTGCAATGCTGTAATGTGAATTGTCTAGCTTTGGTGTTTGTATTTTTTTTTTTCATATGGCGTTTATTATCTTTACAGTTTTTTCCAGGATGGTCTAAATAGAACCTCGAGATATAAATAACATCAAATGAATTGAAAGTATTATAAAGATATATAACTTGACTAGATTAAATATTAACAGCAGAAGTTATTGTATTTATTCGGAATGATTTAAATCAGATTTTTCAATGTGTTTTTAAATTCCAAGGTCTGAAGAATCATTTCTGATAGTTTTAATCGTGATTTCTGTGTATATGGAAGCGGTTTTGGTATACATTATTGCGAACTTACAAGTTTGCATAAAACATACAAATTTAAACAAACTTTACAATAAAATTTCAAATTCAACCCAACACCTAGATCAGTTTTTGTATTATAAAAGTTTTTGTATTAGGAAGGGTGTCATCAAATTAGCAACGAATAACATATCCAGAGACAATATAAGAGTAATTTTAATAAGAATGATGTTAATAAGAGTAAATCGATTGAAAGCGATTTTAACAAGAGTAATTTCAATAAAATTTATTATATTTTAATTTGTTTTGTTTAATTTTTATTTATTTTTATTTTTGTCTATTGATCTCTATTTTCTATCTATTTCTAATTGTCAAGGCGTAAATTTCGACTAGCTAATTTATACTGATGATGACTACATTGTAGTTGAAATACGTATTTATAATACAAAAACTGATCTAGGTATTGGGGCGAATTTGAAATTTTATTTCAAAAACCTTATAGAGTTCTCAGTAATTATCATTTGATTTATTTCAACCGGATAAGTGAAATATCGAAAAATGTATTGCATAATTTAGATTTGATTCGTCGACAGGGGCGGATTCACCCCTTCAACACAATTCTCCGCCCCAGGCAACAACAAAATTTCCGTCCCGTTATTTTAAGTAACATTTTCATGCTAGCGCTCGACGCTGGTGTCATGAGTCAAAATGATGATGACTACTTTGTAGTCGAAACACGTATTTATAAAATACAAAAATTTTTTTACCTAGAAAATTGGGACAAAAATCGAAATTTAATTAGAGAATATTATTGTTAAAAAATTTAGCTTATTTTCAGTGATTCATGAATATATCAGGCTTGTAGGCTTTTAAATGAAAAATTCTATTTTTAATCACCCAAGTAGCGTTTGCCGCACCCGGTAAATTTGTCAAAGCTCGTCGAGTTCTATAAGAATCCGTGGTTTAATCGTGGCTCCCCATTAACCGTAGAAAAATACATGATAACAATTTTTTTCACAAGACATATATCAAAAACCAAGCGAGATATCGAAAAATTGTATAATTTCCTTTCGATTTGCCTCGTTTATTCTATATTTACTTCTATAAGGATTCACGGTTAAATTGTAGCGCCCCAATATCATTTCGATTTGGTGCCCCGGTCCCTGAGGGAAGGGAAAAGAACTAACAAAACAAAAGAACTAACCGGCATCATCCAGTTTTTTGTAATTTGTTGTCTCCTTTATAAGAGTCTGAGCATAGTTGGTGGTCCTCACAGTTTACATAATCAAGTTCCTTTGGCGATTGCTCTATAAGAAAATACTACTATTTAATTTCTTTTAACTTTCTCAAAACTTTTTCTTTGTCATAGTTTATCAATTATCTAAAAAAAAAAAAAACTAAAATTTTCAAATCAATAAATATACTTTTTCTATACAATTTTCCATCTATAAGTAATTTAATTAATTGAAAAGAAAAAACAGCAACAACAAAGTTTTAATTTCTATAGGTTTTCTTCACAACACAACAACCAGAACTCTTCAATATATACAATATTAACAATATATTATTTATTAATTATTCATTGATTTTAATACGGATTCAATTCTAATTAATAATAATTACTATACATTGCGTACAAGGATGGTATAATCAATCTTTTGTTGTCAATATTATAAGTGCTTCTCAATCATTAAAATTGTAAGCATTATTTTGGTTTCAATGTTTGATAAAATCATACACATCTTGGGTTGGTACTCGAACCCAAGACCTCCGAGTTTCCGGCTCAGTGCTCTACCAATTAAGATGTTCATGATTTGATGTTCATGATGTGCATTTATTATTGATTTTGATTATTTACACATATTAAATTAGTTTTGTAAACATTGTATCTATCCATCCATTGTTAGTATGATAGCCTTTCACATGTATACTAGGTTACAAAAGACCTGGTCATTTTCTCAAAATTTCATAATTGATTTGTGTCATATTCAATCGGTTTTCGAAAAATTGCTTCGGATAAAATTTGTTCATTTTAAATATAGTAACAACTTTTATTCGGAGCATTTTTCGAAAATTGAATGAAGAAGGAACAAATCTATTATAAAATTTTGAAAAATGACTATAGGACTTTTGTGGCTCACAGTACAACAGATAGTGAGGAATTATATGCATCTTACTATAGTATCTGGGTAGCTCACTTGATCGGAATTGCACTCGATCGGAAAGCCCTTTTTCAAGCCAAATGTTACTAATGTTCAGTTCTAATGATGGGGTCTACAGATTTTCGTTACCTATGAGTAGCAATTCAATAGAAATTTCTACAATTCTTCGAAGTCTATCCACTTTTTTAGTGATAATTATTAATTGGGTTAATTTGTTATATTTGATATAATCAATGTAGTTAAGTGTTATTATCTATTGTATTGTTTCATATAATAAATACACGCTATAGAATAATTCCTCTCTGCGACGCTGTTCAGAAGTTGTAGGTATGATTTAAAAAGATGTGTTTCTGATGTGTAAAATAAAATATGTGTTTAGATATCAATGAATCATTTATAGTAAGTTTTAAACGAAATTAAACTGTTTCAGTTATTCCTCAAAGGAATAAAGCTTTTAGTGTAAAATCCATTGTAACCCTAGAATCTCAAACACGACAATACCATCAAAACTTGAAATGCATATCCAAATTAATATTAAAATAATATCTCTACTATTACAAAACTGTAATTGTCTGTTTGTTTGTTCGAGCATCGCACTGGACCGATTTTGATGAAACATGCTGTGTTTCAAAGCTTATGATTATAATTAGAAATGTATGTATTTTATCTCGCTATGATGATGGGAGTTAGTGATATAAAATGCGGGAGTAGCCGCGTGTATAAGCTTGTAATCCTTTTTTATGATTTAACTACAGCAAATGATTTTGTGAGATTAATATTACCATTATTTTAGAACCACTGTCGTTATCCATATAATAATACAAAAGAGATTTAAATGAAAATCCTTATTATCATCTAGAAATTAATTAATATTTCAAATATAATTACCTATGAATGATTTTATTGTTTCTTGTTAACATGGGATTCAAAATTAGTATTTATACATTTTTTTTTTTTGTAAATAAATTTTCAAAAAGTACAAATCTACATTTATGTGATATGAAGTCGTGAAGTTTTCCTTCTTAATTTAAATACCTCCGTTTTACCGGATACAGGTGGGTTGATATTAATCTTTGTTAAATTCTCATTAAAGTTTTAATATGAAAAGAGCTTTTTTTTTGTATCTTTGTTGATGTAATTAATGTAATTATAAAATATACCTCTTTATATCAAGGCTTTGTATGAATTTGTACAGTGGCTTCAATATATGTTATTTCAACTATGGTTTCTAGAGTTAGTGATGTCGCAAGACGTACCGAGACATGAGTAACAAGTTTTCTAGAGTCTCTTTTCGTCTTGTTTTTACAACGACGTTTTTGTTGATGATTTTCTAGAAAAAAATCAAGTCGCTTTATATGTTTAATAAGAATTCGAAAAAAAAATTCTGCCTCTCCAATATTAATCGAAAAGCAGGATTCAAATTTTCTTGTCGCTTCTCGCTGACTTATTGTCGTGTCGTCTTGTTTCTCTGGTCTCTTGTGGCATCAATATTGATTTCATTTGTTTTCTTGAGAGGCGAAGATAAAATAATAATTTTCAGACAAAACAAATATTAAGTAATTGAAATAAGTTAAGAAATTTTGTTTGTCCTAGTTTAATTTGTCATTATGTAAATATTTATACATTGTGACTTGACAAATTGAAAATGATCCCTTCACGCTTTATATAGTTTATCTTCGGGTATCAATTCACCATCCGTATAGCATACCACACAGCCTTGTGAGAAGCTCGTAGTCTCCTCCGTCCACTTTTCCGGGATAGCGGAGTTATTGCTTCTTTAGTCGTAGGCTGTCACTTTCTAGCATGAATGAGGAATTTCTCTTTCCACCTTTTGTGAGATTTGCATATGGCCATATAAGTCGCCACATACGAGTATAATCTTGTATAATCAAGTAGTAAATCAATATGTAAATCAATAGTAAATCAATATAAGTAAATCTTGTATAAGACAAGTAAAAGATTTTTTAAGATGCTGTTCTGACTACTTTCATGACGTTGTTACTTTTGTCCCTGGACTCCTCTACTCGAAACATTGATATGTAAAAATTAATTTGTGATTATTAATTTAGTGGTTCACCATGTTTGGGTACATAAATTTGATATAATATAATTTATTATTCTAACAAAATACAGAACAAATTTTAATTAAAACCTGTCTATTTTGTTAGCAATGGTTTGTTTATAAATAACCTCAGTAAATATGAATGCGTAAAATAAATACCATCGTTCATTAACAAATAATAATGCTAATAATATTTATAAACCTTACTCTATAGGTCTCTGTAGGTCTGATCTCCACATTACCTACTGATGAACAAGGGTTTTATTTTGGATTATAATATTTGATTAACGTAAAGATATTATAAATTGTATACAGAAATGTTATCTTTAATTAAATAGTATAAAACAAAGTCGCTACCCGCGTTTGTAATAGTTTGTTTACTTCTTCTAAACACAATGGATTTTGATGCGGTGTTTATCATCATTTAGAGGATTTCGTCCTAAATGTTTGTGTGTGTAATACATTCATATTAAATAAAAAGATGGTAGAGATAATGATGTTTTGTAATCAATGCCTCATCAGGCATTGTTGAGGCGCTTACATGGTTTACGCTAACCTAAACATGACTGGTAAACACAAAATAACCCGATAGTATTTGTCTCTCTTGTAAGAGTGACCCACAGTAACCATTTTATTATTTACCGTTATAGCGTTTCAATTTAGACGACTACAATTCCCAGTTCAACTGTCTGCTTTCGATGAAAATAAATAAAACGCAGAGTCAAACATGGAATGTTGCAGGAATAGATTTCAGAATTAAGTGCTTTTCATAAGGGCAGCTATACGTAGTCCTTCCCTTTGTGACTTTTGTCAACAAAATCTGTTTCTGGTATGTGTTGGGCCTATGAAAGGTATTCCGACTTCTTTTCTTGGTAAGGCATTTGCTTTTTCGTTTCCTAGACCACTGTGAGCTGTTATCTGGATCAATTTAACGTTGATTTGTTTTGACAGCTCCAGTAGTTTCTCAGAGATCGCCTACTCTGTCTACCGCTGATGTGAAATCGGTGGCAGGTAAGGCTTTTAGAGCAGCTTGGCTGTTCGAGAGAATGTATACGTTCTGTTTTATCTAACACATAGGTTTTCCAAGACGCAAGCAAGTATGGGGTAGACTTCTACCTATAAAAGGGTGGCATTATTGGAGGCTAGACAATTTTGTCTTATAATAATTCGTTTCTTGCAGCGCAAATCGACACCAGTTTTGATTCCGATAGTACTTCTTAAATAAAATCACCTGGTAAAGAATACAGTGAACAGCATTTATTATCTACAAAAAGTTACGTTAGAACGTAAATTTATTTAAATATTTGATATATTTAAAAGGATTTTTGTTGTTACTTATTTGATGAAAATTTAAATAGGTTATGATCAATACGGCAACTTAAGTTCGTTACTTAAGGTCTTTTCATGCAAATTTCATGATAATAAAACGTAATTTGATATCGAACTTTCCACTTACTAGAAAGCGTACAATAACTAGTTGAGTTTAACATATCACTTATGGATTTCAAAATAGCGCGGTCATGATTTTTTCATTTCATAAAAGGTGAATGTTAGCGAATTTCTTTCAATAGAGATGAAAAACATGACCCCAAATTAATCGATTTAAACAAAATTGCAGTAAAATCGGATAAAACTCACCTCGTGTATTCAAAACACAGGCTTTTTGAACTTGCCGTCAGAAGCCATTAAAATTTACTTGTTTTAAAACAGTCAAATTTTATTCGATTTTCATAAACGTTTTACGAAATACCTTGCTTTATGCTACTACTAGTAGAAAACTTAATGACTGTATCCTTGATAAATGTAAGCCCCCTGAAGACAAGGATAGTGGTGGTGGCCAATCTTACTGACTAGTAATTGCAAAAACTAGTAAAAACTAGTAATGGCTGCTAGTAATTATCCCTCTACTGTCCTCGTGTGCAGAGATACTAGCGCCTCAACATATAAATATATTTTTATATATTTCACCTGCAGGCACTTTTAGCCGCCAGTTCCGGAACGCCACTACTGTTCCCGTCTGCGAGGGGCTTAACAATTTTATGTTCTTACATAATTTAAAAAAATTAATTAATTTATGTCCACGTAGGTACCAGACAAAAATAATTTATAAAATTTTATCTGATCTGTAGCATATTTCTCATTTATTTAATAACAAAATGTAACTAAAAAACCAGGTCTTATAATATTAAATTATATACCCACCATCCATATAATAGCCTAAATGTTTTGTTAAATTTTGATATATAAATGGTACCAAAGTTATATTATATTCATTCAGATAACACTCTCGCTACACAAAGGACTAATAATCTAGTTATAAATATGAACAATTTATTACCAAAATGTACATATGTACACAGACACATTCGTGAAGACACATATCTATATATAGCATAAAAGGAAGTCGCCCTCCGCGTCTGTCTGTTTATCCGCTCCTTCTAAACTCCTTCTAAACCACGCAGCGGATTTTAAAACCATCATGTAGATAATTTTTTCCGGAAGGTTTATATGTATAGTACATCCTAATTAAATCTAAATTTCACTCGTGCAAAGCGGGTCGCTAGTAATTTTAATATAAATTTCAAATATATTGCAAGATAATATTAAATAATAAATCAAAATAAAATAACCCTTTAATTCCTAAATTTATTTTATGTAAAACATATTTGATTCAATATCAAAGATAATCTGATTACATTTTATGAATTTTTTACTTAATCCATTTTTTATGAATCACACCCTATATTCACCCAGAATCTGTATATACGCGTAATTAATCCACAAGCATATTATTACATAGATTCGTAATACATTTCATTTGTCAGAACCAAATTTTAGTTCGAAACCATAAAATATAAAATAATATCAAAACAATGAGAGCTGTAGGGATAGAATAAATTTAGGAAAATATTCATTTGACACAGTAATGTAAATCGGAAAGATAATTGCTACAACGACAAAAATTTTGACCCGGGATTTTCGTTGATGATTAAACATAGGAATGGAAATATGGGATCATGTGATTTACAGTTCGAAACTAACGGTATGATTATTTACAAAAATTTTCTTTCTGAAACCATTTCCACTTCGTCTTGACATTTAGCCTGTGTAGCGTATGGTATAGTTTCCACGCACAATATACTACTCACTCTTGATATAGTTCATCATTTTTTCTTCAGATGGTAAACTATATGTCGTTTTAATAATATTGATTAATATTTTCACTAATAGATAGCACAGTATGTCTTAGTTATATGCAAATTTACACTTATTTTAAATTTTGATATTAAATCACATCAAAGAAGAATAACTTCTAGGACGTGTACATAAGTACACTCACTTACTTTTTCCAGTAGTTCCCAAGTATATGTCGTTCGTTAGTGATTTAACTAATTTTGCGTTATTCCTTCCAACGCAGTGTATTAATTTACAAATCATTCAAACGCATATATATATATATATATATATATATATATATATATATATATATATATATACATGTATACATGTATATATATATATATATATATATATATATATATATATATATATATATATATATATATATATATATATATATAATTGGTTATATAATTTTAATTCTGATTTACATATATGTTACTATATGTTATAATATAAAGTTACTCTTATTCCAAAAAGGTAATAACTGAGCCGTGGTATAAATAGCAATCTACAGAATGTATGTGACGTCAAAGTTATTCATAATTATATATACTATTATTATAGGTTATAGTAGGAATGTATATGGTACATGACAAACGACAAGTTTGCTTAAATTTATAGACAGTATTATACGTGTAGGTACGTTTTAGTTTAATTTCATTTTATATTTTATCTAATCAAAGAAATATACAAGAGAGACGAAAAAAGGATTCTTATTTATTCAAATTATTTCTATGAATAAAATTGTTGAATTATAATTTTTGCATTTCGTATTGTTTGTTTACGTGTATGATGAGAAAGTTACAAGTACTCTGAAACCCATTCTAGAAATTATTGAATAAAAGACAGTATTTTGGATTTGAAATCAATAGTTTATTTTGCCTATTAAATAGTATAAGAATTAAATAATTAAGTTTGTTAGTAGTTACCGTGGTAACTACCGTATGTTAGTTACCACGGTCTGTTAGTTACCACCGTTACCGTACGTACGGTGTACGCAAAGGTATCTAAATATAAAAATAAATTGAGACCTAGGAGCAAGTATAGATAGATAGATTGTAGAGGCTGCCCTGGACGGGCTAAACTTCGCCCATAAGGTCCATTGTGATGCCTAAAGATGTGAGGATGTGAGTGGAGTGGAAGCAATTTTTGTATATAGACTAGGAATTGGTAGGATATGCTGCAGCCGACTATGATAGAAACTATGCCGATATTCATCTGGAATTCGTGAAGGAAACTGCAGAAAACCTTCTCAAGCATAGCCGGTTACTTCGTTCTTGTCCATACGCCAACACTTTAGTCAATTAACCGCCCCTTTCAATTGCTGGAGTCAATTGTCAAAACTGTTCGAAAATTTATGTTGGTCAAAGTCGTCGCCAAATCGGAATTCGAATCAAAGAACATCTGGCTCATGTAAAATTTGGGAGAACCGAAAAACCGTGTACAGCGGCGCATGTTATTGAGAATAATCACAAAATTGATAAATCTAATCTAAAACTACTTAATTCGGTACAAAACCCCACAGAATTAGATGCACACGAAAGTATCTACATATACTAATTGAGAAAACAGATAATGAATCTAGACAATGGCCCAATTCTAAATTCTGATTTAATAAAATTAAACCATTTTCAAAAGTAAAAAATAAAAATCCAATACCTGAATGTCAAGGTCAACGTAGATACACTCACTTTAGTGACAAACAAACGCCGCATAGTCGCCAAAGAATACCGCCAATAAATAGGTGGGGCTTTCCACACACCTAATCCAGTAGTCAGGCAACTCAAATAATCCTCAAGTCAGATTATACCCTCAGTCAAATCGTATAAAAGGGCAGAACTTTTTTAATGTCATTGTGAGGCACGCACCAAATTAGCAACAAGCAACATATCTCTGAATCCATATCCCAGAGATAGTTACGATTACCTAATTCATACTGATGATGACTACATTGTAGTCGAAATACGTATTTATAAAATACAAACAAATGTTCTAGGAATAGGGGCAAAATTTGAAATATAATCCCATTATTAATATTATTATAAAAGTCAGTTTAAATTATCAGAAAATATTTACTGCACAGCTATCCTCCCGGACAAAGCTGTCGAAGACTTAAATAAATTTCAATTGTCCTTAGTATGTATAAATGAACAAGAGGCAGTACTCGCATCCTTAGCGATCAGCTCTGCGTTTTTATCCAACTCTATCCATAACTTGTAAATTCTACCACATTGTTATTTCGAATTGTGAATACTTCCATCTTAATCATTGTGGTCGAAGTCACTCTCTGATTCCGTAACAGATTTTGGATTAAGGATATACCAAACTAATTCAAGAACAGCATTGTATACATTTTTTTCAAGAACTAGGTACCACCTTGATTTAGCATACATGACCAAATGAATAAAAAATCAAATAAGAAAGGCACAACAAAAGAGTAATATATTTGGACATATATAAATGTTAAAATTCAGTAAATAGTATAGTTGTGCCTGGGTTTGATGGCTGGTTCATAATTATACTTCCTTTAACTTTGAGAACGTTAAAAATCTTGATATAAAAATAAATGAGCTTACTGCTTGTTTTCTACCGATATTAACCACCTAACATACATTCGTACGGATTTTCTAAGTTACTAGTGTAAAGAAAAAAATGCTGGTGAAAATTTCTGAGCAGCCTTATTTAAATCTTTTGAAGAATCATTAAGCCAAAACAGTCTTTATAAAACGTTCCATACGAAATAATATCACATATTATATTAAGTAAATTTTGCTGAACTAAATTATATTCGATTTACATGATCCAAGTAGGTATCATAAATAATAGTTATAAATAGAGATTGGATTACATATAACAACATACTCTGCTAAAAAACAGTTTAGAATCGGGGAAAAAATAAGTTTCCTGAGGAATATCTTTAGCCTTCAACTTTCAGTATGAAATCATCCACTTTGTAAACAAATTTTTGTTTTGAAAGTTTAAAGGTTTGTCCTTAATTTGTAATTTTGAAAAACAATAATATAATGAAGCGAACCGGGATTTAAATAATTTCATTCTTTGACATCAAATGCTCGATATGAAAGATCATACACATTTAGGAATGAATTTCAGTTTCATGGTCAAATCTATTTTGTTTTCTAACACGTGTGCAATCTATGGTTAGATCTGTAATGATACGACCAACACTAGCAATAGAAAAACCTGTCGTGAAATATATATATTTTTTAAGTATAAAGTAAAAACTCTTATAGTAAAACAAGAAATTTCCCAACAATGTGAGCTTCCATAACGTCAAATTAAATAGGCAAATGCATATAATCCGACCTTTGTTAATAAACATTCAAGACATATAATAAATTTTTTGTATTCATAGCATTCCGATCCAGCGCCGGATTTAGGTACTCCACAAAAAAACGCATGCACAAAATTCAACTCTTCCCAAAATTTCTAAAACTTCTGCGGAAATAAAAAAAAAACCAAAGTAAAAAATTTGTTATTTAATAAAATTTAACAATTCCGTAAAAGTTTTATTTTATTTACGAAACTGTAACGTGATTTTTTTGTAATATATATTTTTTTTTGTGATCGTTTACGAAATAAAATTGTCACTTTGAGAAAATTTTATAGAATTCAAATCTTAAGAAATAAAATTCACTTAAAGATTCATTATTTAATTTAGAACTTCAGGGAGAAGCTTTAGAATGTTATGATTATAAAAAATAGACTAGACTTGTCTACTTTACGGGTACATATTCAATTATAAATGTTCTAATATTAAAGTTCAGTTTGTAATTGTCTCATTAAATTTTCAAATATATGTAATATATTATCATTTCTAAGAACTTGATTATGGTTTTAAGCTTCATGTATAATTATATGCAGTTCATTAAGAATTCGAATATATGATGTAACTGCATTAAATTAGAATCTTAATATTTGATGACATTCGAAATTTTAGATTCTTACTACCCTCAAAGTCTGAAATCATAATACTTCAATGTACGGCTAGTCAATGTACGAAATTTAATACAAAATATCATGAATATTTTGAGAAAATTATATCGTTGGAAATTTTAAACAAAAATTAATAATAAAATTAAATAATAATAATAGAAATTTTTTTTTTGAGTGTGTGTGTACTTATATACACATACGTAAAAAGTTATATTTCTTTTTAAATAATTTATTAAATTAATATTAAATACTGATTTACAGGTACTGATTTAGAAAAAATTGTATTTTCTACTTTTTAGTTCATTAAATAAAAGATAGCAAAATTATAACAAAAAAATTAAATTCGATTATTTTCTATTTTTTAGTGTATTATAGGTACTTAACATTTTTTAAATACAAAAATTTAAAGTAATTTCCCATCGCTCCCACTACTTCATATATTTATCAACTCTTCCACCAAATTTCTATTTTAGGGAATAATTTCGAATTTTATATAAATAGAATGCTATTAAATATATCGTTCTATAGAATATATCATATTGTATGGTTACGTGACACACACACGTGTGCAATATTTCAAAGCTCTAGCTCAATTAGAACTAGACAATCACGTTTTAATGAAGTTAACAATACAATTATTCCATTCCATTCAGTCTCATACACACACACACACACACACACACACACACACACACACACACACACACACAGAAATATCTAATTACTAATTAAGTATTTAGATATAAACAAATATTTGAACGTAAAAAATATTTTTATTTTTTACTATAATTTCGGAAACACAGTTTCTTCATCAGAAAAAAATGATAATTAGATCATAATTATTTGAGATTATTATTTTATTTATAAATAATAAACTAAAATTGTTCTGATTCAATCAATATATAATATTTCATTAATATATAAAATTTATGACAGAAATAATCGAACGACACTTTTTATAAAATGAAATATATGTTTTTAAAAAGCCGGTTTAATTATTATAGTTTGTTTTTTTTTTCATATTAATTAATTACATGTTTTATAATTAATATAAAAAATTATTATATTAAATTATTATAATAATTTAAAAAAATAATCATAAATATTTATTTTTTTTTAATTAATAGTCTTAATTTAATGCAATTAGAAATTCTTATAGGCAAGGTAAGTTTATTTGTCATTCATTATTTGGGTCATTTTAAAAGTATTATTTACAATGCAACACATATGTTTTATTTGAGTCTATTCATGTAATATTATTAAGGTGGTCCGAGTAAATATAATTAAAAGGCTTACGTACTTACAACCGCCATTACCAGTCCAAGTGGCCGAGCGGTCTAAGGCGTCTGCGCAGTATGCTTACTTGGAAACTGGGAGGTTACGGATTCGAATCCCGACATCGGCAGTTTGTCAATTATTAAGAATAAAAAGGGGCGGTAAATTGACTAAATTGTCGGCGTATGGACAAGAACGAAGTAACCGGCTATGCTTGAGAAGGTTTTCTGCAGTTTCTTTCACGAACTCCAGATGAATATCGGCATAGTTCCTATCATAGTCGGCTGCCGCTATATCCTACCAATTCCTAGTCTATAGATAAAAATTCTTTCCACTCCACTCACACCCTCACATCTTTATGCATCACAATGGACCTAACGATCGAAGTATAACCCTTCCAGGGCAGCCTCTATAATCTATCTCTACCTACAATCGCGATTAAAAAATGTGCACAAACCGAAAACAGTCAATTTTCGAAAAAATGCTTAAACAAAAGTTATTTCCTATAAAAAAATGCTAATAAGTTCTATTCGAAATATTTTTGCGAAAACCAATTGAATACAGCCTAAATTGAGCGTAGATTAAACACTGAATCCAGTGAACATTTCTTCGTAGCAACCTCTCAAACCCGATACAGATGTTTTTACTAGATCGTAAAAACAGTTTTCGAAACTTGTGTCAAGCTGTTAATGCCGAGCCATGCCACTTATCGTTATTTAGAGGGACACTTACACTTTCAAAAAATCTCGAATTAAGGATTAATTCGATAACGGGCAAAATCAGACAAGGGGAAAGGGGGTTTAAAGGGTGGGGGAAATAAAAACTTGAATCTCTCTCTTAATATTCGTAAAATGGAAAAATTTGTAAGGAGTAAACTCACAGTTAATAAATCTCGTACAATTTCGTACAATTCATTACATGAACATATTTTCTGTAACTGCAATATTTACAGAAATATTAGCAATTAATAAACTAAAATCTTCAATTTATCTCTTAATATCAGTCAAATGAAAAAATTTATTATCCTACAATTCATTACCTGGCCATACTTTCTGTAACTCTAATATACAGAAATAATTGTAATAGACCTTTTTATTTTAAATTACTATTTGTTTTTGTTTCGGGCAGAATGTCAAACAACTCAATGTGAAGAAAAGAGTAAGTATTATTTCACGTCTTTGTTCATCTTATTGTAAAGTTTGACAATCTGCCCGAAAAAAAAACAAATCGTTTTTTGAAATTAAAAAGTCTATTTAAAAACACAAAATGCATCACTATGGTTACTTGCTATTTTTAATGTGTTTTTCTAATGAATTTGTCTAATATTATGAGGGTTTTCCAGAGAAAATTCACTACGTTGGCGCAGCTCCTGCGTAACGAATTTTTAACAAATTGTTCCCAAATTAAAATACTAATAACTTTTGTTCGAAACTATTTTTCGCCAATAATATTTACGTTAATGGTTAAATACCTAAATAATGTTATCAGTAGTAAGACGAAGTAAGACTTCCGACTAAACATTAAGGTTTAGTCGGAAGAGGACTAACCTGAATAGAGAATGAAAATTCGTGATTGGAGTTTCAAAAGATTTGAATTTTCTCATACCATATTAGTTCAACACACAAAAAATATTACTAGAATATCTATATAGTAGAGATATTAGTAGTTTCGTAATTTATATCTACTAACCGAAAGAAGTATTTTTATATAGCGAGAGCGATGATTAACTTTGAATCATCCACCTTAAGTTAAATTATAAAAATTCCATACTACACTATTAAATAATTCATTTAACAAAGTTGTTACAATATTTATTAATAAAAGGTGTAAATTAAAAATAATTATAATTATAATAATAATAATAATGTCTCATGAAAGTTAATTAAAAATCAATTTACAATTACTATTAACAGTTTTTTTAATAATAATCTTGTTACGTTTATTGTGTATAAAAATGTTTTACTTAAATGTTATGTTTAAAAAAATATTATTAAAATGCACTTAAATTTTAACATTTATAATTTAATTAATTCGTTGAGAAAATTTATTTTTGTTTTAAATGCTTTTAACGTTTATCATAGTATAATCTATTTTTGAAAGCTTTATAAATATAGCTGTTTCCCGTGACTTCGTCCGCATTTTGAAAACTAAATATTATGTATAGAAAATAATAATAATAATCACGCTATATGATATATGTATACAATATATTTTTTCTTCCGAGTTACTTTACAAATTAAAATAAATTAAATTAAATAAAAACAAATTTAAAAAAATAAATTATTTAAAAAAAATTCTAGCTCCAGTCGGATTTGAACCAGCGACTTGTGTATATCTATATCTATTGAATATATTTTTTCTTCCGATTTACTTTACAAATTTCAATATTTAAGGCTAACTAAGAATTTTAACGTAATGCTAGATAGCCTATAGCCTTCCTCATGAATGTGGCTATCTAACGCAAAAAGAATTCAAATCAGATTGGCAGTTCCAAAGATTAGGACGTTCAAACAAACAAAAAAACTATTTAGCTTTATTATATTAGTATAGATTTATGAAAGCGACTCAAAAACATACAGTGAAATCTCAACATTATTTTCGATGTGAATACTTTTTTATGTCACTATAAATTGAGGTAACAAGAGCATAAATTTATCCTTTGTCAATCAATAAATCCAAACACGTTCCTGATCAAAATCACTGGTAAATAAATATATTTCCATTAATTTATCCTTTAATTAAAACTATGAAAAGAAATAAAACGTTCACCACAAACATATAACACTGATTAGAAAAAACCATTTCTATACATAAATGTTGACACAAAAAGCACGAAGGCATTTTTTTGCTTCATTCATACAAATTTAGGCCACAAAGCATTCATAGATACATACATACATACATACATACATACATACATACATGCATACACATGTAGAATAACGTATATAAAAAAGGACGAAAAAATTTGTATGTATGTATTCGACATTGATAAACTTAAATCTATGCCTGTTTCTTATCTATCCTTTATATATAGAATAACAATTTTTCTTCTACTCTATACAGCATGAATCGGGAGAAACACATCAAATTTAGGGGTGCCACAAAAGTAGCCTTCTTTTTTTCAAACGTTTATAATTGATTTGGGCCTTATACATTCGATTATCGAAAAAACGTTTCAGCCAAAAGTTGTCCATTTTATAAATATACTAACAACTTTTATTCGAAACATTTTCCCAAAAACCGAATGTATAAGGCACAAATCAAGTATAAAAATTTTGGAAAAGAAAGGCCTACTTTTTTGAACCATAGTACATGCATTGTCAACACAAAATAGTCTATGAAACCCAAATAATTTAATCCAATTAGCATTTCTTACGAAGTTGATATTGACATTGTAAAATATTCGAAGCCAGACACTGCGAGAGCTAAACACCATTTTGATACACCATACGCTAGGAGTGCGTTCTACACAGAAAACTAAGTTTGAAAACCACTCTTTTGTCCAACTTGGAAGCCGTAATTTTGTTCTGATCGGATTGAAAATTGTATGACATACTTTCCGTATTTGAAAAACCGAGTTCGTTAATAGGCCAAATCGGCCAAAGGGAAAGAGGTGCTCAGAGGAAGGGGAAACACAAAATTTAGTATATATATATATATATATATATATATATATATATAGGAAAATTAGAAAAATGTATAAGAAGTAGACTTAATAAAAGTAAAGTTTCCTAAAATTTTCCAGTCCAAGTGGTTGAGTGATCTAAGGCGTTATGTCTGCGCAGTATTCCTACTTGGAAACTGGGAGGTTCGAATCTCGACATCGGCAGTTTGTCAATTATTAAGAAATAAAGAGGCGGTTAGTTAATTGACTAAACTGTTGGCGTATGGACAAGAACGAAGTAACCGGCTCTACTTGAGATAGTTTTCTGCAGTTTCCTTCACGAACTCCAGATGAATATCGGCATAGTTCCTATCATAGTCGGCAGCAGCCGCATATCCTACCAATTCCTAGTCTATACACAAAAATTCCTTCCACAATGGACCTTATGGTCGAAGTGAAGCCCGTTCAGGGCAGCCTCTACAATCTATCTATCTATCTTACTAAAATTTGGTTCCTCATCATTTTTTCTGATACTCTAATGATCACAGAAATATTAACGATTTAAGATTGAAAACTAAACTCCTAAATATCTCTGTATATATTTTAGTTTCAGAAAAAATAATCAGTTAAAGAATTGTTGAAAAGTTGATTTCCTACAACTTTACTACTTTAAGATACATTCAATGTTTTGTGTTTTGTTCGTTCTCCTTTCTCAAAATTGGCCATTCAAATACCAGAAGCATATCAGATGCGAAATTTTAATTTGATCGGTCCTAAATTGTGACCGATAGAGAGTGCGAAAATACATGGAAAATATATTTATTTATTTGTTGACGCAGTTCCCGCGTAACAAATGTATATGTGAGAATACATTCCGAATGTCTTGTTGCATTTCTTCTGAGTCATACTGTACATATAGAATAGAAAAGTATTCGATGTAATAAAATCCGAACTATGTTTTCGTTTGGTTGGAAGAACATTAAATATAATATGTGAGTTTTCGGACCACATATACCCAATTTCATTCTTTTAAATTCTCATTGAAATCGAACATGAACTAAAAACGATATTTTTATTGCAAATAACATTCCCATAACATATAGGTACGTTTTAAATGCATTTTATAGAAATCTAGTTCTTTAAAAATCTTGTACGAAAAATCTTTATTGCATTATAAGTAAATAAAGGATGGGGATATATATATTTGCATATTTGGGATTGGCGGTATGCAAGTTCACCAGTTCGAGTATTATCTTCTTTTATTATTGTAAATATGTAGTTTAAAATTTATATTTTAAATAATAGGGAATATGCATGAAAATTTTTTTTCACTTGAATTGAAGCATGTTTACTTGACAAATATCAAGGTAAAATTACTTTTTAAATAACTTTAAAAATAAGCGAGATATGAATGGTTCAAATTTCCGATTAGACAAAGAGGGTGATAGCCCTCTTGATATGTTATGTGACGTCATATTACACTTTCATCATTTAAAATACACGTAAAACTCCGTTTTTAGTATTTTTGTAAGAAAGAGATAGATAATAATCTTTAAAAGCTTATAGCTTCCTTGATATTTGTCGAATTTTAATTTCGTTTTTAAATATGATTACAGTATTAACAGTATTTTCATATTCTGAAAATAAATGTGAAAAAAAAATTTCATGCATATTCCCTATTAACCATTTGGGCGTTAATTTGTGGAACTTCATGGTATAATTTTAAAAAACTATGCGTCAGTCAACAGCTAACAGCGGTAGAACGCAAAAAATGTCAATGAGGAACTAACACAAATGTGGAGATATTCTCGAATTCAACACTATAGAAGTATCACTTGCATGTACTAATTATATACGTACAAATATTTCGACTAAAAGTTGTTAGTATAGTTATAATGAACAAATTTTTTTCGAAAACCGAATAAATAAGGCACAAATCAACTATAAAATTTTAAAACCATAGCTCGATTTTTGACGCCGTTGCTACATATAACAATAAATATGTACATACAATTTCATTCGCGATTATTTGCAAATTTTTTTTTTGTTTCCTCGTTGACAATTTTTGTTTGGATTTTCTTAACATTTTTTTTTTCCTCCTTGATATTTTTTGCATTTCATAAAAAAAAGAATTGGAGAATCAGTATACAGGTTCTATAAATCAGATCTTTTTTTTTCACCTCAATCTCGCATGAAAAAATGATCAAATCGAATTCAATTTGACACTGATTAATTAGACTAGCTAGACTTAAAAGAATTCGAGAATCAGTATGCAGGTTCTATAAGTCAGAGTGGAAGCTTAAAATCCATTTTCTATGTATACCCCGATATTTTAACATGTTGGGGGTGGGGAACCTGTCTGTCACACCATCCATTTTGTAGGACAGAAGTTTTTTTGAATTGTTTATTACATTATCTCTCAATTTAACAAATAAACTGTTACTAATAAAATTTTTGCTATTGCCAAACAAGTTACTCTCTTATACCGAAAAGGTATACCTGTGCAGGCCTAGAGCACCCACATGTTACGGTATACCTGTGCCAGTTTACCTGCACAGGTATACGGTTTTTACCCTTGATTTTTTTGAAGCATCGGCTTCTACCTACTTTATTTTTATGGCAAGTCTTTCATAGGCAGCATCTCTCTTGTCACGGTCGTGGTAGTCGTTACTCTTAACCCGCCACAGGCAAGGTTCCCACCTATATATATATATATATATATATATATATATATATATATATATATATATATATATATATATATATATATATATATATATATCAATAAATTCTTCAATCACTTGGTTACGTTTCCGGATGGACATGATGATCACCAAAGTCAATTGTTATATTGAACAAGTCTACTATGTACACACAAAAATGTTGTAAATACAAAAATGACTCACTCTATTGTCAACAAGAAACTAGACGCAACTAATAAAACCGTTAAAATAATAAAACCGTTTAAAAAACATAAAAACTGTGCAGGCATACCGGAGTGACTCATACACACGCTCAGGTCTACATGCCTGTGCAGGTGATCTGTACAGGTATACCTCTCCGGTATACCGTAACGTGTGCACCCGGCCTTACGCGCTTCGCTAATCACTATCATCGAGAATTTTCTCGAGAGAAAAGTTAGGCGTCTCGTCGAAAAGAAGCTACTGACAAAAATTTAGAATGTTACTAATCATTAAAAAAAACCGTGCTGTACTTTGGACTATAATTTTTGTATGATTTAATAATAAATGATGCAATATACTCAAGTTAATATTACTGTAGACATAGTACACATAATAATATAATTTTGTCATATAAATGGCACTAAAATAATCTTTTAATTTTATTATTATTCCAAACACAATTTTGACAATATACATTATCATACATACACCACAACTACGTCATAGACGCTAGTGGACAGGGTGGTCCATATAAAAAATAATGATTTCCATTATTAAAAACAAAATTGTGTACTATATATATATATATCTATATATATATATATATATATATATATATATATATATATATATATATATCAACATATGTACTTTTCTTAAAATGTCTGTGGACTCGTGAATTTCCTCCAAAGGAAATGCAGCTATTGTTTTTGCACCAATGTTGGAATTTCGTCAAAATTTCTTCAAATGTCCATCGATCCTACCTATTAGATGTTAAAAATCACTATGATCAAAAAACACATTTCAAAATTTTGCCTTCTCAATACATATAGTTTGGAATTTTAGTACTATGGGTCTGGTACCTTGTAAACCGTTAATCGTAACGTATTTTAACCAACGCCTTCGTTTTCTCTAGGTCCAAATTAATAATAGCTTTAAACCAAGTTTTTATTCAAATCGGTGACATAAAATTTTCCTCCAATTTGAGTAATATTCTTAAGGGGTGATGAAAATCAGGTTCATTTTAACGTCCGTTTTCTCTATATAAACTTGTAATGTTTTGTGGACCATCGTGTATATTGAAAGACTCAATAATTTATTTATTGCATTATTTCATTATTCATTGAATATTTTGAGGTATAAAGTATTAATTTATGCAAATAATGTTTGTTTACCACAATTTAGGTATGTTCATACTTCAAGGATTTTCATACATTTTTGAATGGGTTTAACTGCATGTCTATGATTTCAAAATATAAGAGACACTGATGCCAAGTCAAATTAGGTTTTTTAATTATTAATGTTTTTTTCTAGGCTGCTAGTAAACTTGGTCACAAAAGTTGATGTCATTTATTAAAATTTTATACTTGATTTGTGCCTTCTTACTACATTTATAATGAATAACTTTCCCCGAAACATTTTTTCGACAATCGAATCAATAAGGCACAAATCAATTATAAAATTTTTAAAAATTACATCAAATTTTGTGGTATTTGTTGTACCTACGTCCAAAAGTTGCTGCCACTAGGATACGTGACCCTGATACTGGCCCTCTGGCGTCCACTAAAGTCAAACCGGGTTGAGTTTGGTGGCCGCCAGTACCCATCAGGATGCTGCAGTGGTAGTATCCCTACACACGAGGATAATAGAACGATAATTACTAGTGGCCATTACTAGGCCATTACTGGGAAGAAGAAAAAACTTGAAGCTAAAAAGTTCAGCAATAAAAAACTATATGCAACATTTTTTCCAAAGGATTCGATAAAAACTGACTGTTAAAACATACACTTTGAATTTCCACCGAATCCTTTCGGCTTTCGAAATAATACTTCGAATAAATGTTACTTTTATAAGAAACAACCTTGTAGTTTACGGTTTACTCTATATCTTACCGTTTTTGAAACGAAACTGACCCACATTTAGGATTCGTGATCATTAGCATGGCCTGGCAGAAAATCCATTATGCATTCACTATTTTAAACAACTTCAATTTTTTTGTAAAATAATCAATATTTCGGAAATATTGTTGGTTTTAGGCATGGGAGGCTCTTCATCAAGATAAGATTGACTAGTGCTTGAACGAAGAATTGTCTTTCAAGCGTCCAAGCCTATATATATATATATCTACTAACAGAAATAATTACGCTAAGGGAACTTTATTCTGAGTGGTCACAGAAAATGAAGTTCCATTGGCTAAATTTTGAAAATTTTGAAAAAAAAATTTCACAAAAATATTAGTCAAAGGTTGAATAAAATAATTTATTTATTATATTAGAAAAAAATTAGAGAAAATATACTTTTTTTAGCCTTTGAAACTCTTTAAACTATATGTGCCATATCAGTTCTCTAATTATGACGTTTAATAAACACAATTTTAACATAAATTACATCAAATGTTACAAATTTAATCAAATTAATAGTTGATTTATGAATTTAATCTTAATATTCTATATTATAAAGTTTTAATGAACAAAACTGTGAAACAAAACTATATAATAGAAATAGTATCACCACCATACCACCACATACGATTCAAAAACACATTTAATAATTACCTTTAAGCATCATTAATTAAGAACCTTTGATTAAATACAATGAAAATCAATAGATAATTAGTTCAAGTAGGGAAATGTTCTTGAACTTTTGAAGTTGTGTGTATAATACATGTCATCTTCTTATCTAAATTTGTTAGAGGTAAAAGCAGTTAGTTAGATTCTCTTCTATCTTAATTAATAAATTACTAAAACATCACACCCATTTTATGGATGAAATCGCATGTTTTTCATCAATTAATAACATTTTGTGTGTATATTTATGTTAGATACACGAATTCAGATATCTGAATGAAAATGTTCAAAGCTAGTAATGAGTGGATAAATTTCTCAGAAGTAATTGCTTTTGCTAGAATTTTGTTGTCAAATGTTGTAATACTGAAATTATTTGGACATCAATAATTAATATGAAAAATAATACAAATCTTGGATGGATATGGATCTCAAGACCTCTAGCTTTTCGGATCAGTGCTCCAACAATTGAGCTACCGAGATGCTAGGTTGTAGAAGTTGGAATGCAAGCAACTATTTTCCATTTGTTTTTTTAGAAATTTGAATAGACTTCTGCAAACAACTATTTTGCATTTGTTTTGAAGAAATTTCAACAGACTTCTTATACATCTTAAGTATATCAAAACAATATCATTATAATTTTTTCTCTGTCTTTCTAAGGAAGAAAAAAACACAAAAAAAGGCTGACAGAATGTAAAAAGTCCAAATGGGTCCAGAATGATATCTGATATAACACTGGAGTTTATTTGGTTTTTGTAGGAGCTATGAACCGAAAAGCGACCCGAAAGTTTTCTGTAGGAAATTTTCTACAACTTTTAACCATGAAATTTTTATACTTCAAGTCATATATGAAATATTTTCGAATTCGTGGTATTTGTTTTTGGGTTTATATCGATTTGTTCTGATAGAAAAACTCTCCAGGGGCAAATCCAATGTATCTATTAATTTTTGGTCACTATCTTCAAAGTAATTGCTACATAAATATATATAATTGCTACTCATAGCAATTGTTTTTTTTAAATTAGGCACAGAATATAAACAAGGTAATTCCGAATGTATTCAAAAAATGCCTTCAATGGAGAAATTTGTATCGTTCTAATTAATTGTTAAGATTATTAAAACAATTCGATTTTTAGAAAATTTCTTTTACATGTTACTAGTTTTGATCGTTTCATCAATTTATTTCCAAATATGAGTATTGGGCCGAACATAAACAAGTCTTTTGAGACAACACTTTAATTAGGACCTTAAGTAGTTCCGCACCATTTTCATAAGTGATCTATTTTTTTATTTTAACTAATTAATTAATTAGGGAATGATCCTTAATATGTGCCATTGAAACAAAAGACTGTCATTATTAATAGATTTTCGAAAAAATCTTTTCAAAGTTTTTAGAACTCATTATCATTATAAATAGAGCCCGAATGCTGGAACGAACCTAAGCTTGGAAACTAAAACTAGTTTTCTCTGATATGCTTGCCTACTCTAGTTTCATGAAATTGAATATGGTGTATATTATATGAAACTAATTGTGATGTATCTCCCGCCAGCTGTAAATATTGTTCAAATAGTTGTATAATGAAATTTTTGTATAGCACGTATATTAACATTCATCATAAAAAAGACACTGACTAACAGTATTCAGTTCTGGCAGCTTAAATAATAATGCTAGTTTTTGTAACACTATTATATATAGTTTAAATACGAAAAACATTAATAAAGATTATTAAAATAATCAAAGAGAACTCTAGATTTTTTGATATTACATTTCAAATTTTGCGGATCGGAGTAGTTTGATAACAGAAATTTTGGCAATGTTCCTAACGTCAAGTAGTATTGGATTTTTATGCCAAGATCGCAGCGTCGCGTTGGTGGTAAACTAGAAATCCTTCACAGTTGTAAATAGGATTATTTGAACGTGCTGTGTAATACAGTTTTACGCCGTTTTTAGATGTTTCAATTAAAATTTCAAGCAGTATTTATTCTTTATTTATTTAATATTTGTATTTTTGGTCTAATATTTATCAATAGTTAAAATATTTTACTAAAATATTCAATATGTCTTCCAACATATGTTTTTTGACCAGTCCAAGTAGCCGAGTAGTCTAAGGCGTTATGTCTGTGCAGTATGCAGTACTTGGAAACTGGGAGGTTATGGATTCGAATCCCGACATCGGCAGTTTGTCAATTATAAAAATAAAAAAAGGGCCGTTAATTGACTAAACTGTCGGCGTATGGAAATGAACGAAGTAACCGGCTATGCATGAGAAGGTTTTCTGCAGTTTCCTTCACGAACTCCAGATGAATATCGGCACAGTTCCTATCATAGTCGGCTGCAGTCGCATATCCTACCAATTCCTAGTCTACTCACAAATTCCTTCTACTCCACTCACATCCTCGCATCCTTAGGCATCACAATGGACCTTATTGTCGAAGTGTAGCCCGTCCAGGGCAGCCCCTACAACCTACCTATCTATCTAATCCTGTCAATGATATAAAAAAGTTGGCTCTTACGTCAGAATCGTCTTTGGGTAATCGTCGTAGCGGTAAGCACGCTGGATTAAATATATCTATTGATCCAAGGTTCGATTCCTGGTTGACGAGTTAATTTTTTCTTATCAATATTTAATAACCAGTCTATTACCACAATTATTAAACTAAATCTCATGTTATGACAACCTTAAATTCTACACAATATGTACACACAATTTAAAATAATTCCTTTCTGAAATACCCACCATATTTGAAATTGTGTATCGATCGGCATGTCACATCTCATTGACTTCATAATAATACGTATCTTTGAATATGTATCTTTGTGTATAATATGTATGTGTGTATGTATCCAGGCGAAAGTCTCAACAGAACAAACAACAGGTATTTATGCCGTCATACATTATATGATTATTTCTTTGAAGTTCTATTTATTTTGTTTCATGTTTGAAATTTGCTGAATAAGTACTTATTTTTACATTCACCAAACAATCTTCTCATACCCTACTCCCTCATGTGAAAATAATTTACATACATAACGATGATACTCTGCGCGGTCGTTATAATTATGTGTAGAAGATTCATATATGTATTTTTATTTTAATATATAAATTTCAAAAAGTATTTTTTTATTTAATTTTGTATTGGATTTTTTTTTTAGTGATTCAAACTATTTTTCTGTGAGATGTTGGTAAGTAAAAAAATATTGACAAAATGGAAACCCGACTTTAAAAATCAAATATTCTAAAACAAAAAATGCACTAAAAAGTGAAAAATAATTGCATATTCTTGTGTCAATTTTAGTTTACCTAAGCAAAAATTTTTAAATATATATTATGTACAATTATTGATATTTTTGGAGTCGGTGTCAGTATAGAGAAATTCACATAAAATTTGGACACCGCCTCCGAAAATAACAATAATTGTACATATATATTTAAAAATTTTTGCTTAGGTGAACTAAAATTGACACAAGAATATGCAATTATTTTCTGACTTTTTAGTGCATTTTTTGTTTTTAGTTCAGTAAAGTTAAACATGAAAAGGCGGTCGTGCTTGCAAAAGGTCCGGTCGTTCTGCATTTTTTATATGTTTTTAGGACCTAAACCAATATTAAAAAACCAGATTTGCAATTTCCAAAGTGTTGTGCTAGCGGCGGAGTACCCAAAAAACCATGAAATTTTCGGACTTTTTTCAGTTTTTGCTCAATATCTCAGTGAAGGAAGAGTCTGACCGGTATAATCTTTCTATACACTTTTAAAGTAGACTAAATTTTCAACAATTTGAGATCAAAACAAGCTCTATACAGCTATTGGTTCCTAAGATACAGTTCTTAGAAAATAGGCCATTTTTTCCAAAAAGTGAAATTTTTTCGAAATGGTCACTTATTTCGTAAAATAGCTTCTAAAATACGCATCCCACGTCAAATATTATATGAAATAAACTTGTAGTAAATTTAATTAGCTTTCATTTGAGATCATACTGGTACCTGTATGCCCAGCGGTTCTCTCAAAAACGGCAGATAACCAAAAACAGTCATAAGTAAACCAGCGCAGCGCACATATTTACCAGATGTTTGTATCCATATTTTCGGTAAAAGTAGGCACCAATTGCAATCAGAAAGAAGGAAACAAAAGATCGAGGTCGTACAGCAGTTATCAGAACATGAGAAAATGACACACACTTCTTCTTCCATGCTTCAAGGGGCCACGCTTGTTTTTGAGAACACCAGTCTCAAAAAATAGCTGTACTGAGTGTCCCTTTGTTGGAGCCCATCTCCACTATGACTATGTGATCGACAAAACGTTTTTGGAGGTGAATTTTCGTTGTTCTCACATCAGGGATACAACCACCCTTAATTTGCAGCAGAAGGTGTGATAAAGAAAACTGGCATTCATCACTGTTTTCCAACAGGTAATCGTACACACAATCCATCGCTTCTTCAGTATTACCGGTTTGACGATACCCTCTCTTATTCCTAGTAGCAGGTGGTAATCTAAACAGGCTCCTGTAGCACAATCTGTGGTACGCCCCGTCTGCAGCAACCAGGTCGTCAATGGCGAGGAGGCGCTCCGATTGTGCTACAGGAGCCTGTTTAGATTACCACCTGCTACTGGGAATAATGATCATAATAATAATAATAATTTATTATACCAGAAATGATGTACAAATGTAATACATATTGGTTCGTCATATATTCCTAACATTATAGGTTAAAAAAATTCATCCACATTATATGGACAATGATCGAGCAGTAAATTCTTGCAGGCGGTTTCAAAATTCCTTTGCTTACATTCAAGCTTTATATGAGATGGTAACTTGTTGAAAAATTTTAAGCCATTGTAAGATGGACCATGTTGGGTACTCTTAAGTCGCTACCATGTCTTGTATAATACGTGTGATTAAAGTTATTTTGATCTACCGTATGAATATTCTTCTTTATGTGGGCGAGACAATGGAGAATGTATATACTGGAGAGCGTCAAGATTCTCAGATCCTTAAAATATTGTCTACAGGAAGTTTGCTGGCCAACACCAACAATTACTCGTAATATTTTCTTTTGCTTTATGAAAATTTGTGTTGATTGAGAGGCAGACCCCCATAACAAAATTCCATATTTAAGTCTGCTATGAACCAATGAATAGTATATCATAGCTAATGTTTTTTGACTTAGATTCTCTCTTAAATTTCTAAAAAGAAAAGAGTGGTCGTGGAATAAGAGACGGAACGTCCTGCTAGTAATACTGAAGAAGCGATGGATTGTGTGTACGATTACCTGTTGGAAAACAGTGATGAATGCCAGTTTTCTTTATCACACCTTCTGCTGCAAATTAAGGGTGGTTGTATCCCTGATGTGAGAACAACGAAAATTCACCTCCAAAAACGTTTTGTCGATCACATAGTCATAGTGGAGATGGGCTCCAACAAAGGGACACTCAGTACAGCTATTTTTTGAGACTGGTGTTCTCAAAAACAAGCGTGGCCCCTTGAAGCATGGAAGAAGAAGTGTGTGTCATTTTCTCATGTTCTGATAACTGCTGTACGACCTCGATCTTTTGTTTCCTTCTTTCTGATTGCAATTGGTGCCTACTTTTACCGAAAATATGGATACAAACATCTGGTAAATATGTGCGCTGCGCTGGTTTACTTATGACTGTTTTTGGTTATCTGCCGTTTTTGAGAGAACCGCTGGGCATACAGGTACCAGTATGATCTCAAATGAAAGCTAATTAAATTTACTACAAGTTTATTTCATATAATATTTGACGTGGGATGCGTATTTTAGAAGCTATTTTACGAAATAAGTGACCATTTCGAAAAAATTTCACTTTTTGGAAAAAATGGCCTATTTTCTAAGAACTGTATCTTAGGAACCAATAGCTGTATAGAGCTTGTTTTGATCTCAAATTGTTGAAAATTTAGTCTACTTTAAAAGTGTATAGAAAGATTATACCCGTCAGACCCTTCCTTCACTGAGATATTGAGCAAAAACTGAAAAAAGTCCGAAAATTTCATGGTTTTTTGGGTACTCCGCCGCTAGCACAACACTTTGGAAATTGCAAATCTGGTTTTTTAATATTGGTTAAGGTCCTAACAACATATAAAAAATTCAGAACGACCTGACCTTTTGCAAGCACGGATGTAGATCTTAACTGGACTATTTAGAATATTTGATTTTCGAAGTCGGGTTTCCATTTTGTCAAAATTTTTTTTATTTCTCGCTTTTTAGTGACTTTGAAGTTCTATAACTGATTTTATTTGTTTGAATATGGATAGACCTACTAAACGACCAACTAATTTTTAGTGCATTTTTTTATAACACATTCTTTTTTATCTGTTTATTTTTTTATTTTTAAGCATTTTCTCATAACAGATATTCAGTTTTTTTTACATGCATTTTTTTTTTTTTTTGTAAAAATTTTTTTTTTTTGGGGTCTGTTTTTTCTTTGTAAAAATTTTTTTTTTTAAGTCTGTTTTTAAAAAAGTTTCTTATTTTTCCATTATAAATGAGTATACACTTTCAAACAAACAAAAATTTTCGCAGAAATCGTGATCACATATAAAATGAAGGTTTTCCTCGATTTCCAGGGGATACCTTCACCAGAATGCGATTTGGAGACAATGTGACCAATGGGAAATTAAACCCTTTAAAACAAATACAAAAATTCAAAATCAGGTCATAAATGACGGAGTTCTGAGGTAACAAACATTAAAAAATAAATAAATAAAAATAAAAAAGCAACATACCTACAGACGAATTGAGAACCATCCTCCTTTTTGAAGGCGGGTTAAAAAATAAAAGAGGGAAACATGTATCAAAAATAAATAAACATTGTTTATTTAAGGATGTATGAGCACTATGTATAGTCCTTTTATAAAATAATTCAAAATCTTATATAGTATATTCATAAAAGTCCACAATAAAGTTTATTATTTTTTGTAGTAAAATAAAATTAAAATTTAATTAAGGCCCGTCGTACCGGGCCTAAAAAACAGATATTTAAGAAAAAAATCTGAGTAAGGGTAAGTTACCACCGACAGAAACAGAATTTACCCGAAATTTCAGTTGTTTTCTTAAATATCTTTTTTTTAGGTCAGTCATACCGGAATTTTATTGGATCAATCTCTTTATTAATATTTCTATTTTCTATTGCGTAGTTTTTTTTTATTCGTCTTATTTTATTCCAAGTGAAAATTATCAATGTATGTCAAAATATGTATGAAAATATGTGTTTCTCCATAAGAGCAATGCATTAAAACTCGAACTTTAACATTAAATAATTAATTCAAGACCACCGTAAACCCCCTCTTCCCTGAAACTTTTATAATTGATTTATATGCATTTCAACTGCATGTAAAAAGAATCAAACTTTAATCTTTTTGAAGATCCAGTGCTCGTACATCCTTAAAATTTATCTTCAAAGAGATTTTATTTACCAAAAAAAAAAAAATGAGATAGAGAATACGGTTTAATTACTTTCGTTAGTAAAATGAGCTACACAGATTCTGGGAATATTTATATCGGGATGCTTGAACATCACTATCGCTATATGAGAACGATAATTTTACTCGAAACCGAGAAATCTTGGTGTTAAATAAATATTCATAATTTGTTTACCAAACTATCAGTTTCATAAATGTCGTTCCTTTTACGAAATTTTACAGTTGTTTCGAATTAATTTTTGACAATGTTTCAAACAAAAGATGGTGGCTAGTTAAAAACGAGCAACTATTACTCGAAACAAATTTTCGAAAACCAAATGGATTCGACACAAAACTACCAAATTTTTGAAATGACATTTTAGAGACCGATATTATGAATTTCGATCGTTATAAAGAGTTCATTTAATGTTTGATATAAGAGAATGTTTATCTTGGAGAAAATTTTAGTATAAAGTATATGTAGATCAGGGTTTCCCAAACTGTGTTCCGCGGAGCATTAGTGATCCACAGAAAGTTAAGTGCTGCATGAGAAAATTGCTGCATGAGAAAATAGCAAAGCATTCTTTTTGACAAACTAATAAAAATTTCAAAAACCCATCGCCGTTAGCCGTTATTTCATAAAAACAATTTATGATTTTATGACAGTTAACAGTATTGCTGATATATACTTTATAAATTTGATTAAATGGTAGCTTTGGAATACATGTCAAGTGTTACATACCGACGTCTATTCTTCAGGAAACAAGTCTACGGGGATTGTCAATTCATGCTTATTCAAGCAGTGTTATAATCACATATGCAGGCCTACAAAATTTTTGTAAAGTTTTTTCAAAATAAATATTGTAATGAATAAATTTTCTCACCCACCAGTAATCGAACCCTGGACCTCTTACACCACGGATTATTCTGAGGAACGAACCAATCTTTTCATATGATTGACAGTATTACTTTGTAGTCAACATTATAACTGTGGAATAATCAGTTCACAATAATGTGGAATAATACGTTAATGTTGACTACAAAATAATATTGTCCATGATATGAAAAGATTGATTCGTTCCTCAGAATCATCTGTGATATAGTTATAAGTACACTGGGCCAGAAATTATCAGGTGAAGGCTTCGATTACTGGTGGAGAAGTTATTTTTTTCATATCAATATTTAACTAAAAATTCAATGACATGTTTGTCTAAATTAATGTTCCAGTTTAGCATACTATTTCTTACGTAACCTTTATAGGAAATTGGCATTAGTATTGTATTCTTACGTCTAACTATAGGTACAGAAACAATAATGTGGAATAATTAGTTTTTTCTCTTCAAAATAAACATGATGATCCGTTAAAATTCAAGAAATCGGAAGAACCCCTGATGAAGACAATGCTCAGTTAATTCAGAGGTTTTAGTTATAAAGAGATTTCACTGTATTAAATTTTATTTATGGTGCGCTTAAAAATTACAACTGCATATCCCTTAAGCTCCAGATATAAGGAAAATACACTCTATTAAAAATTAGTCGTCGTTAAACGTTTATCTGAAAATTCTAACGTTCATTCATAGAAAATGAATATATATCTCGTATTAAGTAAATGACATTATTCACTCGATAAAATTATGCCCAGCTAGTGAAATGCACATTTTGTGAGCTTATTGCAATTATTGAGGCTTCCATTTCCAGGTACAGCTCGTTGGGTAGTCCACTAAAAATGGGTCGATATATATGTGTACAATTATTATTTTATCGGACAGCATGAATGTAAGAGGAACCAAAACAAAAATTTTTGCCGTTAAAAGTAGTGTAAGGACCATCAAAAATCTATGTAAGGACCATGTTTTTTAGCAAAAATGAGAAAATGGTATATACAAAATTTCAAATTCGCCTAGATCAGTTTTTGTATTATAAATACGTATTTCGACTACAAAGTAGTCATCATCATTATTAGCTAGTCGTAATTTACTCTTTGACAATTAGAAATAGATAGAAAATTGAAATCAATAGACAAAAATAAAAATAAATAAAAAATTTAACACATTAAATTAAAATATGATAAATTTTATTGAAATTACTCTTGTTAAAATTTCTTTCATGCAATTTACGCTTGTTAACATCACTTTTATTAAAATTACTCTTATATTGTCTCAGGATATGTTATTCGTTGCTAATTTGGTGACAGTTCACAGTCACTGTGAAACTGTCATGGTGACACAGGGTTTATTTATTTTAATTTTTGTCTATTGATTCCGATTTTCTATCTATTTCTAATTGTCAAAGAGTAAATTTCGACCAGCTAATTTATACTGAAGATGACTACTTTGTAGTCGAAATACGTATTTATAATACAAAACTGATCTAGGTGTTGGGGCGAATTTTAAATTTTATTTCAAAAACCTAGAGTTCTCATTAATTATCATTTGTTAATCTAATATTGGTATATATATATTTATTGGATAATTTTCTCAGGTGCAGGGTTTTCATATTTTACTTGGCAAGTGGTCAGATTATTTCTTTGTGTATTAAAGTGTTATAGAATCAGACCACTTGCCACAAGTAAAATAAGGAAACCCTGCACCTGAAAAACTTCCTGTAAACATAGTTAGAGCTTAAACTTGGTCTGGCGCAGTCAAACACTTTTGACTGTATTATATAATAATTTAGAATATTTGAATAAATTTAACCGTTTTTCTGTTTTGTGAAAACCTTAAAACCATTTCCATAGTCAAATTATTACTTCAAACTAACTCAATTTAAAATAAATTCAATAACACTGTCTAGTTTACAATAATTTTTGAGGAAAATATGTTTTGTTTTTTATTCTATCTCGAATTTGAGTTTACAATAAATTTTATCTCGAATCAAAAAACTCAAAACCTTTTCCAAATTTAAAGCATTTACATATTTTAAAAAAAATATATAACAAAGAAAATCCTTGAAGCCAAATTTAAAATATTTTGTTGACATTGCTGAGTTTATTCATTTTTTTTTTTGCACCTAAAAGTAATCTTACCTTTATATTCAAATAAAAAACATAAATCTATAAAAAATTTCTTTAAGAAAATTTCTTTCTTATAGAAAATAAAAAACCTCACAAAAAAATTTACAAAACAAAAAACAACACTTTAAGCACTTCAGATTGTAAAAAAAAATTGCATATACTTTAAATTTCACTCAAAGAAATTCACAATAAAAGTAACCAATTCCGAGTTTTTTTTTATTGGATACCAAAAACTAGTTGCAAAGAAAAAACACAACTAACAATTGAATTTTGTGTGTGTGTTCAGCTTGCAACAAAACTATGTATTAAAATTAATATCTAGAACAACGAGATACAAATGTGATATATGTTTATGCCGCAAGCGTCACGACGGTACTAAATGAATAGATGAACGCGCCGGGCGTCGTGAACGAGCGTCAGTCTGATATTGTTACTGCAGACTATGGGAAAGTTATTTAAATGGTGGTATGTTATATATATATATATATATATATATATATATATATGTCGTATCGTAGCACAAGCTCCTCCTGTGATGTTCAATTCTGTTGTTGTGGAGCTCGAGAATACAGCGTGTGAGTGAGCTATGTATACAGGCTATATTCCAAAACCCCATCTCACACATACATAGATTCATTTCGCTCGTCTGTTAACTTTTTACAGGGCTAAGTTTAAAAACCGTTATCGCAAGAGTGGTTGGTGTATATATTGGTCTCCAAATGTATAACTCGTTGTCGATTCATAGATATAAATAAATACGATATTAGTATTCGTTGGTTCGCTTAATCATACAACTTTATAGAAAATTTTTATTTTTATTACTATAAAACGAGCTTGTTCGTTTGTCGATATTTTTTAATTTATCGATTTTGAATAAAAATAAAACAGAAGAATTTTTAATTGAAGTTTTTCGATAACAAAAAAAAAAACAAAAGTTTATACAAGTGTACTTTCCAGATAAACTCCATGTTAATTAAAAACTCTTATTTATATAAAAATTTTTTTAACTTTTGATCATAGAGACTCCACTATTCGACTAATATAACCCCCAACTGTTGAGAGAATGGTGTAATTTTTTTCAATTGTTTTTTTGTAAACTAGCGTCTATTTATATCCATTGTTAGTATGGTTGCCTTTCGGTTATATTATACCAACGGAAGCGACTAGTGTTTACTTACTTTGCCATTTAAGTAATTTGTCTGAACACTGATACCATTTTTTGATTGAAAGGTTATGATATAAATATTAATAAAAGAATCCCAAGCCGTGCGGTATAAGACGGTCTGCTTGGAACTGGAAGGTTACAGGTTTGATTCCCAACGGTGGCAGTTTGTCAATTAAAATAAATGGGGTGGTTAATTAACTAAACTGTCCAATATCCAAGTAGATGTAATCAATGATGTGTCGCCGAGGAATATCCTATCGTTTATCAAGACCCTAGGAATCCTGGAACACCTTTGAAGGGAAAGAGGTACAATAGATCAAATTGGTTGTGGTACAAAAGCTCTTTATAAGACTAGCTCCTAACTCGAATCTAATCAAATCTAGATAATTGGCGTGTGGACGATTAGTTTAACTGTCGGCGTGTTGACAAGAACGATGTAACCGTCTATGCTGTACTTTTCTATAGTTACCCTTCACGAACTCCAGATGAACATGAGCATAGTTCCTATCAAAGTCGGTTGAATTTCTAGTCTATATACAGATGTGGATGGCCTCTGCTATAGACTGTGGAGTATGAGACGTTGAGATAAGACACACTTATTATTATTCTGATTATTATAAAAGAATGATGTAATAAATGGAAAAATAACCAAATAATCTTGCTACAGCTAGCTTTTATTTATGCTTTAACGAGAGATTAAATGTGGCAAATAGTACAAAAGTAAGGATCCTGTTTAAATTTATCCAGACTAAAATGTGGCAGAAAATTAATATGCGAATTTTTTAAAAGTTTTAGGTGCTAAATTTGACCAAACATTTTGTAAATTGTCTTTAATCTTAGAAATATTCGGAGGTTTTCAGATTTTACGATTCTGGCGATATCATATATTTCGATATATTTCGCGATACTTCACATTTTAGACAACCTATTGATATTTTTATGGATATTTTCCCCCTTTACCTTACTTCTAGCTCTAGAACACACACTAAATTTCAGGTCGTTATCTCTTTTCGATAACGAAAATTTGTCTAATTAGGTCATTTTATGAACACCTACACCAAAAATTATTTTCTGCGATCAATATTTTCAACCGTTAGAAAGTCGGAACTAAACTTAATTATTATATAAACCGGGTATAAAAGGGAATATTTCTTCATTGTGCACTTAAACGATGAGGTTCAGCTCATAAAGTATTATGAAAAAAAATCGAAATTTAACAAAAAAAAAAAACCATAAAAGCACAGGAACTTTTCAAATACATTGTGTATTACATTTTGACGTGAACCTTCATAATATTCACAAAGATTGTTGTTCGTTGATTCACGTTTGTTGTTCGTATATATTATTTGGCCATATATAATACGGTTCGTATGCTTACTCAGATAGCTCTGGTCGCCACTAGCTCTCTAGCTGTTTGTAATCATGATGATGGTAGTAGTATGAGCTTTGGATGCATATATATATATATATTCATCTGTTACATATCCACAACGAACATAATATTCATTCGATCCCTGTAGCTCAGAGTAGAGAGCTCTTGCAACATTTTATATTATGTTCCAAACATACTAACAACCAACAACCTCTTATGTTGTCTGTTGTTTCCTATATACCTTTTGCTGTGGACTACTATGGCTATACAGAATTCCCCATGTCCTCTTTAGCTTATTGATCTTCAAAATCGTACTTAGTCCTTGGCTATGAATATTTGTGTTAACCTGTACTTTCCCTCATGGGGTAGATGGTTACTTCGCATTAAACGATTGATATCATTTGCATTTGTGTAGGTTGCCTATGTATAGTTGTGGTCGTTAAACCCATGGAATTAGTTGCGTTACTCTTATCGGATATATTAATTGCTTTGCGTGAATTGTCTAAATTATAAAAAATTTATTTGTACGCCACTAAGTGAATCAAACTTTACTCAAACTCTTTACCCTAGAATTAATAACTCGTAAATGGTCACTATAATTACCATTAAGTAATCGAAGTAGCGGAGGGAGGTTAAAGCCTGGCAAGTTAGCCTTTCTAGGTCTTTTTTACCGACACCTTAAAGACAAGGAATTTGTATGAAAACTAGGAATAGGGAATATGCATGAAAATTTTTTTTCACATTTATTTTCAGAATATGAAAATACTGTTAATACTGTAATAATATTTAAAAACGAAATTGAAATCCGACAAATATCAAGGAAGCTATAAGCTTTTAAAGATTATTATCTGTCTCTTTCTTGCAAAAATACTAAAAACGGAGTTTTACATGTATTTTAAATGGTGGTAAGTGTAATATGACGTCACATAACATATCAAGAGGGCTATCACCCTCTTTGTCTAATCGGGAATTTCAATCATTCATATCTCGCTTATTTTTAAAGTTATTTAAAAAGTAATTTTACCTTGATATTTGTCAAGTAAACATGCTTCAATTCAAGTGAAAAAAAATGTTCATGCATATTCCCTATTGGTAGATTGTTCGACTTTGATAAAACTATGCAGATATTTATCTGGAGTTAGTAAAAAGAAATTGCAGAAAACCTTCACAAGCATAGCCAGTTATTGTCGTTCTTGCCTTTACGCCGACACTTTAGTAAATTAACCGCCCCATTAATTTTTATTTTCTAAATTAATTTAATTGACAAACTGCTGCCGTTGGGAATTGAACCATCAACTGAACATACAAAGTAGATGTCGAAAGTAACCATTATTAAAATTTATATATGGTAAATTTATATGGGGCTGATATGGAAAAGAAAACATTAAATATAGAATTTCTATCCCAATTTTAGTAAAATGAAAAAAAATTTATCAGTAGTAAACTTGTGGTCAACAAACTTTACTGTAATTTATTACCATTGGAAATTTATACCCATAATAATGAATACTAAAACTATACCACCATGGTAACTTAATTTTATATTCATTATGATTATTCCATCTAATAAACTTCGCTTAGTCGATGTTGCTCTTACGTGACAATTTTTGCTTCTTAATTGTATTTAAAAGACAGATAAAAATGTGTATTTTTAAAACAAATGACATTAAAACTATTAATGCTAAAATGGCAATTTCATTTTGTTTTTTTCAAGATCGCAAAGGTTTTATATTTTAAAAAAGTGTATTGAAACTCTTTCAAAGTCCTTCATGCTAAATAAAGCAACAAAATTCTTGTAAAATTAATACATAGAAAGCAGCCTTCAGACTTCAATATTTTGGGTCGAAACTATTTTTTATTCGATATTTGGTGGTTCTAAATTAATTATCAAGAATATTTTTTTAAGATTTACAACGTTGATTACTCTTTAGTTCTTCATCGTTTCTATCAAAATATATTTAAAGAGACGAACATGTTTTTAATTCAAAATTAATTATCTTTTACTTTGATGTTTGGAAAAATGAAACTGCATGTTCATTCACTTTGCCGCAAAAGATGATGTCTTTTTTAAAATTTTATAGTTGATTTGTGCCTTATTCATTCGCTTTTCGAAAAAAATTTCCGAATAAAAGTTACTATATTTATAATTAAAAACTTTTAGCCTAAGTCAAAACGGCACAGAATCAATATGGCACAAATCCACCATAATAAAATTTCAAAAAATGTCATCAACTTGAGTGGTTAAGTGTGTATGTACAAGAAAGAATAACATTACTGTATAATTTAACACGATCCATCGATAGAGCCACCTGACATCAGGTAGATAGAAAACATAAACTATGTTTCAAATTTACACGAAAACATTTTCTTTTACTTTTTTGTTTCTATTATATAATATGTAATACTGTTTTGAAATCGAATATCCTCATACATGATAAGTACACTGGTCAAATTGTTCGACAGAGTTTGTTGTCATAGACATAGTAATTTATATATGTTGATAATAGCCTTTATAATAGTATGTTACTACACATGTATATACACAATATTTGTATGTATCTGTCAACACATGATATATATGTAACCAAACCAAACGGAGAGTCGTATTTCAAACGAAACTTCTGTATACACAAAAATTTCTGTATACAGCAAGATTTTACAACATTCCCCATTTCCCATCATAACGAAGTTGCTTTGAATTCAAAAGTGAAATTTGAAATACCCTTTGTGGAAAATAACGTCTTTCCTCTGAACTCAATGGTTGTCTAAATGAGCTAACATTAAGGTAGCCGCCTTGCAGTAATCGTGTGAGAAAGTTTCGGCTCAGATCAAATATATGAATAGACTGAGAATTTAGACTATATTTGTTTGACTTGAAAGTACTCTGGCTTACAAAAGTAATGTCCATTTTTCAAAATTTACAGATGATTTGTGCTTTATTCATTCGCTTTTTGAAAAAAAAACTTATATTCGAAACGTTATTCTGTATGCCGAATGAATAAACCTTACACAAATTATAAAATTTTGAAAAATAAGCGGTACTTTTGTGGCCATGTGTACACTCCTGTTCATAAAAATTGAGCCACTTGAAACATTCTAAGTGTTATTGAATATATGCATATATTAAGTAATATATACACTTAGAAACTGACTTACTGGTGGTTCAATTTTTATGAACTGGAGGGTACCTTATATACAATAATATTCTCTATTTGAATACACACAAAACTATGAAATAATTTCCTACTCACTCATATTTATTCAAATATATATTTTCCTACCCACTTATTCATTTATGACTCGGAGACCATATCGGAACCCCAATGTAGGAATATATCAAGATATATTGGTATACTTGAGCTGAAATGTAGATTGGTAGATAGATATATCTTGGGGTATTTAGATGTATTGCACTTCGACCTTAGGGCCCATTGTGATACCCCGTATACTTCAGTCGGACGAGATGCACTTCTCCCATATTTTGACAATAGCCAGGAGCTTACTTATCAGGTTTTCTGTATATATTCGGGATGAGGTGCACCAAATATCTTGTATCGGCTATAACCGAGAGATTCGCAATAAAAGATTATGTGGCTTGATGTATCCTCATCCTCGCCGCACAGTCAATGGTTCCGTTATGGGGTTCTATTTTGTGCAGGTGCTTTCGTAGCTTACAATGCCCGGGGAATAATCCGGTAACTTTCCGAAGTTGTGTCCTGGTTGAGTACATCGAGGGATAGCCTCTTGGATGCATTCCGAAACAGTATTTTCCCGAGTTTTTGCTGCGGTATATTTTTCCAGCGGAAATCTAAGCTCAAGATTATTTAGTAATAAAATCATTTGTGGACTTTAAACAAAAGTTTATATTTATCTCAATATTTAATCAGTATACAAGTTTGTTGATGGTTATGAATTGTACCCTTGGGGCATACTTTTTGCACTAAGATGACTAGATATCTCAATCCCAGATCATTGTTTTTTAATATTTCAATAGCAAACCGCTCATTAAGTGTCTCACACAGGATACATAACCGACGTAATAATTCAAAATTAATCGAAGTACCAATTGAAAGGGATTATTAAAGTTGAAAGCCGTCTGTTTCTTTTCGATAGAACATATTTGATTGTATATTAGTAAACATTTCTTCTCATATTACACACAGCTATTCAAAGGTATTCTCATGGAGAAGATTAATCTACTTTTCTGTATAAAGCTACATCGTATGTACCGTTATTGTCTTCTTCCATTCTAGACATACATAAAGGCTAATTTACACCCACAAAATATAACAACTAACAATGTTAACATAAAAAAAAAGTTTTGAGTCTGGGGCTCAACCATGATGTGAAAACATGAACGTTAATATCCTATTTATAATGTTACACGAATGAATATCTCCTACCTTAGTTATATCTCCTATTTTAAAACTAATAGAAAAAAAGAAAAATAATAGAAAAAGTTTGAGACAGATTAGAAAATAAACTAAGTAACTGTCACTAACTGCCTGGCGAAATTTTCTCGCTACGCAGTCAACAAGTTGTTCATAGGTGATATTACATAAAACAAATCAGTTTTAAAAAGATGCTCATAGATGGCGGTACATATACAGGTTCAAAAATTCATTCATAGGTGGCAATGCATACTTTCTATAATAATAATAATAATAATAATAATAGTTTAAGTAACTGATTGAAAGAATTGAGCCGTCTCAATTTTACAGAAAAATTTTTTCTTTAAAAAAAGTTCAATATTTTGGTTTTGATTATGTCATATTTATCTACTTTAATAAACCATCCTGTCATGCATATTTTCTATTCAAAATAGTTTCGGTGTTTCACATCTGCCAGGAGACTAGACCAACATCCTTTGATCTAGACCAACAATGAATGGATCGAAAAAACCTATCACGTAACATGTTATTAATTTTAACTAGTTTAATCACACAAATAATATCAACAATTCTTGTAACAAAATCTCTATAATAAATTATAGTAAATAAGATGGTTAGCTTTGCTTAAAGCATATTATACATGTTCGTTTGTTTCGTTGATGTAAACTGGGCTTAAAGCTGCCTTCATATCGTATAATATATTATATAAAGTACTTAGATGTATGTATTGTAATATACTAAACTAAAAACCTATCTATTTTAGTCATTACAGTTAGTCCACCGTCGTATAGTTTAGAGAGTCTTTTGGTGATGCTTTTCGTGTAGACAAGTTGAATGGAATATGGTTAAATACTCTTTTGTTTTGTATTGTAGTACTTTAATAGAACTGTTTTCACTTATAATCAAATTAAATCGTAATTAATTTAGGTAACTCAAATTCAAACAGATACAAAATAAACTCGCAAAAACTAGTGAAAGGGACTCTAATGTGTTCTTATGTCAAAAAATTTGTTGACTAATATCAGCAAGACGCAAATATGTCTAAAAATTATTCACCAATTCCACTTAGCACGATAATGGGTCAGACCAAGTTTAAGTATAGACGCCAACACAGGACTAAGTTTTACAGAAAGGATTAGAAAACTCAGATATAAACTCAAGTTTAAAACGTTTAAACGTGAGACCTACCATATGACGGTACGTAACAAGAACCACGTTAAATATGAAATACCCTGCTCCTGAGATACACAATAAATATATTTCAATCATTTTCTTACTTTTGTTTTAGCAACTTAGCCCTTAGATTTCGCTACTTTTGAAATCGAACTTTTTTGTTTTTTTCTGAAATATCACTACTTTTTGTATGCGCAAACTTTGCCCCTCTGGCATTTTTGTTTTGGTCAGATCTTTATTTTTTCCAATCTATTTTATTAATCAATACAAAGTTTGTTCGTAAAGCGAAACCTGGCGACATATGTCCAAAGTCTAGCGCAAATACACGACAACATCAAGGTAATTTGAAGGACATCTTGCAATAAATGAGAATCCTAGATAATTTTCAATAATTCTCAAATGAAACCCATTTGAGTATACCATAGTAAAATGTCTTAATTCCTCAAGAATGCACTTGCACTAATTGGACTGGTCTTTCATTGTTATATCAAAGAAAAGTGTCGCAATTTATTTCCCTTTGTTACAATATTACATAATATTTATACCATTTTATCTCTCGAAACAATAAAGAGAGAGAGAAGTAGTCTTGCTGTTAAGTTAAAACAAATCTATTATCACTTACCTTGTAATAAATTTATCAGTAAAGAGATCAGTATGAATAACCATCATAGTCTCAACGTACCACTACTAGATTTTTCTCTAATACAGTACAACCTCGATTTACCGGGCCCACCTCCGGCTATACCGGCCCCGGTAAATCGAAAACCCGGTATATCCGAATCAACGGTATTCCATACTAATATGTACCTACATGTACATACAATACATATATACAAACATAATGACCCTCCTTGAAAGAAAATCAGGTTTAAAAGACATGCAGTCACGCCCACAATTACAAAACATCGGAAGAAAAAAAAATTTTCCCGCCGTCACCAACAATTAACTTTTGTTTTAGCGCCGATGCAGGTGTTCTTATTATGAGTCGTCATGACTCAGGTAAATCCGAATCATGATATAACGAGGCCCAGTAAATCGAGGTTGTACTGTATTATCTCATGGTACTATGAACCACAAAATTAGATGTAATTTTTTTAAATTTTATAATTGATTTGATTTGAGCCTTATTGACTCGGTTTTTGAAAAAAATTTTGGAATAAAAGTTGTTACTATATTTATAATAAACAAATTTTATCCGAAGCATTTTTTCGAAAAACGACTCAATAAGGCACAGATCAAGTGTATAATTAAAAAAAAAAAGACATCCAGTTTTTTGGTCCATAGTACATGTTACATGTATATCTATATTATCTAGTCTAGATAATATCTAGAAAATGGTTTGAAAAATAAAAAGGGAGATAGCAACACAAAACAACACAGCAATATCAAGTATTCATCTATATCTATAAAATCCTGATGAAACATACTACAGCAACAATAGATTTTCATTAGTAGATTATTACATACAAGATAGATACATAATTATATATCCTTTTTTTAATTTATTTTATAATACGTTGCGCTAATCGTAGCGTGTAGCATATACGAGTAGATATGACTGTACTGAGCATTTATGTACAGAAAGTTTTGAAAATATCTATGGTAGAACAATATTTTAGTTTTATAGTTTCACGATATCAATTTAATTGTCACTATATGTATATGTATCATTAATTATTGTAACATTATTTTAACCAGTCGGAAAGGTCGAGCTATTAAAGATGCTCTGCTCGGAACTGGAAGGTTGCTGGTTCAATTCCCAACAGAGGCAGTTTTTTTCAATTAAATTAATTTATAATAAAAATTAATGGGGCGGTTTATTGACTAAACAGTTGGTGTATGTACAACAACGAAAGTTACCGACCATGCTTGTGAAGGTATCCTTTTCACAAACTCCAGATGCATATCGGCATAGTTCCTATCAAAGTCGGTTGAAGTCGCACAACCTACACATTTCTAGTCTACATATAAATTCCTAGTCCTATAGAGGTCGGTAAAAATGGCTCAGAATGGCCTACTTGTCAGGCTTTGACCACTCCTCCAGAACTTCTACTACTAACATTCATTTTGACATCAATGTTTGATATGAAAAAGCTACCACCAATTGGCTGGGGATTAATTCGGAGACCTCTGGCATTCCAGACCAGTGTTCTATCAACTGAGATACTCAGATGCTATTATTATTATCCAAAATCGATTTAATTACCCATTTTTAATGTTCTTTTTTCCTCCACTATCCAACTCGGTCCAAAATATTGGATTCTCATTTCTCAACGGAGGCAGTTTGTCAATTAAATTAATTTTTTTTTTAAATCATGGAGTGGTTAATTGACTAAACTGTCGACGTATGGACAGGAACGGGAGTTTCCGGCTATGCTTGTGAAAGTTTTCTGCAGTTTCCTTTCAGAAACTCTAGATAAATATCGGCAAAGCTTCTATCCAAGTCGGCTGGATTCTATCCAATGGACCTTCTAAGTGTGTCTCGTACGGGACAACCGCTATAGCCTACCTTAACCAAGCCAATGCATACTGATGATGACTTCTGCATAGTCAAAAAACGAATTTATAGAATACAAATAATTGATCTAGGAATTTTTAAACCAATGAAAAGATGCTGTATTTATAAGCCTATGACATACATACAAAAGATCATGTTATAAGCGCTCAATTTTTTACCATTAAACTGCTACGGAACTGGAAAAACTGGTGAAATTGAGATAAGATTTCACTATTTGACAAACACACTTTATAAATAAATTAATAGTGCCTTGAATATAACACGTATTATGTATAAAACAACATAAGTTAAATGAGTGTATAAATAGCTATTCTGCTAGTGACATATTTTATATTACTATAGTAGTAATTTCTTGTATTTTTTTTATATTGTATATATATATTAATTATCTTTTAATAGTCTTCTTTTTATTCTAATTTAATTATAAAATTTACTGCTTTTTAGTCGTCATACACATCAGTTCTACTCATGTAAAACAGCAGCATGTATGTGTCTACATTATGCATCTATAAACGGCTGTGTCTTTTATATTTCAATACAGCATGTCCAAGATAGATCAAATATTTTCCTCTGTATATTTCATATTTTATTTTTATGGAGAGAAAAATGAAATTTCAGATTATACAATGATTATATTTGATTAAATTTCAGATTATATTTGAATAAATTAATTCAATTTTAGATTATTTCATAATCTGATTAAAATTAAATTTTTAGTTTATTTAGAAATTAAGATTTTAAACTTACCTCAATTACAACATTATAATAATTAGTATTATTTTTTCAGCTATTTTGACCTGATGTTTCTCTTAATACTGTACCAAAACTTCACCGAGAATCATTGAAATCAATCTCTTCGTAGACATTAGAAACATGAAAACTAGTACATAACTTTGTACCATTAGAAATTGTTTTTTTTTCTAGAAATATCTAATTGCACTTCTTGGAAGCTGCTCATCAATTTTTTTACTGGCATTGTATGTAATTAATTCTTTATATTTAAAATTAAAGTTGACTTTTTACATGCCTATCCGCATGCTTACAAGTTTTGGCAGAACCATAATTTAAAATAAAAAACACGATACGGCGCAGAGATCGCCCGCCAAAAATACTTTACTAGTGTATAAAGAGTAGGTGGAAACTGACAGGTAAATCCGCAACAATAATTGTAATTTCTAAAATATTTAACTATGTAGAATAAGCCCTGGATGATTAAATATAATAACTCAAAATTTATAATTTAAAAAATGATTATTTGTAGTTAAATAAAAATATATTCAAAAGGATTACCTGTGTATAGTAATAATATTAAATGTTATTAGTATCGCTATTATAAAAAATAAATCGGACATTATTATTTGATTTATTGAACACATATTAATTATCGTTTATTAAACGATTATTTTATACTATATTGTAAAAACTAAATTACTATTTAATATGTATTTAGTGTGTTAATAGACTATGTCAGTTAACTATATTTAGTCACTGTCATATGCCATGCTGTTATAATAATGATGTCCACTAAGCTAGCAGAGCAACCTGAGCAGAACACAATTATAAATGTCTCATAATTTGACGCTAATTAAATGCTAATTAAATGCTCTAATTAAAAATTAACTGCTCTTTGTTGTATCGTGTAACTACATGCTCTGCTAGCATAATATTAAGCTAGCAGAGCATGCAGTTACACGATACAACAAAGAGCAGAGCAGCAAAGAGCATTTAATTTTTACTTAGAGCATTTAATTAGCATTTAATTTGCTTAATAATTTAATAATAAATACAATTTAATTAAATGATTCTTTAAACATTGCTCTGCTAGCTTAAGATTAAGCTAGCAGAGCATGCGGTAACACAATACAACAAAGAAGGTTTAATTTTTAATTAGGGAATTTAATTAGCATTTAATTAGCGTCTAATTATGAGACAATTATAGTGTTCTGCTCAGGTTGCTCTGCTAGCTTAATGGATATATAATAATGACCATAACATAATCGTTAAATTGTCATTAGTCATCGAACAGTAAATTTTTTTTTTTTTTTTGTAACGATCGTATTGAAACGTATGTTATTTTGATCTGGATTTAGAGATATTAGATTATATTCGAAACAAAAGCAAATCTTATAAAGGGCTTTTGTACCCCGACTAATTTGATCTATATTCTATTGTACCTCCTTTCCTTCAAAGGTGTTCCAGGAATCCTATAGTCTTGATAAACGTTAGAATATCTCTTGGCGACCGCTCATTTATTTAATTTGGCTGAGAATCTTTGCATCCAAAATTATATTGTCTTCTTGCATTCACACAAAATGTGAATTCCGGTTTCCTCCTCTTCATGCCAAAAATGTTAAAGACTTAAAGACCAAAAATATTCTTTTTTAAAGAAGTTTTGTGTGAAACCTTTTTCGTAAACTCAATATATACCGAGTATTTAAGCAACTCACGTTTTTTAAATATAATTTAATCTTTTTTTTTAATTTTAAGCTAGCTGAAAATGCCGGCGTTACCCGTGTTTCAAACAGTAATAGGAAATTTTTGTCAAATAATTATTTTTTTCAAAATTTTGGTATTTACAACATTAAGTTTCTTTTTGTATATTTTTAATTTATTGGCAAATAATTTATATCCAATATTGTTAATGCAGGTATTTCTATAAAAACTATAACTATATTAAAGGTCAAGCCGTCAGAAAACGGCTATAACTTTGGAATGATTCGGAATTTTAATATTTTGGACTAGTAGTTTTTCTGGAATCGTAAGGGAAAGTCCAAATAATGATAAGAAAAGACCCTAATTGTTATCATTATTTCACTATCTCCTATAGTTTTCTCCAAACAATTCGGACACACATACATACACACATATACATATATTTCCCTATTATATGTATGGAGAATAAAATATATTATTTCATTAGAATTTGTGGCATTATTATACCAATTTCTTACCGATCAGTAAATTTTACTTCGTTTTTATAAAACTATTTTACTTTTATAAAAAGTAATTTTTCTTAAACGAACAATTGGAGCAAATATGATTTACTTTGATTAAAACTTGGCCAGAATAATATCAATAATTTAGGTATGTATTGGATTATTTATTACCCAATATGATACCCAATTTTACTTTGTAGTTTCGTTACATCAATATATTGTATTGTAAACTTTGAACAGACAAGTGCGGATATAGAGGGAAGGTTGTGAGGGTAATGACCCCCCTCATAACTATATACAAATTTTTAAAGATATACTTTCTGAAATCTTACTTTGAGATGAAAGAATGGCGTGAATGAAAACCAGGGTTCTAATTAGATTCGCTATAAATAAGTGCAGCAACAGCAAAACGATCACTTTCCACTCTACGACGTCTGCGTGCTAAGATGGGTTAAGAACGACTTACCGGTCTCGCGTTACTAAATATCCATCGAATATTTCCGTTGATGTCTATGACATTATCACGTCAGTTGCAAAAACATAGAATGGTACATTAAAATTTTTCATTTATAACATTAAATAAAGTTTATAATATATTTTATTTCTTTTCGAAGGCATATAATTGTCTTTCAATTGATTTAATCCTGCCACATACTTTTCAATTTTCGTAGAAAATTCTATTTCTCTTTTTGTTTTTGATGTGAAACATTTATTGCGGCGGGTTAGACCGTTTGTTATCTGGAAACGTCCTGGCGAACTTTTCTCACCACGCGATTAACAAGTTGTTCATAGGTGATATTATTTATAACAAATCAGTTTTAAAAAGATGCTCATAGATGGTGGTACATATACAGGTTCAAAAACTCATTCGTAGGTGGCAATGCATATTTTCTATAATAATAATTAAACTCGGCCTTGCGTACTACCGTGCTCTAGATAATAGTTTAAGTAACTGATTGAAAGAATTGAGCCGTCTCAATTTTAAGAAATTATTTAATTTTTCGGTATTAAATTAATATGTATTTTTTAAATAAAGAATAATTTTTTTCTTTAAATAAAATCTAAATATTTTGTTTTGATTATGCCATATTTTTTGATTATGCCATATTTATTTCCTTTAATAAACCATCCTTTCATGCATGTTTTCTATACAAAATAGTTTCGGTGTTTCACATATGTCAAGCGTAAAATTTATACCTAGTATATTTAAATATACAAGGTATATTAAGTACAGTCCCGACTTTGTAACCCTTGAAAATATTAATCCTTGACATAAATGCTTGGTATGTGTTCATAAAATGGCCTAACTCGGCCATTCTACATGTCCATCCCACCGCTTGTCTGTCTGTCTGTGTGTCCGTGGACACTTTAACTCAGGAACGAAAAGAAATAACGAGTTGAAACTTTTTTGTGTGTTCTATAGCAAAAAATTTAGGGTCAAGTTCGTTAATGGGCAAAATCTGAAAGTGTTTCCCCCGCAGGAGAGAAAATATACATCTTTGAACCCGTAAACAACTTTTGTTTGGAAAATGTTTTCATAAACTCAATGGTTTTCTCTTAATTTGTGCCCAAAAGTACCTCGGAAAGCGAAAAATATGCCCAACTTTAAAACCATAAGAGATTTTTTTTTAAATTGGAGAACAATTCAAACATTGAGATATTGGGTATATATATATATATATATACAATTAACTCAGTTACTTGTTTTATAATATGTTCAGTCTTCGAGACACTTCAATCTCTGACCCCCTCCAAACATTCACTCTAGATCCGCGCCTGTGACCAGAGAGAATAAGTAGTTTAAGAAAAATATATGTCAAAGTTTTTGATTTCATTATTTCATTTTATGAAATGTATCAGAATATAAAAAAACATATGTATATGTGTGAGGGTGAGGGTAGGGGGTGTATCAGAAAGAAGTTTATATTTGTTTTGTTACTTATTTTTATTATTTATATAAAAATTTCTTGTTTTTCTTTACGATTTTTATGTCGACAAAGCAAAATAGAAAACGTATATATTTTGCTTCACATTTATATCAGACAAAAACAGTGGTTTCATTTCTTCTTTTTTTTTACTTCTGTTCGACTATTGTTGTTTCAGTGAAGTTTTGTGTTGTGAAATATCCCACCAAAAAAACAAAAACATGAGAGGGGCAAAATGTCACATAGGAACACAAAATATTGATATCCCAGCAAAATAAAAAATGTTCACCTTCAAAATTATAGTGAAATCTATGTAATGACCAAGTTTTTTAACATAAGTTAGAAAATGAGTGGTATATTGGATACATTTCTCAGGTGCAGGATATTTCATATTTTACTTGGGGGAGGGAAATTTCTGGTTTTCAGACTTTTCTGGGTGGCTTTTCTGGTTCTGTAGTAAAAACCGTCTCTAACCATTCCTGTAAAACATTGTATGGTAATGTTTATACTTGGTATATAGCACTACCTACAAAAATTACATGATACAATAAACGATATTTCAGGTCATAAAGTTTTAAAGTTTTAAAGATTCGGAAAAATCAACAACCTTTAGTGGCGGGTACACTAAAGAATTTCAAAGAATTTAACACAGATATTTAAAAATTTTTTGGATTCAGGTAGATTCAATCTTTTATTGATAAGTTTAGGTATCTTCCCTGGCAGACAGTGCAAAAATTGTTTATGATGAACATCCATAACTGGCAGCCATCTTAAAATCCATTAAAATCAATTGCAGCCTATATAAGAAAAATTTAAAAAAATAGAAATTAAAAAAAAATACCTTGTAGAGAGAGAGAGACTATTGCATTATTCAACGTAACAAACAAGGAAAGTATATGACCATGCGAATGTAGAGTTTATTCCGTTTATCATGAACTCTGCATTCTCGATACTCAATACCACTATTAGTATAAATACACTTATAAATGGAGTAGGCTCTACAAATGCATGAATCATATACTTTCCTAGTTAGTTTTCTTATATAGGCTGCAATTGATTTTAATGGATTTTAAGATGGCTGCCAGTTATGGATGTATTCTAATTATTCTAAACTTTTAAATTAGCTAAATATTTTTCAATTAACATATGAGGGAAGTAAGCTAAGTTTACTTTAAGTTTGAACACCTTGCTGCAGGTAACCGTAGCAGTAATAAGCAGCGCTGCCTGCTATTACAAGCGCTGACTGCATTGTCGTATCGTATACCATGTTATTTAACAAGCAAAATTCAATTAACACGTGAGGGATTTAATTATAAAAAAATCAATTTTTAATTAATTAATTAATGTTTAATGCAGCAGAACTACCCTGGCAGACATTACATTGCCAAATTGTTTATATTGCAATAAGCGTTTTCAATAATATTTCAATCAATTAACAGATGAGGGAAGGTTTTCTAATGTCGGATCTTAGACCATAAACGGGGAGATTACTGCAAGTCTTGGGGTCTTTCACACCGAAGATGCAAGACGCATGATGCATGCATCCTGGATTTTATTTCAATTGTAGTTTCGCTTCTTACGTGTTTGTGTTTTTCTAATTGGTTTCAAGTGTTTTTCTCGGGAAAAAGAAAGCAAATATACAAGAAACAAAATAAATATAAGTAAATATGTAGAATTAAGTTTCAGGATGCGTGTATCTTGCGTTTGCATCTTCGGTGTGATATTGGTAAAAATAATCAGCAAATATAGTATACACGGAAGTGTGATGAGTATTTCAACACATTTATGTTCTACTTATTCGAACAAAAATGTGTATTGAACTGTTATTGTTATTTAATATTAGTTTGTGTGTTGGGTTTTATTCAATTTTTTTTTCATTTGTGCGTTCGTGTTTAGAAAATTTATATGAATAAAAAAAAACCGTAGAGTAAGTAATGTCTCTGTTTGATGTACTTTTTTTTTGTAAGTTTATTTTTCTTATGTTTGCACAACGTTCTTACACCTCCTCATTTCTCACATATGCTGCATGTGTAGACCCTTATATATATTTTTCTTCTTTGTATATAGAAGATGAATTGTATCGGAAATACAATTTGTCCAACCATTTGCAAATTTCAACATACAGTCATCCACATTTGGAGGCGTATAAAATAAAGAAGAAAAAAAAAACAAATGATCATCTATTTTGTAAAAATGTCAAATTGGAATCTATTGTGAAATAAATGGGAATCGATCATTCAGAAATGTATATATTTGGCTGTCGTGAAATATTGACTGTAAACAAATTCAGAATGTCTGAATAGCAGGACTGAAGTCAATTACTTAAATTTTTTTATCGTGTACATATATTAATATATATTCGATCAAATATTGTATAATATACAGAAATAAACCTATTTTGACAAAATGGAAACCCGACTACAAAAATCAAATATTCTATAACAAAAAATACACTAAAAAGTAAAAAAATAATTGCATATTCTTGTGCCAATTTTGAAAACCGTTAATCGTATCGTATTTTAACCAACAGCATCGTTTTTGCTAGGTCAGGATTAGCTGAAAATGAAGTTTTTATCAAAATCGAGGACATACAATTTTCCTCCAATTTTCGAGATTTTTTTAAGGGGTACCCCTTGGAGAAATGCGAAAAAAGTGAAGAAAATTTTTGTTCTCGATTTTAATAATTATCATTTTCTAGGCTAATTTCAACCCAATCTCTCAATTCATACAGTTTGGAATATTAGCACTGGGTCTGATACCTTGAAAACCGTTAATCGTATCGTATTTTAAATAAATATAAATAAAAAATGTATATATATATATATATATATATAAATATATATATATATATATATATATATATATATATATATATATATATATACACATATATATATATATATATATATATATATACATATATATATATATATATATATACATATTCAGTGTCCATATAAATGCAGCTAGTTAATCATAAATTTGAACTGCTAAAGACAAAAATTTAAATAAACTTGAAATTAAGTAGTTAACTATTATAGATTATATACAAAGTCATCTGATATGTAGTTTTTATCATAGTTTGATATAAACGAAAAACGAAAAATATCTCCATCAATCCCTTAGATAGGATAGATTGTTATCTTTGTTTGTTATAAGGTTATTGCGAATAACCTTAAATAGTTGAATAAATCTCATCCCTACACCTACTTTAGTTTCCAATGTTTGCAAAGCCAGACGAAAAATCATTTTTTCTTAAAACGATGTTATTAGAAACGTTTGAGTGTCACTAGTTTCCACGACATATGAGATAAGAAATAAATATGTTAAAAGATTCACTGAATTAATTTCTTAATAAAAATAATATTAAGTAACATTATTTTCCCTAAATTTAACGTACCAAATTATATATATATATATATATATATATATATAACTTATCTGTTTTTATGGTTGACTTGTGTAATTTTATGTAGGATAAAATATTCTGGAGGATAAAACTATACAAGACTTTATGTATGTATCTATGTATGTACATTGTTATAACACTAGAAATAATTTGTGCAAACATTAAATTAATATTCGAAAGAAAAACAAAAGTTTATGTGACTTTTTGGCTTTCTATGTTTTCTTTAAGACAATACGTTATATTGAGTAATGTTCACTCAAATGCTTATGAAACATCAACTTTGAAAAGTTAATATTTACTTTTATGTTCTGTTAACTAATTTGAACATTTTAAGCTGTGGGTTTAAAGTACAAACTGTGAACAACTTTCAAAGCACCATCGAAGAAACATTCCATAAGTAGAATCCATTAACCGTCCATAAACGGAGGTAGAAAAGCAAAATACAAGTACAAAAAATGTTCCTTTTTTAAAAATAATCTTTTGATCAAAGCATTTTTTCATAAACCGAAGTATATACCGGATAATTAAGCAATTAACTCTGTTAGTTGTTATTCTCACTTGTTTATTGATCTTTTAATTTTATGTTTAATTTTGATTAATTTCTTAATTATTTTTAAATAATTTTGTGTCTCTTGGGCATCAGATTTCATGATATTGTAGCGGTATCGCTTCTTCATTAAATTATTATTATAATTTTGTTCATCATTTTTATCTGTTGCATAACAACTATAACTTCCCTCTATTATCACGGTTGCTTTGAATGTTAACAACCATGGTAATTTACATATTAAAGCCATAACATTTCATAAATCAAATCAATAAAGATCAATTATATCTTTTATATATATTTATTATTTATTTAAATAATAATTATTTAATATAACTATCATCTACCTTTACAATATAATAGTTGCCGTTCTGTTATATTATACCAACGGAAGAGACTAGTTTTTACTTAATTTGACATATAAATACTATTAATAACATTTCTTGACATCAAATGCTTGATATGAAATATCATACACATCTAGGATTGGAATCAAACCAACGACCTCTGGTCTAGAATGCCAGAGTCCTCTGTCCTAGATGTGTATAATTTTTCATATCGAGCATTTGATATCAAATAGTGTTACTTAAGCATTATTTTAATGTCAAGTTGTTGCAAGTAATCTTGTCTCAGACAAAAATAGGTCATTTCCACATCATCTTTGATCCCAATAACTTTTTTGATCGGGTCATCATAATCTATACAAAAAAGGCATATTAATCTAAGCTTCTAACTTTTTAAGTGTTTCCGTTTGTACTCCTCCTTGCTTATTCTAAATAGAAACTATCTAAAATTATACAACGTTATAATTTAAATTAAGGGCTCTGTCCAGGACGAGGCACATTATTCAGTTCAGCAGAAAAATATTAAACAGAAAATAAATGAACTTGTTAATAAGAATAAAATAAACCCATAGGGCCAGCAGCTTATTGTACAGATTCATTCAAACGAGAAAAAAATGCGTTAAAGAGCATAGAAACGAAGAGAGCGAGATAGATGAATTTATTTTGTGTAAATGTAATGATAATGAGATATAATGTTATTTTATTGTTTTCACTTGATTTTTTGTTCGTTTTTTCCGAACATTTTCTCGTATAGTAGAAATTTTTATTGTATGTGTGGTTAACACTTTTCTATTGAAATCACTGCCTGGCTATTGTAAGATTTTAAATGTTTACGGTGTTGATTAAATATAATGGTTCGGAATGTTTTATTTACATATCTTTTATCGGATGTATGTAATCTGGGCACATACTTCCCTAAAAAAGATTTAAAAATATGACTGTACAGAATCATATATAATACATAACCTTCAGTTATCATACTAAATAATACATACATATGTACTATAAACCACAGTAGACCAGACCATTTTTCAAAATTTTGTAATTGATTTATGCTTCATTGATTCGGTTTTCGATAAAATACATCAGATAAAAGTAATTCATTGTAAATATAGTAACAATTTTTGTTCAAAAATTTTTTCGAAAACCGAATGAATAAGGCACAAATAAATTATAAAATTTTCAAAAATGGCCACGACTTCTGTGGCCCATAGCACTATCACCGGCAATACTTTTTAAAATTCTCATATCCTAACGATGTGAGGATATGTGAGTGGAGAGTAGAAGAGACTTTTGTGTATAGACTAGGAATCGGTAGGATATGCGGCTGCAACCGATTATGATAGGAACTATGCCGATATTCATCTGGAGTTCGTGAAGGAAACTGCAGAAAACCTTCTCAAGCATAGCCAGTTACTTAGTTCTTGTCCATACGCCGACAGTTTAGTCAATTAACCGTCCCTTTTTTTTAAATAATAAGCAAACTGCCGATGTTGGGATTCGAGCCCATAACCTCCTAGTTTCCAAGTAGACATACTGCGCAGACATAACGCCTTAGACCGCACGGCCCCTTGGACTGGTACATTGTATGAAAGTTGTTGGTTATAAATTTACTAAAAACTTTTATTCGAAACATTTTTTCCTCAAGCCGAATTGATTCGCCAACTATGAAACTTGGAAAAAGGAAGGCAATTTTCGTAGTCAACCTCACACACACAAGTTATTTATTGAAATGGCAGTATATTGGTACTTAATGAGCTGTCATGACTATTACAAAATAACCTGTAGCCAAAGAATAAGTCGAAAAATGATTTGTTTTAAATGATTCTAAAAATATATTATTTTATACTTTTTTCTTCCACTGGCAAGGGGGAAGAATTACCAAGCATCTACTAGACTTAAATCGGACAAACAAATTTGGAACTATTTGTGCCTTCCAGATCGAATCCGTGTTGATTTTCCACCAAACGGTTTCGATTTATAAACGTGTAAAATTATCAGATATAAGATTCCGTTCAGATAAGACAATAAAGATATTGCCCAGTTTGCAAACCCCAATTATTGTTCTATTTTGCTTTACCTAAATTTAATCCTGAAATGTCTAAAAATGCCCAAAAAAAAATTATTGAAAATGTGTAGTTTTTGAAATGTGTTTACTTTTCATTTTTCTTTTTTGTGTGTGTGTGTATATATGGGATTAGTAACGCTTCGTTGGTGTTAGCTTTTATTATTTTGAATGACCACTGAGGTGTTAAAACGTGTCAGAAGTAAAAGTAAACTTCCTTTGTTCCGACAATAAGAGCACTCTATCCTAAAGTAAAATAAAAACTGTCACATCTAAACAAAAACCTGACTGATGAAAATGATTTCCATCTACCTGAGAATTATGTTCGTATTGGGTGTATTTTTTTTTCAATTTGGTAACTAATCGAAAGTACAGAAAATTATTATAGCCAATTGGCTCAATATATATCGAGTGTTTAGGATGCATCTTATTGCAATTCGAAATACTCACATAAGTTTATACATATCATCGTTAAACTTGTCTATTGAAATAACATTTCATTAGACATATATCAAATTATCCGGGGAAACCTTTTACATTAATCAATTCCTCATTTTAAAGAAAATCAAACAACAGTTGCCTCTATCAATAAACACAATTAGAACTAATTGTTATGTAGTGATTTTTTGGAATCACGCAAAACATTATTATGTACCAAAATAGGGAATATGCATGCAAATTTTTTTTCACTTGAATTGATGCATGTTTACTTTACAAATATCAAGGTAAAATTACTTTTTAAATAACTTTAAAAATAAGCGAGATATGAATGATTGAAATTCCCGATTAGAGAAAGAGGGTGATAGCCCTATTGATATGTTATGTGACGTCATATTACACTTTCACCATTTAAAATACACGTAAAACTCCGTTTTTAGTATTTTTGCAAGAAAGAGACAGATAATAATCTTTAAAAGCTTATAGCTTCCTTGATATTTGTCGGATTTTAATTTCGTTTTTAAATATTATTACAGTATTAACAGTATTTTCATATTCTGAAAATAAATGTGAAAAAAAATTTTCATGCATATTCCCTATTGCATGTTGTATAAATGTATTGTGGCAAAATCATTACTCGATTTGAATTCTCTTTGAATACATAACCAGTCCAAGGGGCCAACCGGTCTAAGGCGTTATGCCTGCGCAGTATGCCTACTTGGAAACTGGGAGGTTATGGGTTCGAATCCCGACATCGGATGTTTGTCAATTATTCAGAAAAACAAGAGGCGGTTAATTGACTAAACTGTCAGCGTATGGACAAGAATGAAGTAACCGGCTATGCTTGAGAAGGTTTTCTGCAATTTCCTTCACGAACTCCAGATGAATATCGGCATAGTACCTATTATAGTCGGCTGCAGCCGCATATCCGACCAATTCCTAGTCTACCGACTAGAATTCCTTCCACTCCACTTACATCCTCACATCGTTAGGCGCACAATGGACCTTATTGTCAAAGTGTAACCCGTCTAGGGCAGCGACTGCAATATATCTATGGATCAATCTTGAATACGTATCCATAAATATTCCCAGAAATATAGCTGAGAGACAAAGCTCTATCTCTCTATGTATATAATGTAAATATGTTGTGTGGGTGTGTTTGTCCGAATTGTTTGGTAAAAAACTACAGGAGATAGCGAAAATATGATGAGAAACGACCCTAGGTAAATTTTCCTTACAACAATTAGAAGTTCAAAATTCGAAACTATTCCGTTTATTGATGACTAGATCTCTAATATAGTTTATAGTTTTAATAGATATACCTTCATAAACAAAATTTTGGAAATAAATTAGTTGTCAATAAATTTAAAATATAAAAACAATTGACGTTTCAAAATGTCAAAACATAGAAAAAAATAATTATTTAACCTAAAAAATTTGTTGAAGCCCGGGCAACACCTGCTTTTTTCAGCTGGTAATGTATATAATACAGTTTTTATTAGATTTGTTTTAATTCTCTTTATAAAAATCGCATCAATAATTTGTAAAAAAGATTGCCACCGGCTCAAATAAATAAGAGACAAAATGAATATCAAAGTAAGTATTTCCATTTAATTTTTAAAAAAGTATAATAAAAAATGTACATTCTGCACTGCAGTGCTCATGTGTGTACATTATACAGGCATAATTTAAATTAGACAAAAATATATTTGACTAGACATTAGCTGAATGATATGATAGATTGTAAAATGACTGAACATGAACGTGATTTTTTTACTTGCCTGGAAAAGTATTCGTTGACAATTGTTTTTATTCACATGTCAAAACAGCAGCATAAAATTGACGAGGTTAACTTTTTTCATGCAATATTCCTGTTAATGTTATTCAATTTCTGTTCGATTTAAAATATGGATTGGAAGAAAAGAAACGAATTAGTGAATAAAGACATACTTTTGAAATTTGTTCTCCGCAGTGCTCGTGGGTAACAACTAATTGATAAATATATCTATATATAAATATATCTTGTCTGTATTTTGTATAACACATCTTTTGAGGTAAAACATCTAATGCACGGCGGTTAAGACCGGCTATTGGCCTGGCGACGCGTAGCGAACAAGTTAAAAAACATATAGAGTTCCCTATTGCCTTATGAGATGTTGGAGACCATTCTTCTCAAGGCTGTTTTGTTTTCTGCAGTTTTGGTGATTTCCCTCAAATCCATTCCAGTCCAGGTTTTTAAATTTTTTAGATACATTACATTACATATAACAAATCAGTTTTAAACAGTTGCTCATAGATGGCATTACATATACAGGTTCAAAAACTCACTATACAAAATATTTCGTGTTTTAACATATGCCAGGCGTTTTTATACCCAATTTTTATACCCAGTATATGTAAATATACAAGGTATATTAAGTTTGATCACGACTTTGTAACGCTTAAAAGTATTGATCGTAGGTATGCATGTTTGGCATATGTGTTCATGAAATGGCATGAATCGACCATTTTAGCATGTCCGTCTGTCTGTGGACGAAAAGAGATTACGAGCTGAAATTTGCGTGTGTTCTAGAGCAAAAAAGTGATGCAAAGTTCGTAAATGGGTAATATCGGACTATGTTTGGGCAAAAAAGGGAAAACTGATTATCTTCGAAACCGTAAGAGATATAACAAAAAATCTTCTTTTTAAAATCAACAACTTTTGTTTGAAAAAATTTTCCACGAACTCAGTATATACTGAGTATTCAAACAGTTAACTCAGTTAGTTGTTACATTACTTGTTTTAATATAACATGTACCGAGAAAAAAAAAGTTATGACTAAAAGTTATGACTAATTTGTTATGTCTAATCCTTATATAAAACATGGAAAATGGAAAAAACAAAACAAAAACTGTAAAACTATCAGAACATTTTACAAGAATTTTCACAATATTATACATAGCTTCTGGATTCTGAATATCTGTTGTTATATATTTAAAATGTTTAGATTATATTCATGGGAATTGTATTATATGAAGACAATAATATTATATGTATACATAATGCATATTAGTTTAGTTCTAGAAGAGAAAATCTACCAACAACCATTCAAATATTTACAACAAAACAAATTGCAAATATTACCTATGGGAATGGAAAATGCATTAATGTGTTTGTTTTAAGTTTTACTTGAAACTTTACTGTCATTGTTGTATGTCTTCTGCAAAAACTTCAATTATATTTTAGTACAACTCTGGATAATACTTCTGTATTATAACTTCATAACAATTGTATCGCTGTGCACTAACAAAAGCGCTAGCTAGATACATGGTTTGAGTAGGATGTTGTTATCTGCTTTTGTTGTATTCTCAAAGTTTCAAATTAAATCAACAGTCCGAGTGGTGCAGTTGGTTAAGGCACTCTACTAGGAACTGAAAGGTTGCTGGTTCGATTCCCAACGGCGATAGTTTCTCAATTAAATTAATTTTTTTTAAAAATTGACGGTTAATTGACAGAACTGTCGGTGTATGGACAAGAACGAAGTCCATACACCGACAGTTTAGTCAATCAACCGCCCCATTAATTTTAATTGACAAACTGCCGGTGTCGGGATTCGAACACATAACCTCCCAGGTCCAAGTAGATACAACGACTTAACAAGGTACTTGGCGGCTACTTGGCTGGAAGAAATTAATATGATTACTGAATGTAAACAAATGGATTACTCTTTCGTTGCACACAATAGTCAGCCATGGTCTGAAGCCCCACCCTCAAGTCAGTTCTAAATAAGAAGTTGGTGATGCAATAGTTCATATTAAAAAATAATTTCTGCTTTGTACACTGTGATCTAAAATCTATAATGGTTCCTATTCTGACGTTTGATACGCAGTTTCAGCCTGGTGCATCTCAAACAGATTCAACCCAGAGATGGAAGCTGTCCCCCTATAAATTGGTACCGTCGCAAGCAAAAAGTTCTCTTTTGCGTAAGGATGTCTGTCTCTCAGGAAGGTTCTTTGATATTTGCTTTATTTCTACAGAGAATCTTCAATCACTCTCATTTTCCGTCGCCAAGAAAGAAGTCCATTAAATATATTTGTACAAATATAAATAAACTTTGATAGATATTCAGAGGTTTCCATACTTTATGTCCAACCCGTATGTAACTCCATGTTGCCGAGTATCTTGTTTAATATAACTCACATGAAACAAAGAACAATAAACACATAACCTATTTAAAAAAAAGTGAAGTATTTAAAGTCCCCCCAACGAATACTTGATAAAATCTTTTATTGTTTTTAATTTACGTTTTCCGCCTGGTTTTTTTTTTTAATATTAAATGTTTTTGCTAAAAATAGAATATGAACGAAAAAAATACACAATTTCAAGAAAATGTAATTTTTTTTCTTGTCGGATTAAGTACGTTTTATTCCACTTCAATACCTGATACACTTTACCTGTTGTTGTATACGATTAAGATATGTATTATCTTCAAGTCGTTTTTAGCTTTTTTTAATAAAATATGTTGTAATTGTTTACACGAGGGTTTATTATTAATATTCACGAGCCTACATACGAGCTCCTAACTTGCGAATTGTGTCATACGAGCTCCTAACTGTCATTCAAATTGAAGTGATAGTTGCCGAGAAAAACTAAAAACAACAGTTGTTACTTTCTTAACCATCATTTCATAACTATTAAATGGCAATGATTGAAAAATTTGTAATAAGTTTATAATTGGGATCTAGATGATCCAAACTTCTTGGCATTTCCATCCAATTATTTAAAGCGGTGCAAAAAAAAAGCATAGAAGAAGATTTGTCATCCGGCGGAAGTCATTGGGTGGCAAGTTCCAATCTTAAACTGTCTTCAAACTGTCATTCAAATGGAAGTCATAGTTGCCGAGAAAAACTAAAAACAACAGTTGTTGCTTTCTTAACCATCATTTCATAACTAAAGGGTGGCACATAAGTAACGCTTTGATTTCTTTAATGAATGCGTATTTATGCATCATTTGGTTTTTACTCGTGAACCAATTGAATCTTATATGGGAAAAGCTGTAATGTATGAGAACGTCGCCTGGTGGAAGTTTTGGTGTTTTCTTCAACACTTGCTTGCACCCGAGCAATGTTCACATCATTTCAAACTGCACAAATTCTTCCAGCACGCGGAAGATCACAGACAGTCCCATGTTGCCGAAAACGTTGAACCAATCAGTAAATTGTCGGAACATCAAAGAAATTTCGATATGATCTTTGTGTCTGAATAATGGAATGCTGACTTTCAAAATAAAATTGAACAACTTTGGTTCTTTGTTCTATGCTGAGTCTTTCCATCATAAATTTCCCAAATTTTTCAAAGTTAATTCGGAAAAAAAATAAAATAAAAATACGTAAACAAACAATTTTTTCACTAATTAAATCATAACGTTACTTATGCGCCACCCTATATTAAGTGACCATGATTGAAAATTTTTTAGAATGATTGACATTGGAATCTAGATGATCCAAACTTCCTGACATCACCATCAAATTATTTAAAACCGAGCAAAGAAAAAGCATAGAAAAAAAATTTGTCATCCGGCGGAATTATCGGATAGGTTCTGAGTAAAAAAATATGGAATAATTTGTAATTAAATTTCAAGTTTTGACCCAATTCCTAGAACAATTATATGTATTTTAAATACTTATTTCGACTACAAAGTAGTCATCATCAGTAAGATTTAGCTAATCGTAACTAACTCCGGGATTTGGTGACAAAGATATGTTACTCGTTGCTAATTTGGTGCGTGTCTAACTTCAAAAAATCTTCAAATTGTTAGCCATATCCCATTTATGGTTTTGGAGAAAAACGACGAAAAAGAGAATTTCGAGATGGGGGTGAAACTAAACGAGAGGAAAATTTTCTACTTAAGACTGCAAGAACAATTTGAACTACCGAGATAAAAAAACCTGATGAGTATCAGATCGAGTACCGTCTGAGAATGAACTCATCAAATGTCGAGACGAGACGATACAAAATTCTTCTTAACTTGGCCAGAACTTGTTGGACAAAAAATATTCTGAGAGATTCAATACCTTTTGAAACGAAAAATTGTATATATTGACCGGGGATTAAAATTTGGAGTCCTGCTTCCATGCGAATAGTTTATTATTGTATCATAATAATAATAGTAAACCAAACATAAAATTTTTACAGAAATATGCGTACAAAGTTTAGATTTAGTCAAATTTTCTTAGCTTGCCGAGAATCTTCCATTAATTGGATCACGTTACCAAGAAAATTATCGTGGCACTAATCTTAAAGTATCTACAAATTGTTGCAAAAACGAGATTATCAGAAACTCTATACCTTTTGAAACAAAAAATCACAAATATTGAAGGCGGGGTAAAATTTGTGTTTTCGTTTCAATTACAATAGTTTATTTTTGTATCATAATATGAATAATAAACCAAAAAGTAAAATATTTTTTTTATTATATATTTACTTTTGCCTCTTGACAATAATAAGAAAGTTCATGGAAAAGAAAGTGAAAGATGTTTCTAAAAATAACTTTTCAAATATGGTTATTATGATAAAGTGAAATTATGAAGAATTGTCTGAAGGCTGAACTACAAAAAGGACAAAATCATTAATAAAATTGTATGACAGATTTCGATATTCTTATTACATTCTTTTCATTTGTGGTATGAAATCCGTTCTGATTGAAATTGATGCCTTCATCTTCATATTCTGGTATCATTATGGAAGAATGAGATCAATTACGTGTAAATAAATCCTTAAAATTTATCGCAAAACGACTAAAACGGCTCGATTTGCTAAAAAGTGGTGCTGTATGAATTGGAAGAGATGATTTCATAATTTACATTAAACCAGAACGTTTTATAAAAGAACTAAAGAGAGTAACCGTCACATTTGTAGAATTGCTGGTTAAAGGTGCATCAACACTTGCGGGCTGCGTGTTGCGCGCGCCTCTCGATTGCATCGAATTCGTCATATTTGGACTGGATACGCGTGGCGCACAACGATCCATCTGAAGTCGGTTTTTTTGACGAACACTTTGAATGTTCGCAGTTCATATTTGAACGGGAACGTGAAAAGTTTGTCGTTTTTAGCGCGCATGTGATTATTGTTTTTTTAGATATTAATTGAAATGTAGTATTTTTGTTCAACTTTAGTTCAAAATTTTTCAAGTTGAACTAAAATGTCACATTTTAGTTAATAACTTTAGATTATTTTCAGGCTTAAATAACGGGTTTTTATGATTGATTTTTTTGACCAACGTTAATGTTTCTTTTTGTTTTTAGACAAACTTGCAATTAATAATGTGGCACCACCCAAAACCATAACCGCGAGATTTTCTCGTCGAATAGTTTACAACTTCACTGCAAAATGAATACTATGTTCGTGAGTTTCTTGTGGATCGATCCATAAAGTCATTCGAATTCCAACTCTCTCGGGGTTCGTGGCGCGGAAGTGTGGACGCACCTTAATAACATAGATTCAAGCCTGGTACCATAAATGTAAATGGTACCATAAATATAATATTACACGTCTTTCGCATAGTGTTTGGAACAAAATCAAACATGTGAAAATACGCAATCAAACAAATGAAAGTAACAACTAACTGAGTTAATTGCTTAAATACTGAATATACTGAATTATTATCAATATTATGCGTGAACTGATCAGTTAAATTTTTTCACACGTACAAATTTTTAAAATACAAATGAGTGTGGGAACGTGCTAACATATATGGTTTTGCTATCAAAAGTAAATTACAGATGTTTGAGCTGGAATGGTGGCCAAACATTTGAGTTTATGAAAAAAAGTTTCAAACAAAAGTGGTCTAGTTTTGAAATAGGTAGTAATACATCTTTTGTCTTTATATTTTGTTTCGATCTCTTCTGGTTTCAAAGATGCATTATGTCGCGAGACTTTTCATTCTGTTGGGAGGATGCACTGTTCCATTTTGCCCATTCACGAACTTATTATACTCAACAGGTCTACGGACGAACAATCTACAGACAGGCGGACAGACGAATTTGCTGAAATCAACTAATTAGGTCATTTTATGAACACCTGTACCTCTGAATATTGTTTTGCGATCAATATTTTCACCGTTACAAAATGGAGACTAAACTTATTATACACTAGGACATATTTAATATATACCGGATATAAAAATCGGTCCATTCTACTTGCAGTGTATTGTGTACCATTAAAAAACAATTTAAAATACTTGTAAGGACAAAAGTTATTCCTTACATCAAGATGATTATTTTTGTCCAAAACTTTTTCTCCAAAAACAATGGTAACAGTTACATGCATTACAAATTACAGCTAATTTTAGTTCAAACTCCACCTTTTTCTAAATATTCAACTGTTTCTGTAAACGGTATTTTCCAAATATCAGCATGTTGTTAATAAATAGCATATATACCGTACGTTTAGTTTACATCTTTGCATAGCAGATCTCCCACGAGTATGAGAGAGTACATATGTACACATTAAGTAATGTGTATGAGAAGGAGACAATCAGCAACCACTCGAACAGTTATGAATATTATTCACTGTTTTGAAAAATATGTTTGTTTATCAAACCTACAAGACCTCCTTCTCATACACATTGCTTAATGTATACATATGTACTCTCTCATACTCGTGGGAGATCTACTATGCGAAGATGTAAACTAAACGGTAGGTATATACTCAACCTTATTCTTTGTAGGAACGTTTCTGTAGTGATATTGTTGGTTTCTCTTTACATTTTAATGCATCTCTTACCCTGTCACATTTTGAGAACAATTTTTTAGATGTCTTTGAATGATATTTCATTCTCATTCAATTTCCTGGAAACTGAAATCACTATAGATATCGTATTGCATCTTGGATACGAATCATTATTTGTAATTGGAACAACATAATGGTTGATATTATTATCAATAATAAACATTTCCATTGTTATTTAGCGTGTATCATTATCAGCAATACTCCATTATTTATAATAATGATAGTATTTCATATTTTATCAATAACAATGTGTAGGCAGCAGGATAATAATGACAGTTTACAGATGTTTCACGTTTATTCAGACTAGAAATACATCAAAATAAAGTTCCAAGCGCCTGGCAAAGGTTATGTCCTGACATGGTTAAAATATTAAATTAGTTGCACGGTATTTATATAAATTTATATGCACTAATAAATTTTTTTAAATAATCCACGACGTAAAAATAGGCCTGTTAGAAGTTTCTGTTAAAAGTGCATCGGCCTGTGACATCGTAACTCCCAAACGGAAAGACCGATTTTAATGGAATTTTTTTTAAAAGATAATTGGATCAGGATGATTCTAAGCTAAGTTTGACGAAAATCTGTTCAACCGTTTAAAGATCACCAGCTAGTTTGTGTAGAGATCTTCTAGCTTTCCTAGTTTGTTTAGGGATATTAAAGAAGTGGACGAGTCGGGAAGTATTGGGCATGCGTCAAAATACTATATAAAATGCCTTACCGACGCTTCCGCATTTTAACACGTCATAATCATTGTCTCATTCCCAGATGGATACAGCGACGAATATTCTGCGTTCCTATCTTGGAATGACTGGCCATTATGGTCGTACACGTTTTTCTTCAAATAGCCTTCCAAAAAGTAAAAAAAGTAGTGACTATTTCGAGTGGTTCAGTTGTTTAAGACGGTCTACTCGAAATTAAGAGGTTACTGGTTCGATTCGCAACGGTGGCAGTTGGTCAATTTAATTAATTTTAAAAAAGTTAATGGGGTGGTTAATTTACTAAGCTGTCGGCGTATGGACAAAAGTAACCGGCTATGCTTATGAAGGATTTCTGTAGTTTCGTTCCACAAACTCCACATGAATATCGGCATAGCTCCTTTGAAAGTCGGCTGCAATCGCGTAATTCCTAGTCTACATACCTTATCCTTGAGAGATACTTAAAGGTCTAGAAAGACCTACTAGCTAGACCTACAAACTTACGTAATATGATAACATTAGAATCCGCAAGCTAGAATCCGAGCTGGTATCCACTGTAATGAGTTCGTTACAAGCAACATTTACTAGTGTAAAATATCAGATTGGTAAAAATCACGAATCCATATGAAATGATTTATTTAATAATTACATTCTATCCAGAATCGTTCAAGAATGAAAGAGCACTAATATGCAATATGTACTACACAACGGTGAAGTAATCGCATATAAATGCCAAGAAATATTAAAATAAATATATTTTAAGTTAAAATTTTCACTTAGACATCCCTTATATTTTCTAATAGTATCAATTTATTTCAAATAAATAAACACGTATTGATATCTATATACAGGTCTTGCCATTTTGCTTGAACCACTCAAATTACTCAGAAGATGTGGGTGATTCCAAAGAATGTTTTCGACAAAATTTGTTTGAAATCAAGGAGGATTTAAAATGCCACTATCAGTTTTTATTTAGATGACACTTCAATAGGTCAACCGAGAGTTAATTTAACTTATTCGAAACATCGTTTTATTTCATTTCAAACATTTCATAAACAGTTGAAAATATCTAGCTGCTTACTTTATTTATGTTATTTTGTCAATCTAGTGAATTATATGCCATTTTTCCCCATTATTGCCAAATAAAATACCACTATACGTCCGCAATATTGGACACTTAAAGCGACTTACTGGAAACTTATTGTGGACGAAGATCTTAAGTTCGTATGCAGTATACACTTCTGTAATCTACAGTAATTATAGATGTTTGAGTTGAAAATGATGCAAAATTTTTCAGTTAACGAAAAAAGATTTCATAACAAGTTGTTTGTTTTTAAAAACAAAACATTTTAACGGAAGCCACTTTTTAGCTCTAGAAGACACAGACAAAATTTATGCTTCCGATGTCTAATTGTATGAGTTTTCGTGTTGATGGACAAACAGACGGAATCGTGTTGGCGGACAAGCACACATATTGAAATGGAATTACCAACATATTTTATGTAAATCTGTACCAAATTTGATTTTCTTCGATCCGAGTTGACTCTTATTTGATCTATTGTACTACCATCGAAATAAAAAGTTCATTTAAAATTTGAGTAGATAAAATGAAATACACCCACTCTGTATGTTAATATTTGATGTATTAATAATACATTTTATTGATAAATCTATCAACAATAGAAATCTATAACGGTACTTTGTTCTTCTCTGTAAAGTATTAATAAAAGGATTCATTTACATACATTCCTAGGAATCTATAACAAAGACAGCAGATAGATACGATTGTAAATAATTATTTGACATCTATTTAACCTCATTCATATTTTGTATTATTTGTCTTCTGTTTAATAAATATACAGGCTGTCATCGTCAAGATTACCCATTAGGATACGAAATTTGCAACAGTATTTAAATGAGTTGAAGACAGACATATTAGTTTTAGCTTATATATATATATATATATATATATATATATATATATATATATATATATATATATATATATATATAGAGGGTGAATCGAATCAACCGCATAATAGTATACTATAGTATATAAAAGCTAAAACTTTTTCACTGGACTGTCGGGAAAGAACTACCTTAGTGTTTATCATATCATGTGAACCAAGCACGAATAGTCTTCGTTTTGTTACAAAGAAATGATCAATTTATCGATTTCTATTGGATGTATTAAAAAATGGGAGAATCATAGAAAGAAATAAAGGCGTATACTATTATGCGGTTGATTCGATTCACCCTGTATATATATATATATATAATTTTTAAGAATTCTGTTTACAAATAAATATATGTTTCACTATAACTTTTATTTAAATACTGTTACAAATTTTGTATTCACAATGGCTTGTCTTGACGCTTACAGCCTGTATACATACCGAGTGAATTGTATAGTCAAACAAGTTCTTCCTTTCAGATACACTGGTTTTCATTTCTTCAATCTTTACAAATATCTATGTAATAATACCTGTGTTTATTGTAAAATAATATCATTCTACCTACCTCTCGATATGATAATAGTAATGAAAAACAATAGACTACTACGATATGATGGTACAGAAAATTAAAATATGATATAACTAGGTGAAACCCGACGAAAAAACATCATTTAACGACTGTCTAACATAATATGTAGATTACAGATTGTTTCCAATAATTTGAATTTAAAAACAGTTTTGATACAACATTTGAAACGTTATTTGGGAACACTTCATGCATTCATTTGTAATCTAATTTTTGTATCAAAATATCCGATAAAACAATTAAGTATTTAATAATTTTTTACCTTTTTAGTATGTTTCCTACTCATAAAAGCTTGTATTTTCTTTTAAATTCAATTTATTCAACTTCCCAACACTTCAACCAGTGTTTATGAATCCCATGATCAGTATATCCTCTCGAACAGATTCTGAGTTCAAAATTAGGCAAAAACTTTGAACTGGAACGTCTTTTTGAACTGTAATCGCTTTTAGTAATTCATTTTTTATAACTTTTTTCTAAAATATGTTTGTTATAATGGCTTTCAAAATAGATATTTAATTGAAAATGACTCTATTTCAGATATGTTGAGTTGAAGTATTACAAACTCAACTAAATTAATATTTACCTGCATGCATTTCATCATCTACCAGTCTTACCAGCTACCAGTCTTACCAGACTGGGAAGACATCTTAGTCCATGGAATTTTTTATATATGTATAAACATCGAACATATGACAGAGAATACTCAACAACTTTAAATAATATCAGATAGTCTGTATATAGATCTAGCCTAGGCTCTAGGTATACAAAAACAACCACATATTGACATTTCTATATTTAGAGATAAAGGTGGGTTATTTGTTCACATATATATATATAATCAAATCTTGCAAATAATACTTTGAATAGTTTTGTCACAATTTCAGTTCAAGCATCCGTAACTTTTTCTAAGAAGCAGAAAAATACATACAAATATGGTCCACATAGGCACATGACCACAAAAATAACGGAGTGACCGTCCAAGTGGTCGAGCTGTTAAAAGCACCCTGCTCGGAACTGGGAGATTGGAAAAAATTAATTTAAACAAAAATTAATGGGGCAGTTAATTGACGAAACAGTCGGCGTATCGACAAAAACTAAGGTAACCAGCTATGCTTGTAAAGGTTGTCTGCAGTTCTGCAGTTTCCTTTCACAAACTCCAGATGAATATCGGCATAGTTCCTATAAAAGGCGGTTACAACCTACCAAATCCTAGTGTACATACAAATTCCTTGTCCTTTAGGGGTCGGTAAAAAAGATCTAGAAATGATGCCTACTTTTCAGGCTTCAATTACTAGTAAAGCTTTATAATTGATTTGGTCCTTATTGATTCGGTTTTCAAAAAAATGCTCCGAATAAAAGTTGTTTTTTATTCAAAACATTTTCAAATTTGAAAAACGAGTGCTACTTTTATGGCCCTAAATACCTTAGTTTATTAGTCATATTTTCTATACATCTAAGTGTGTGTAAAATAATTCAGTTAGTTGTTACATTTTTTGTTTATTCGAAATTTTCTATAATACTTCCAAGCTTGTCCACTAGAATAGACCATTCGTTAAATACTTAAATGTAAACTTTACAATAAATAACAACTTTTGATTTAAATTCATTCGATTGCCTCTTAACTCATGGCATAAATTAACAATAAAATTGAGGGTAACGACGAACATTAATTTACTACCCCCACGAATATAAATACACACGTACGTACTTCGTATAAAATTAATCCAAGTACAATTGAGAGATGAGAGATTTAAAGAGACGAAGATCATTTATTTCGTTTACATGTCAATAAAATACTTATTACCATTTAAATTGGATGGTAATTATCTGTAATCAAATAGAAAATTAACTAACTAATTACTCATGAGAGAAGTTTTATTCTAATAAGTACGTAACTATTATAACTTTGTATACAGCTAATAAAATATAAAGAGGAAGAATTAGACGACAAAAAACATCAGTGTGAGAGGGACAATGTTTTCTAACACTAAAAGTATTGATATCTCAGCGCAAAAACAAAAGTATTCGCCTTCAACAGTAGTGAAATCTATGTAAGGACCAAGTTTTTTAACCAAACTGAGATAATGATTGGTATACTCTTATTGTGTAAGTGCATAGCGTCCGACATCGACAGTTTGTCAATTATTAAGAAAAAAAAAAGGGGCCGGTTAATTGTCTAAACGGTCGGCGTATGGACAAGAACGAAGTAACCGGCTATGCTTGTAAAGGTTTTCTACAATTTCGTTCACGAACTCCAGATGAATATCGGCATAATTCCTATCAGAGTCGGTTGTAGCCGCACAACTTACCAACTTCTAGTCTACACACAAAGTTCCTTCCATTCCACTCACATCCTCACATTCTTAGGCATTACAATGGACGTTAGGACCTTTCACAATTTTTTTTATTTTGAAAATAATTATAATATTTTTTTTATTTTCCCAACGTTTATACTGCTTGTCAATATTTACTAACGCTTCCACCCAATATCTATTTCGATAAATATTTTCTAATTTCTTCATGCGCTTGTTTAATATATTTGCATACTTTTGCAAAATTCAAATTACAAATCATGAATCTGAAAGACTTTTATCCCTAAATATGAACGGCCAAAGTTAAATAGCTTGTAAAAAAGTTTTAAAATTTAAAATTTCGATTATATCAATGAAATCGTTCTCATTCATTTTTCATCATTTTAATTAGAGTAAAATATTTAAAAGGCACAAAATAAATAGATTGGTAAAAGGAAAATTCTGGGGTTAAAAGGTAGGAATTTTTATATAATATTCAATTTATTAATCACAAATTAAGGACGAGTTGTCGAACAATTATAAACACGACCACCAGTTTCACGATACTCGAACATACAAATTGCAGCATTATTATCATAACTTATTTCAGGAATCTTAAATTCTGGATTTACGGACACTTTAAATGTGTAAAATCCTGGCTCTAATTCAGATATATCAACCCATTGACAGTCAACCGTGAACTTATAAATATCTGAACAATTTACACTAATACCTTGATCTCCATAATTTGCACAAGCATATTTTGGTTTAATACCAGGTAAACATTGATTATCCTCCAAACAAAAGGAGGCTTTATGACCTTCGGCAACGCGAGTTCCAGTCTTATCAAAAATATCAAACGTTGCAAAAACTTCCATACTATGGTAATGCCTGAAAAAATGGAAATGTATTTTACAAGAGTGTCCTCAAGAGAGTCTCCTACCAAACTTACATATGACACATATGCCATTCCCATAAATGTTTTGGAATAATAGGACGAAATTCATCTGTACCAGCGTTAAATGATCTTGCTGTGAATTTCAATAGTCTTCGCGTTTCCAAGTGCCAACTATCTTGTTCTTGTTGAATTTTATACGCTTGCGATGCTAAGCAATTTTCTTCCATAGCACATTGTAAGAAAAACATTTGTCTGTCTTCTAAATGTGCAGTTTTCATAATTTCAAAATGATCCAGAACTAAATCAGCCATTTTGTCAACACAAACTACTGTGGCAACATTATGTCCATTTCCAGGACAATATGGTGTCTGATCATAGACACATTCACTTAAGGAATTTTCATTACCATTACATTTTACACCAGAAATATGACTAAAATTCGAATTACCACCGAAAAAATCACTTGGCATCCCTTCACTAGCGTAGCCTAAATTCAATTGTCGGCAGATTACCATTGCTTCGAAAATTGTCCAACCATCACCACAAAGTACTTGCCACTGTTTTTCATTTGGCAATTTTACTTGAACACGTCCTTCGGTATGCACCCGACCACCAACTAATCGGACTTTAGTATACTCGGGTATTGGTTTTTTTGGAATAATCTCTTGTATTATTTTTTCTGGACTAAGATGTTCCCCTTCAGTACTTTGCACATCGTGTACTCTACATATAACACCCGCAGCTTCTTCAGGGGAACAATCATTGTTGCCCCATCCATCAAAACGACATTTGGCGAGTTCGGTTTCAGTACCATCGCAATAAATATTATCCATCCAAAATCGACCTGCAAAAACAGTAAATTTCAAATGAGTAACCAAAAATAACTCCGGTTAAACAAAACCTTGCCTAACGATTAAACTGGTTATTTGAACTCAGAAGGGTTTCGGGTTGGTCAAGGTAAATGATATATTTATTACGAAACTGTATTAAATATTTGATCATAAATAATTCATAAAGTAGGTAGGTTCATCGTTTTGAGAAGCTTCTGTGTATGGGAAAGCTTTAGACAGTGTGTTTTGAGTGGTTTTTCTTAGTATCTTGAACCTCTCTAAGTTCTTTGTAGTAGAAACGATCTTCTGAGCAACAGAATTGTCCTGACTCTGAAAAGAATGTTGGCGAAGTTATTTAACAAATTGTCTGCTATTTAGAAGGCTTCTTTAAGAATCCGCTTGGTAAAAGTTTTAAAATGTGAGTAATTAAACTCCCAACCAACTGCTCTAAATATTTTTATCCAAGTTCCTTAAAAGATGTTACGGCCCGGGATATAGCAGGCTGCAGACAAGCCAAACAAATGATAGCTGGGTATAAAGCCACAACGTCAACCTTGCTTAATGGCAAAAACCGGAAAGAGATAAACCTTCTGCTTGGGATGCTCACCTGGCTCTACAGGCTTAAACGGCGTCTATTCCGCATGAGGACTGTTACCTTCGGCTCGACTGAAATGGGAGAAGCTGAGGTAAAACAACTAAAGTTCAGCTCGTCCTGTCATTCGCAAAGAATACGGGTAAGTTCGACAACGAGCACTAGAGGAAAAGACTGGACGAAACAAACCAGATTTGGCAGAGGATATAAGAGGTAAAAAAGAACTAGAAAATCCAACTTGCGAGGTTTTGGCTTACTACTACTACTACTAATTAAATAAAAAATTGAGAAGATTCTTGATAAATGTCTACGGAGCCGTAAACACTGTATCAATATTGTACCATAGAGTAGAAAAATAACAGCTCCCACTACTTTCTTTATAGAAAGTAAAATACCAAATTATATATAACTTAGAGAGATATTCATCGACATGTCTTCATCCAGATAATGTACAACAATATACACCTACAACCAAACAAACCCAGCCATTTTAAGCTCAACTTTGACTTTTATATATGTATGTACACTATATAGTATAAAAGAATAAGAGAGTGGAGCATTTTTTATTCTTTCACATACTGTGTGTATGTGTGGGTGCTCACTTGGTGCACGTACAAAAGTGATAATGATACTTTCAGAAGTATTCCCATTGGATGAAACTAGGGTAAATATGAGTGGTGTTGATATTATGCTGTTGTGTGTTGTAACAAATAAAGACATTAGTATTAGTGACCTTGTTGTAAGCACAGGGATATGTTGTACAACAATATTGTATACAACAACAACAAGAACAACATATATACATAGTGTTTACTATGAAAGCAAATATTTAATCCATACACATTTACGTATTTACCGTCTTCGATAACATTTATTTATTATGTAATTTCTATATAATATACAAGCTGGTGCAAAAGTCCGACAATGTCTGATTTATTCCTACCAGGCCAACTAAACACAAAGCCTTATATTGATGCATTTAGTATATTTTTCGGGGAATCGAAAATGAGATAATCAGATTATGGGCTATTCAGAATGAGGTGAATCAAAATCAAAGTCTGAAATCTTAAATGGACCCATTTTATGAGAGAATATTGTAGGCAAAGTAATTTAATGAAGATTAGCTCCCTAAGTATTTTTTTAAATTTCTCTATGTATCAGAGATTAAGAGGTCTCTTAAGCTAGCGGACTAAAAATGTAGGCTACAAATGGGACCTAGTTGGGCATTTGTAGCCTATTTGTAGCCAATTTGTTACGCTATTAAAAAATTTGTAGCCTTAGCCAAAATTAAAAAAATTAGGTATCCGCTAGCTTCATATTAAGCTAACCACAATAATCAATGTTTGGAAGCTTCGAATTACAATTGTAAGTGCATAAAAATTTGTAGCCGGCCAAGATCTATGGGATAGAAACAATTAAAATGTATTTCAAATGCAAAAATTTATTTTACAGTAAAAATAGTGTAATTTAACATGCAGCCGCTAGGGATAAATATTTCAAAAGTATTTTTTGGCTGTCAGAATCGTTTTTTTAGACTAAAAACAGATAACCACTATGGCGACAAGTATCGAAAGAATTTTTTTACAGAAAGAAAGGTTTGCTTAAACTAAAAACGGGTAGCTGCTATGGCTACAAATTTCAAATAGACTAAACAAGAGTAGCTACAATGACATAAAATTTCAAAGTAATTTTTTTCAATAAAAATAATTTTTTTTTAATGGGAAAGCAGCTATGGCACAAAATGTCAAAAGTATCGTTTTACAATAAAACCGTTTTTCTTAAGTAAAACCGGGAAGCGGTTATGGGTACAAAGTCCAGCATTATCGAATAATTTTTTTTTTCTAAAAAAAAGTTTTTTTTCGATAAAACCAGCAGTCGCTACGGCAACAAAATTCAGGAGTATTATTTAACAGTGACGATTACATTTTTTCACTCTACATGGAAAGCCGCTACGGCAACAAATTTCAAATTGACTTTTATTGAGAGTAGACACATGGCTACAAATTCAAAATTATTATTTTTCTAAAAAAGAGTTTTTTTCGATTCAATCCGGCAACCGCTACGGCAACAAATTTCAGGAGTATTATTAAACAGTGACAATTATGTTTTTTCACTCTAAGTGTGTAGCCGCTACGGCAACAAATTTCAAATTGACTTTGAACGAGAGTAGACACATGGCTACAAATTTCAAATTATTATTTTTCTAAAAAAGAGTTTTTTCGATATAAACCGGCAACCGCTACGGCAACAAACTTCAGGAGTATTATTAAACAGTGGCAATTATGTTTTTTCACTCTAAATGGGTATTCGCTACGGCAACAAATTTCAAATTGATTTTTAACGAAAGTAACCACATGGCTACAAATTTCGGAAAAATTTTTTTTCTAAACAAGTGTTTTATTTCGATTAAAACCGACAGCCGATACGGCAGCAAACTTCAGGAGTATTATTTAACAATCACAATTATGTTTTTTCACTCTAAATGAGTAGTCGCTACGGCAACAAATTTCAAATTGACGTTTAACGAGAGTAGACATGGTTAACAATTTCAAAATAATTTATTTTCTAAACAAGTGTTTTTTTTTATTAAAACCGGCAGCAGCTACAATAACAAATTTCAGGAGTATTATTTAATAATGACTTTTTTTTTTAACTGTAAATGGGTAGCTGCTACGGTGACAAGTTTCAAATTGACTTTTAACAAGAGTGGACCCATGGCTACATATCTATTTTAATTAAAAAATAGTACTTTTTTCGATCAAAATCGGCAGGGGCTACGGCAAAAAATTTCAGGAGTATTATTTTATAATGATGATGTTGCAAAAGGATGCGTGTGATAATACTCCTGAAATTTGTTGCCGTAGCGGCTGCCGGTTTATATAGATAAAAACTCTTTTTAAGAAAAATAATAATTTGAAATTTGTAGCCATGTGTCTAATCTCGTTCAAAGATAATTTGAAATTTGTTGCCGAGCGGCTACACACTTAGAGTGAAAAAACATAATTGTCACTGTTTAATAATACTCCTGAAGTTTGTTGCCGTAGCGGTTGCCGGTTTATATCGAAAAAACTCTTTTTTAGAAAAATAATAATTTGAAATTTGTAGCCATGTGTCTACTCTCGTTCAAAGTCAATTTGAAATTTGTTGCCGTAGCGGCTACACACTTAGAGTGAAAAAACATAATTGTCACTGTTTAATAATACTCCTGAAATTTGTTGCCGTAGCGGTTGCCGGATTGAATCGAAAAAAACTCTTTTTTAGACAAATAAGAATTTGAAATTTGTAGCTATCTGTCTACTCTCAATAAAAGTCAATTTGAAATTTGTTGCCGTAGCGGCTACACACTTAGAATGAAAAAACATAATTGTCACTGTTTAATAATACTCCTGAAATTTGTTGCCGTAGCGGGTGCCGGTTTATATAAAAAAAAACGCATTTGTAGAAAAATAAGATTTTGAAATTTGTAGCCATGTGTCTACTCTCGTTCAAAGTCAATTTGAAATTTGTTGCCGTAGCGGCTACACACTTAGAGTGGAAAAACATAATTGTCACTGTTTAATAATACTCCTGAAATTTGTTGCCGTAGCGGCTGCCGGTTTATATCGAAAAAAACTCTTTTTTAGAAAAATAATAATTTTTTTCAAATTTGTAGCCATGTGTCTACTCTCAATAAAAGTCAATTTCAAATTTGTTGCCGTAGCGGCTACACACGTGGAGTGAAAAATCTTAATTGTCACCGTTTAATAATACTTCTGAAATTTGTTGCCGTAGCGGCTGCCGGTTTATATCGAAAAAAAATCCTTTTTAGAAAAATAATAATTTAAAATTTGTAGCCATGTGTCTACTCTCGTTCAAAGTCAATTTCAAAATTGTTGCCGTAGCGGCTACTCACATAGAGTGGAAAAACATAACTGTCACTGTTTAATAATACTCCTGAAATTTGTTGCCGTAGCGGCTGTCGGTTTATAGCAAAAAAAACTCCTTTTAAGAAAAATAATAATTTGAAATTTTTAGCCATGTGTCTACTCTCGTTCAAAGTCAATTTCAAATTTGTTGCCGTAGCGGCTACTCACATAAAGTGAAAAAACATAATTGACACTGTTAAATAATACTCCTGAAGTTTGTTGCCGAAGCGGATGCCGGTTTATATCGAAAAAAACTCCTTTTTAGAAAAATAATAATTTGAAATTTGTAGCTATGTGTCTACTCTCGTTCAAAGTCAATTTCAAATTTGTTGCCGTAGCGGCTACTCACATAAAGTGAAAAAACATAATTGTCACTGTTTTATAATACTCCTGAAGTTTGTTGCCGTAGCGGATGCCGGTTTATATCGAAAAAAACTCCTTTTTAGAAAAAGAATAATTTAAAATTTGTAGCCATGTGTCTACTCTCGTTCAAAGTCAATTTCAAATTTGTTGCCGTAGCGGCTACTCACATAGAGTGAAAAAACATAATTGGCACTGTTAAATAATACTCCTGAAGTTTGTTGCCGAAGCGGATGCCGGTTTATATCGAAAAAAACTCCTTTTTAGAAAAAGAATAATTTGAAATTTGTAGCTATGTGTCTACTTTCGTTCAAAGTCAATTTCAAATTTGTTGCCGTAGCGGCTACACACGTAGAGTGATAGGCTACAAATGCCCAACTAGGTCCCATTTGTAGCCTACATTTTTAGTCCGCTAGCTTAAGAGACCTGAGATTAAGGGCCATAGAGGTTCTAAAAAAAAAAAACAGTATTTCTCCTAATACATGAAAATTTGTACATATTAGAGCAAATTACTAAAATCTAATATTTTTCAGAATAATAAGTCACAGCAGTATGTTCCTCAGTTGGGTACACTGCCGTTCAATAAAATTGAATAGACCTGAAATGCTAATTTACTTACATTTCATAAAACTCCTCACTTTTGTAACTCTCTGTATAATGATTCATTTATAAACAAAAATATATAGTATAATAAATAGTATATATTATAAGTGTGAAAAAAGAAATGGAAGTATAGTAAAAAAACATTTACTACAAGAATAATCAAAATTGTAAGAGACTGATTTGGTTCACATCTGTTCAATTTTATTGAACGGGAGTGTACATATCATATTTTAAATGTACTGTAGTGTATTTTTCAAAAAAATTCACGACAAGTTATCTAAAAAATTAATAAATGTTTGTTTTTCTATAACGTATTCATAGTGTGGATTTTGCATTCATGATCGAAACACCTTGCAGGTAAATTTATCATTTCAGTATGAGTTCAAGATTTTAAACTAAGTAATCCCATCGAGTTGTCAAAAACGGTTTAAACATTGAATGAAGTCGAAGAATGTGAAATGTTTGGGAATTATATCTTCAAAATTTGTACTAGGTCAATTTCGTACAAGAAAAATATGTTCAAATTAATGCTAAATTTTTAAAATATACTGGTAAATGATGACAAAAAACAAACATTGTATGAATTGAGAAGGCAAAATTTTGAAATATGTTGGTCGGACGTTAAAATTAACCTGATTTTCGTACTTTTTGGGTTAAAATTACTCTAAAAAATGATTATTATTAAAATTTAGAACAAAAATTTTCTTAACTTTTTTCGCATTTTTTCTAAGGGGTATAAGGCCCTTAAAAAAATGATCATAGTTGCCACGAACTGCCTATGATCATCTCTTAAAGGCAAATAACTTTTATCTTAAATACGAAAAAACTGCAAAGCGATTAGCACATAAAATATACTTCAAACAGTGTTTTCGAGTTTAGTATTGAATTTAGTGTCGTTACATGACAAAGTTTTATTTTATGTTTTAAGAAAGAAAATTGAGTTATACAGAGTTAATTTTAAAATACCATCTCTTAACTTAATAAAATTTCAAATTCGCCCCTTTACTTAGATCAGTTTTTTGTATTATAAATACGTATTTCGACTACAATGTAGTCATCATCAGTATAAATTAGCTAGTCGTACTTTACTCTTTGACAATTAGAAATTGATATAAAGTCGAGATCAATAGACAAAAATAAAAATAAATAGAAAATTAACTAAATTAAAATATACTGGATTTAAAATACAATAAATTTTAAATTATATTGAAATTGCTCTTGTTAAAATTTCATTCACATTTATTCCTGTTAATTTTACTCTTATTAAAATTACTCTTATATTGTCGCAGGATATGTTACTTGTTACTAATTTGGTGACAGTTTCAAAAATTAGTAACTAGTAATTAGTAACCAGTAACATATCCTGCGACAATATAAGAGTAATTTTAATAAGTGTAAAATTAACAGGAATGAATGTGAATGAAAATTTCACAATAGCAATTTCAATATAATTTAAAATTTATTACATTTTAAATCCAGTATATTTTAATTTAGTTTAATTTCTATTTATTTTTATTTTTGTCTATTGATCTCGACTTTATATCTATTTCTAATTGTCAAAGAGTAAAGTACGACTAGCTAATGTATACTGATGACGACTACATTGTAGTCGAAATACGTATTTATAATACAAAAAACTGATCTAGGTAAAGAGGGCGAATTTGAAATTTTATTTCAAAAACCTAGAGTTCTCACTAATTATCTATCATTCGATAATATAATGTTTCTTGACTTAATATCCATACATTTAAAATGTTTTGTATTTTCGAGATAAAAATCATTCTGTATATAAAATCGAGCTCTTAAAATAGAAGACCACTATAATATTTAATATAATATATGTAATTCAACTTTTGATACAAAATTGTGAAAATCTGAAGAAGATGTTTATAATCAGAAGAAGAGAAAAAAGCACAATAAGAATGGAATATTGTTGTGCATATTGTTGTGACATATATTTATTCCATTATTATATTTTATTTCCATACTATTCCCTATTTGATTGTTTTTTTTTTGTTCATAATTTATTTTGACATTTATCTTATTCATTCTCACAATAAATGTGGTATAGCAAGTAAATTAACCAATTGCATGAAGGAAGATATTGTTCACTTCTTGAAAGAAATATTATTATTGAAAGTTTGTGAGTGATCTTTCAACGTCTTGTGTTTACAGCATAGCTCGAAACTTATATTTCGAGCTTAAGAATAGTCAAATTTCAATAATAATAAAAAGTTATTCGATTTTTAACAATATTAAGCCATAGGAAAAAATAAATATTTCAGATGACCAAGCACTTTTTGATGTGCTTAAATATTAAAGGAAGAAAACAAATGAAGATTTAATAATGCACTCAATGCGAAAATAGTCATCAAATAGTTTACAATTCGAATGTAATGTAAGGCGGATATTTTTAGCCCGTGATTTTGATTTTTTTTTTTTAATAAAACTAGCTGTTTCCCGCGGCTTCGTCGCATTTATATGAAAGCTAAATATATATGGAGACAATAAATATATATATATTCACTTTTTTTACTTTTTTCACATTTTTTCCATGGGGTACCCCTTAAAAAATCGTTAAAATTGGAGGAGAATTTTATGTTATTGATTTTGAAAAAAACTTGGGCTTAAGCTAATTTGGACCTAGCAAAAACGATGGCGTTGGTTAAAATATGATACGATTAACGGTTTTCAAGGTATCAAACCCATAGTGCTAAATTTCCAAACTGTATGAATTGAGAAGGCAAAATTTTTAAATGTGTTGGTCGGACGTTAAAATGAACCTGATTTTCGTCCCGTTTGGGTCAAAATTAGCCTAGGAAATGCTTATTATTAAAATCAAGAACAAAATTTTCTTCACTTTTTTCACATTTTTTCCAAGGGGTACCCCTTAAAAAAATCGCTAAAATTGGAGGAAATTTTATGTTCCCGATTTTGATAAAAACTTGGTTTTAAGCTAATTTGGACCTAGCAAAAACGATGGCGTTGGTTAAAATATGATACGATTAATGGTTTTCAAGGTATCAGACCCATAGTGCTAAAATTCCAAACTGTATGAATTGAGAAGGCAAAATTTTGAAATGTGTTGGTCGGACGTTAAAATGAACCTGATTTTCGTACTGTTTGGGTCAAAATTAGCCTAGAAAATGCTTATTATTAAAATGGAGAAGAAAAATTTTCTTCACTTTTTTCACATTTTTTCCAAGTCGCTAAAATTGGAGGAAAATTTTATGTCCCCGATTTTGATAAAAACTTGGTTTTAAGCTAATTTGGACCTAGCGAAAACGATGGCGTTGGTTCAACATCTGGATAATGGGTTCCATTCAACATCTGCAACTAGAAATAAATACATTTTCATTTTAGAATTGAAAGAATGAAATATATTTTTTTTTTAATTATATCGAAAACAATTAAGCTGTAGAATGCACTCAAAAAAACAAAATAAATAAAAAAATTTAAAATATTATTTCTGAAAAATAAATTTATCTGAAAAGTTTCATTATTTACGCTTAGTACAGCTTCTTCATTCTGATAATTCACGTCATGGAAAATGATAAATATCAAAACTGTTTTTGTTTACCAAAAGAACTTTATATAGCAACAGTTATATATTTGTATTTCGTATTTAAGAGCTGGTTTTATATCTTCTATGTTTAACGATAGAGTATAACGTATATTTATTCAATATATATGCAACACTTAAAAATAAAATTACATTTTTGTACAGGATGCTTTACTTCACTGATACTTATATTCGGTAGAATTTGGCAGGGAAACTTTAAAATGCTACACAAACTCTATGAATATGTAGCGGTATCGCTTCTTCATTAAATTAGTATTATAATTTTGTTCATCATTTTTATCTGTTGCATAACAACTATAACTTCCCTCTATTATCACGGTTGCTTTGAATGTTAACAACCAAGCGAAGAGGGTGGTAAATTACCATGGTTGTTAACATTCAAAGCAACCGTGATAATAGAGGGAAGTTATAGTTGTTATGCAACAGATAAAAATAATGAACAAAATTATAATAATAATTTAATGAAGAAGCGATACCGCTACAAATACATTAAAATTTAATACATAAATCGTTATAAACATTTCAAATCTGCTTTATCTTTAGATATAAAATTACTTCTCCTGACTAACTAATTTATCATCGCCCAGCCAAAACAATTGTAAGAAACATGAAAGAATTGTTCCTTAAAGAGTACAAAGATGCACCATGGCTATGTTAAAAGATATGTTTCTGATTTTACCCCTGTTAAAAGATATGTTCCTTAAAGAGTACTGAGATGCACCAAACTACTAAGGATTTTTCCAAAAGCAACCCCTAAGGGTAAGTTGATTTTACCCGCTTAAAAGATATGTTCCCTAAAGAGTACAGAGATGCGCCATGACTTAGTATTTTTCCAAAATCAACCCGTAATGGTAATTTCAACCCCTGTATACGGTGAAAGTTTGTATTGGGGTCCCGTTTTTTTTTTAAGTTAGCGAAATGAAAATTTATATGTCGGCTATTAGGTATAAATGCAAAGGGAGTGAAATACACGGTGGAAAACTTCAACCCTTAAATTGCTATTTAATTTATACGCTGGACTAAAAATGGACAATCAAAGGAGTGAAACACCTAAGATAACCTGAGATAAGAGTTTGTATGGAAATTCAATTTTTTCAAGTTTTGAAGTATAAATAAACAAAATCTTGTAACCGCGTTCTAAGCAAATCTGTCCTTGACGGGGAGAACTATCAGGTTACTCAGTTATAAGATCCTTACAATTACAATTTCAAGTATATATATATATATATATATATATATATATATATATATATATATATATATATATATATATATACCTCTATAGTCTATACAAAAGATTTAAATAAACCATTAATCCTTCCAAAACATTAATATCACCCTTATCACTTAAGATTTCAATTAAATTCGTAACAACATGAATCTAGACAAATAATACGGAGAATTTTTTCTCCGAACAATTAATATGGCAAAACTGGTATGGCAACAAACAATTAATATGGCAGACACTTCGACCATAAGGTCCATTGTGATACCTAAGAATGTGCGGATGTGAGTGGAGTGGAAGGAATTTTTGTGTGTAGTCTAGGAATAGGTAGGATGTGCGGCTACAGCCGACTCTGATAGAAACTATTCCGATAACCATCTGAGAAGGAGTTCGTGAAGGAAATTGCAGAAAACCTTCACAAGCATAGCCGGTTACTTCGTTCTTGTCCATACGCCGACAGTTTAGTCAATCAACCGCCCCTTTTTCTGTTTTTCTTTATAATTGACAAACTACCTATGTCGGGATTCGAACCCATAACCTCCCAGTTCCCAAATAGACATAACGCCTTAGACGGCTCGGCTACTTGGCTGGTTATACTTACTATCTATCTATCTATATAAAGGTCATTGGGTGTTTATCATGCCACTATGAGATATGCGAGACGAAAGAGATTTTCATGTACAAGATAGTAAGTGCGATACAGTCCACTATTACTATGCTATCATAGTATTTAGTACAAGAAAACTATCACCGTGTACCAAAACGAATATCGAAAATGTCAAACAACAATTTCCCATGTTTCATTTAAATGGAAAAAAGATAATAACGAGAGGATCATACACAAACTAAAACCGAACTACACACAGACATACTTACTACCAAGTATATACGGTGTAAGTGCTGAGAGCTTTGCTTGCCTTGCTTGCCGTTGTTGATGCTGTTGTTGGTATTCAATTTTGAAATGAAATTTAAAATAATTTCCGTCTTTTCCTTTAATTAAATTGTTTTAGTAATTATTTACAATTTCTGTGTTCTTACATTTTGTTTTTGTTGTTGTTATTATTATGTTTTGTGTTTATTTATTTTTCCTTTAAATGTTTGGTGCACTCTCTGTCTGTCTCTCGTATTTTACAAGTTGTTGTGTTGTGTAAATAAGCTTTAGGTGGTATTGGTTGTCATAGGTGGTGGTGTGATGTGATACAAAAAAGGGGTCTATCTCTGTAACAACAGACAGAGATACAATGATAATGATGAGTAGTATATGCATTTATTGTGTTTTTAATAAGTATTATTATTTATTCATTAATATATTTTATTATTTATTTAATTATTCTTCTTTATCCCTGTTTGTCATATTATTTGTGAAACTTATTTCTAGAAATCATTTTACACGGTTTTGTTCTTTACAAAAGTAAATAAATAAACGATTTGGAAGAAACTGATGCCTTTACGAGATAAGCGTGTTTGATTTTTATACCCGGTATATGTAAATATACCAGGGTTATATGTAAATATACCAGGGTATATTCAGTTTAGTCTCGACTTTGTAATGCTTGAAAATATTGATCGCAGACATAAATGATTGGATGTTAATAAAATGATGTCATAAATAGATGTTCATAAAATGACCTAATTCGGCCATTTCCGCAAGTCCGTCCGTCTGTGGACACGATAACTCAAAAACTAAAAGAGATAACGAGTTGAAATTTGTGTGTGTTATAGAGCAAAAAAGTAAGTGTGTGAATGTGCAAAATTTAACCACTTTTGGGCAAAACTTCAGTATATACGAGGTATTTAAGCAATTATCTCAGTTAGTTGTTATTTTCGGGTGGTCGTTTCGAACAATCGAAAATGTTTCTGTTCAAAGGGTGTTTGCAAACATACCAGAAATATTGGAATCAATGGCGTTGCCAACCAATTGACCGATTTTGCATTGCATTTGAGCTAATATATCTGAGAAAAAAGAATCGAAACCGAAAAAAGACGGTTCTGACTATCTAACAGTCAATAATTGACTGTTGGTTGTGAGATATACACAAGGTAACTTTTTCTCCTAAATACCAAATAAGTACTTTTGATCCCCTGGCTAAACGTTTGGCAGACAGTGGAAGACAAGCAACTTGCAATAACAACAGCAAATCTGGTATAAAAGCGTGCATAAAGCGTGCATCATCGTCAAGTATCGAGTTCAACTCTGACTAAATTTGACAGTGTCGGCTGTAAGTCCGCTAAATATGCCGGATTGAAAGCATTCACTTTATTGCATGGTATTGGTTTCCGGTCTAGACTCGGGCTCCAGTTTAACCGGTGTATGTGTAACTGAACATTGTTTACTTGTCAGCCTTTTCTCCTTGAACCCTGTGGGTTCCAATCATGGGCAGCTTTGGTGATATTGTCATTTTCCCTTCTCAGTACATGGCCAATTCATTTTCATTTACATTTACGAATTTGTATTTCTATCAATCACTGATGGATGTGTCATCACAAATTCTCATTGGAAATAACATGCAGTCATCTAAAGCATATGCTCCACCTAAGTATTAAAAATGGCTCGACGTTAGTATTAAAAATACGGATTTGTATTTTCAGTTACAGTTGGGCCGAGTTCCAAACTAGCTGGAGCAATTAAAACGCATTTCGAGCTCTGTTGATTCGAAGCACCGATGAAAATCTTCTGAGGCACCTGTTTTTTGATTTATGGTGAATCCAAAATATCGGAAACTTGTGACTTGTAACTTGTTTAATGATATTGTTGTTTACTACGAGGTTCTTAAAGTTTTGTGAGTTTTGTAATAATAATAAACCAATAAAAATAATAAAAAACACTTTGATAAAGGTAAATAGTGTTTCCTATTTTTAGCAAGTATAGAAAATTGATACGATTTTCTTATATTATATTTGATTTAAATATCACTCTCTGGTGATATTTGCCTCATACATAGAGCATACCTACACGTACGCATAATATTGTACTTTTTGCTTCTCTGTTAGTTAGTTTTCCTTGTTTTTTCTTCCTGTATACTGATGTTTTGGTGACATCAAACTGTGAGGATTTTCTTATTTTTCATTGTGTGATGGCAATAGTGAAAGTAATTTTCTCTTCTTCTTGTTTTTTTTTTTGACTGTACATTTCTATTTAAAAAAATTGATCCAGTGTGAATATTATGTAAGAAATAAGCAAAGAAAACCAATTATTTTATTCGATGCTAATTTTAAAGTTAAATATCCCTTACAAAAACTTTGTAAGAGACGGATATTGTGGAATGACAACAAGTTTTGATTCATAAATGAATTCATTTAATTGATAACATCAAAATGAAATGTTCCTTCAACTCTTTTGATTTTTTTTTACTTCTATATATACAGTGTTCGCTGACCAAAATGGATATTTTCACGAGATCCATACATCTCATCATGCCAAATATATCATTATTGGCCGTTAGTATATGTGGATGTCAGGAAGTTATGCATGACGGTATTTATAGTTCTAAAGTTATCGTTGGTATTATTGCTGTTGAAAGTCCATATTTCACTGCCATACGTTAAAACTGGTAATACCAAAGCGTTGCATAGTTTTGTTATAACATGTATAGGAAAATTTTCATATTCGTAAACGTATCGACGTATATACATTAAAACTTTTTTGGCCTTATCACATACTCGCTCAATGTGATCATTCCATCTTCCATTATTGGCCAATATTACACCCAAGTATTGGTAAGTGTTCACATTCTCAATCACACTCCCCTTGTATTTAAATACTTCATTAACACTCACCTTTCGACCATTACTCACTCTCATAATTTTAGTTTTGCCCACATTAACATTGATCTTCCATTTATCACAATATTGTTCTAATGCCATCAAGCTCCTTCTCATGCCACCAATTGTGTAGGATGTTAGAACCACATCATCAGCATATAATAGAATCTTTATCTCCTTACCCTTAACACAAGGAGACGTGGTACTTATTTCCTCCATCCATACATAAAGGTCATTAATGTATAATAAGAATAGCAATGCTGACAAATGACAGCCTTGTCTTAGCCCCTGGTATGTTTTAAAATCAGGGCCCACATCACCCCTGTCCGATCGAACACAACAGCTGGTGGAACGATAAATGGACCTAATAACATTAATAAATTCTAATGGCAATCCAATTTTCAATAATTTCTGCCATAACAAGTATCGGTCAATCTTATCGAATGCCTTTTCAAAGTCAATGAAGCACAGGTATGATTTCAATCTTTTTATTTTTAACTATATTTAAATGATATTGCAGAGAAAGCGAGCTTGAGTTTTTATGCAACTTTATACCATTATAAACAAGGTGCTAGATATCTGAATATTTGTAATAGAAATGAGAGACATTTGATTGCGAATTTTCGTACTTATGGTTTCAAATGGGAGAGTAGGAAACTTAATGGTGTGAGAATATGTGTATTATGTGATCGAGCTGAAAGCATAAGTCATTTGATAGAGGACTGCCCGGGAACTTCAGGTACTGAAAGAGATGCTGTGAACAGTTTACAGTTGTACAGTGCCCAAGATATCCTTAGTATAACGCATGCTTCCTCAGTGCAACCAGTCGTAAAATACCTTCAATACATATATGATAAGAGGAAGGTACATTTACACTAAATTAGTCCATGTTTCCTCAATAGAATATTACGTTTTATTTTTTATATTTTTTTCTCTTTGTCTTTTTGTACTCTTATTTTAGTTACACACATTTTTACCAAATTTAGTTAAATTTTGAATTTTTACTTAAATTATGCTTTGAAGTGTTTCTTTTGTATCTGCTTTTTTTTTTTTTTAATTATTTTTTGTTTATGTACTAAATTGTTTTTTTTTTCTTATAAGCCAAAAATGTATGATTTTTCTAATTGATTTATGTCAATAAATATTTAATAATAATATGTGGATGTCCCAGTGTGCGAATGTCGGACGAATATCGACGACATTTTAAGAAGAAAAACCATTCGACCATTTACAAGTTTATAAAAATAAGCTATTCGACAAAATCACCTAATCGGAAATTAGACTCTGGTCAAGAAATGTTTCTGTTTTTCCAAATTTACTGGAAAGTGTCCTAAGTTTTTTTTAAACTTTACTCACTTTTTTTGTTTTGAAAGAAATATTTTTGTATTGCTATTTTTCATAAAAAGTGGTGAAAATCTAAAACAAATCAACAAAACTTGTACAATTGGTTTGACCAGTCTAAGTGTGGTCAAATGCGCTCTGCTTAGGACTTGGAGGTTGTGGGATCGATTCCCAACGATGGCACTGAAATGTCAATTAAAATTAAAGCGGCGGCTACTTGAATAAACTATCACCACATGGGCCAGAACGAAGTAACTATGCTTCTGAAAGTTTCTCCTTCGATCAAAGTTGGCTGCTCAAGCCGCACAATCTCCCAATTCCCAGTTTGCATACAATTCCTTGTCCTCCGCCCATATCATTAATGTAAGGTTAAAATTGATAAAGGTTAAAAAATCTAATATTATGGGTTTCCTTTGTTATAGACTATGAGTCTCAAAATCCCCATTGAGGTAAAACCCCATTATCAATATTATTATTATAATTAATTTCAACCAAAAAGTCAGTTGGTGACGGATGAAAAACTTGACATTTATTACAAATATTATATAGCTGTTTAAAGTTTCGAAATTTATGATACTACTGGCATAGAAACTATAAGTGAGATCATATACACTAGTAAAGTATTTTTGGCGGCGACCTCAGCGCCATCTTGTGTTTTTTGTTTTAAGTTATGGTTCTGTCAAAACTCGTAAACATACGGATATCCATATAAAAAGTAAACATTAATTTTAACTATAAAGAAATAATTATATACAATGCCAGTGAAAAAATTGATGAGCAGCTTCCAAGAAGTGCAATTAGATATTTTAAGAAAAAAAAGTATTTCTAAAGGTACAAAAGTATGTACTAGTTTTCTTGTTTCTAATGTCTATGAAGAGATTGATGTCAATGATTCTCGGCAAATTTTTGGTACAGTATACACACTACTAGCGTATACACACATCTACAATCATAATGTCACAATTAATTTGAAATGTTCACATAAAACTGTTGTTATCATAAATAACATGTGACAAATGTTTTTATGGCAAAAGTGTTTCTCTTAATACTGTACCAAATATTCGCCGAGAATCATTGACATCAATCTCTTTATAGACATTAGAAACATGAAAACTAGTACATAATTTTGTACTTTTTAAAATATTTTTTTTCTAAAAATATCTAATTATACATCTTGGAAGCTGCTCATTTTTTCACTGGCAATGTATGTAATTATTTCTTTATAGTTAAAATGAAAGTTTACTTTTTACATGTATATCCGTATGTTTGGTTTTGACAGAACCATAAGTTCAAATAAAAAACACGAGATGGCGCAGTACTTTACTAGCGTATAGGAAATCAACCTAAATATTGATGAATGAAATAAAATTGAAAACAAAGAAGGGCTTCTAGTTTGAAAATATATCATAACGATCCAACTTTTTTTAAATTCTAGTGTACTCTATATATTGACGAATTGAATAATAATTTCCCAATATTCAATTTTTCCTTTTCTTCATGTATTTATATAGCAAAATTTTCCTGTTCTATTTTTATTATTTTTTTTTTGTGATATAAACATATTTTAAAAATAATAACAATTTATTCATTCAATTTATTTCTGTCAAACACCAAAACATATCTAATATACTCCACTTTTCAAATTTCCTTTTTTTATTTATTTTTTGTTTGACTTCCGTTTGTAAAATTTAACATAATATAAAGTCTATACGCTAGTAAAGTATTTTTGGCGGACGACTTCTCGTGTTTTTATTATTTTAAATTTTGGTTCTGTCAAATCCTTAGTGTCATATATTACAAATGCGTTTTAATTATTGAATAAAAATAAATGTAATAATAAATATAATATTTTATTAGTTATTTTATTTTATTAGTTATTGAATAAAATGGGAAAAAATCTATCAAATCGGAAGTGTTATATTGTTGATTGTGAAAATACACCAACTTTTTTAAGTAAGCAATCAGAAAAACCTTTTGATAATAAGTAGTTGATATTTGTTATTTCTTGTAGTTGATATTTGTAAACTTACCTCAATTATAACATAATAATTAGTATTATTTTTTTAGCTATTTTGGCCTGGTGTTTCTCTTAAAACTGTACCAAAAATTCGCCGAGAATCATTGACATCAATCGCTTCATTGACATTAGAAACGTGAAAACTAGTATATAATTTTGTACCTTTAGAAATACTTTTTTTTCTAAAAATATCTAATTGTACCTCTTGAAAGCCGCTCATAAATTTGTTTACCGACATTGTATGTAATTATTCCTTTATCGTTAAAATTAAATGTTGACATTTGACATATCTATCCATATGTTTATTAGTTTTGACAGAACCAAACTTTAAATTCAAAAACATGAGACGGGGCGCAGTGGTTGCCCGCCAAGAATACTTTACTAGCGTATACTAGAGCCCCGTTATTTATTTATTACGAAAGTTACATGATGTTTTCAATACAAGTCGTTGAATACAAAAAAAAAAGTTTTGTAACAAAATATTTACCAACTGATAATAAACTATTTTGAAATATATACCGAATTTTCGATAAATTTTTTTGACTTTACATAATAAATGAAAAGTTAACAAAGAAAATTGAGTACATCTATTATATCTGGTAAAAGTTTCAAGGACTGTTCTCATACAATAAATATTAATAGTTTCTCTGTCAATTGTATACACTTTACATTTTGTAAAATAAAGTTACTTTTTTTTAAGCAAATAAACAGTGAAACCTATTTATAATAATATAATATTTATTTAACGTATCTGTCGGATGCAGCGACAATAAAGAAGACATCCTTGTAAATATGTGACGTGTGGCCATGATTTTATTTTAGATTTAGGTTGCTTTTCTTTATAACATAACCTTTTATTTCGTAAAAATTCCTGGTCCAGAACTATTAGATAAAGTTTATAATAATCATTTTCCGTTATAATTCATCGATAATATATAGAGTAAATTTTTGGACATCAAAATTGATATAAAAATCATACACATCTAGGGATGGGGATCGAACCCACGACCTCTGACATTCAAGACCAATGCTCTGGCAACTGAACTACCTTAGATATTATGGTAGTGCAATGCATATGATCATTTACTATAAGGGTAGTAAGGGAGGTTTCCTAGCATTTATACCCAGAATAGTGTTATTCCAAGTCTAACAGTTTTCGAATTATTCGTGATTTTACCTATTATAGGCTACTATGTTTTCCTTATTATAGGCCAACCAGTCAAATGGTCACGCACTCAAACTCGTTCTACTTGTTACTAGAAAGTAACGGGTTCGAACCCGATGGTGGAAATAACCAAAACGGAGTAACCGACCATGCTTTTGTGAAGGTTTTCTGCAGTTTCCGGTCATGAACTCCAGATGAATATCGGCATAGTTCAATCACACCCTACTAATTCTACATATGAGCACTTGTCTTCCGCCCACATCGTAAGATAACTGAGATTTATAAAGATTAAAAACGGATAAGTTGCCTCTGTTATACACTGTGTATCTCAGAAACTGAGGTAAAACCTCATTATAATATATACTAATTTTCGCGGAATATTTTCTATATACGCAACATATTTACAAGGAATAAATCACCATATTTTCTGGTTCATTTTAAAGCTTACTGTCAGTTAAATTTGTAGCAAGTTTAGCATAAAATAAAATAATATCAACGAAAACGACAGAGTATTAATCAGCCCATGGATATTGTAGCTACAAACAGTTTTCACTGTATATCTTTCAACAACTGAAAATAATAACTGAAAACTTTGTATACAGTTTTTGATTCTGAATATTAGTTTAAATCAAATTGATGGTATGAAATCAATAATAAAAAAAGCACTTTCCCATTATTAATATCTTTAAATATTATATTATCAAATGATAATTAATGAGAACTCTAGGTTTTTGAAATAAAATTTCAAATTCTCCCCATTACCCTTTTAGTTTGGTGAAACTGTCACCAAGTTAGCAGAGACAATATAAGAGTAATTTTAATAAAAGTAAGCTTAACCGGAGTAAATGTGAATGAAAGAAATTTTAACGAGAGTAATTTCAATAAAGTTTAAAATTTATTATATTTTAAAATATAAAATTTATTATATTTTTATTTTTATTTATTTTCGTTAATTTTCTATTTATTTTTATTTTTGTCTATTGATCTCGTCTTTCTATCTATTTCTAATTGTCAAAGAGTAAATTACGACTTGCTAATTTATACTGATGATGACTACTTTGTAGTCGAAATACGTATATAAATTACAAAAAACTGCTCTAGGTAAAGGGGCGAATTTGAAATTTTATTAATATCTTGTTTTTCCTATTTCTGGTATAGTAATAGTAATAATTGGAAATGGTTCCATAAAATAATTATTATATTTATATTAAAATAATTTCCTTGTAATTCGTATATTGTTACAACTTTGTACAATGTAAACGTTATGAAAACCGCGTCCTTATCATATAACCCAAAATTTTCTATCCGTTACGTTCATCTATAGTTAATTAAAAGTTTTTGTTTTAATAAAATATTTAAATCTACATTATAACTAATTAAATCAAATTTCCATGCAAAATGAATTGTGTTGATACAAAGCTTGTTTCACAGTAACCATAATTTAATTATTGAAGTCATTGAAATATAGATTTAATCACCATTTAATTCTTATTTTTTCAACTTCCTTTGAAAACATAATTAATTGTTTTCATATCTTATTTTCTATAATTTCCTTGGTACTATAGAGATCGGTGGTTCTCGCTCAGATTCATACAGTTGGTATGTTCCGAATTTATTATCGACTCCATTGTGATGTGAGTGAAATGGAAGGAATGATGGTGTATATTCTAGGAATTGGTAGGACATGCGGCTGCAGCCGACTATGATAGGACCTATGCCGATATGCATCTGGAAACTGCAGAAAGCCTTCACAAGCATAGCCGGTTACGTCGTTCTTGTCCATACGCCGACAGTTTAGTCAATTTACCGCCCCTTCTTTTTTTTCTTAATAATTAACAAACTGCCGATGTCAGGATTCGAACCCATAACCTCCCAGTTTCCCAGTAGGCATACTGCGTAGACATAACGCCTTAGACTACTCGGCCACTTGGACTGGTGTCGACTACATAAGTCACGTTCTTTTTTAAAGTTTTTCAATTGCTTTGTGCCGAATCTATCCAGTTTTCGAAAATATATGTAGAACAAAAGTTGTTTATATTTGTATAGCAAACAACTTTTATTAGAAACATTTTTTTGAAAACAAAATAGATTCGGCACAAATCGATTGTAAAGATTTTTGGATATCTTTTTTTTTTGCAGCAGATAGTGCACACAAATTTACTTTAATTTGTATACTTGGCGTCAGAAGTCGTGCTATCATTTCATAATTTTATAATTGTCTGTTTTATTTGGTTTACGGAAAAAATACTTCGGATAAAAGTTATTCATTATAACTATACTAACAACTTTTATTCGAAACATATTCTCGAAATTCGAATAAATAAGGCACAAATCAATTATATAATTTTAAAATGATAGATCGACTTTTGACGCCGTTTGTAGACCTGGCCACAAATTTTTAATTGATTTATGCCTTATTCATGCAGCTTTTGGAAAAATGCATCGGATTAAAGTAATTTATTATAAATATATTCAAAACATTTTCCCAAAAACCGAAAGAATAAGCTATAACAAGTTAACTATAAAATTTAAAAAAAAAAGAAGATATTTTTGTGGCCTATAAAACGTATTATCTCGATGAAAAGTGAACATGTTCTGTTCTTTATAAAAATATCAACAACTTTGGTGCTAAACATTTCTTCGAAATGGATTTGACACAAATCGGCTGTACAAATTTGAATAATATACATCATTTTTTATCGTGATCTACAAATATAAAACATGTGCCCATATCAAACAAGCTTTAACATATTCAACAAAATTACGCCATACATTCAAAATTGATACACACCAAAGTTTTCTGAAAGGTTTATTACGAATGAAAATTAATAATTAATTAATTCAAAGTTTTCGAATTGTTAAACACATCTATATGTTCTAGTATTATTATCTAAGATAGCATGTCATAGACTTTCGAAAACTATCACATGAAGCTGTTATAATATTATTATACACATTGTTAATTAAATCACTTGGTACAGAAATTACTGCATAGCATATATTTAACATATAAAATAAGAAATAAATGAGATACGATACTATTCACTACATATATTATGATCAGTATACAGGCCGTTTTCAAAAGCATTTCTAATAGAGAATCAATGTTAAATAAATAAATAAAATATTAACTATAAAACTATACAATACACATACATACAAACATCTGGATAGTGTATACTGTATAGTGTTTGTTTGTCATTTAAGAGTGGGGATTTTGTGATGCACATACTAAAGTTTGGAAGTCAATGAACATATTTAACCCACTCTAATTATATGTTTCTGCAGTACTGACTGACTTCACACAGTAACCACAAAGCCAGCCAGCATGTAAACAGCACACACACTACTCTCACTACAGAGTACCCCCACTATTTTTATTTCTTTATTAAGCAATGTGTAGTTATTATAGTAATCAATAATATTTAACATTGATTCTCTATTAGCAAAGCTTTCCAACACACACGGTATAGCCACAAATTAGTTTCTCCATTAGAAATCGAACGTCAGGCCATCGTCTAAGCGGGACGATGATTTTCATTACACCACGGATACTTAATGATTACATTGCATTTGTTTATCCAAATATATTTTTTATATCACACTCGTACAAATTTAACAAGATTATTTCACAATATGTATATATACAAGTCGAATCATTAATAATTATATGTAATGTAATAAACGACTCTCCCCTAATTTTCTCCACTTCAAATATTTGTCAATGATAGTAAGAATTCATATATTAAATGATATCAAATACAATCTGTATATGTATAAAGTAAAACAAATGAAATATAATTATGTATACTTAATACATACGTTTTGCTAACCCAAATTGTGCACTGTGTGTATATTTGTCAGCAGTTTCATAACCAAGTTGACGACATACAATGGCTGCTTCCATTTGATCCCATTCATCATCACAAATGGCACCCCATTTACCATTGTGTAATATTTCCACATTACCTAAAACAAATAAAAATTATTCAATTCAATTTGTTTAAATTTGTGAAATTTATATAACAAATGCCTCATAATTATGACATTTAATTGTCAAAAATATGTAGATTTCTTCTTTGCAATAAAACAATTTGAGGTTAAACTTTCTTTTTCGATTCACGTCTGTCATATTCAAAAGCCGTCTGTTTAATATTAAATTAGTTGGATCGTTGACGGATATGTGTTATGGTCAAATCGATAATATCAAAACACTGGTGTCGTTTGAGTTAAAATTTCTGTCTCTACTTTCTTGCAATTTAGAGAATATGGTTACGAACAGTTGAAGTGCACCTCAACATATGGGATCTTGCGGAAGACATGCGTATCTGTAATTAAGCTCAACTAGATCGCTCGAAATACTCGTTTATACTTGGTCAAAAACCTGTATGGCTCAACCAAGAAAGATGCTTACATGACTATTCAGCCGGACATAAAATGACCAGGGCACAATAACCGGTGCAATAATATCACGATACAAAATAACCGGAAACAAAAACAACTGGAACCAAAGTACCGGGACAAAATGACCAGGACTGAATAACCAAGATAATATAACTGAGAAAGTTTTTTTTGTCAACCAAAAAACACGCAAACCCAACATAGTTCTGAACTCACCCATTGACAAAAATCATTACGGAAAAGGCACTGTGATTTTTTTTTGCCACACGAGCGACCAGATATTTTGATCTTGATGAACTTTTTCTTATGCATTTTGGGTCATTTTAACTGTGAATCTCTCGGTTACGGAAGATGCAAGATGTTCGGTGCATTTCAACCTGAATATATGAACCTTCAGCATGCTCCTGATAAGCAAGTTCCTGGCCATTGTCAACATATGGGAAAAGAAAATATTGTCAGACTGAATTAGAAGGCACAATATAGAGCACAATGGGCCATAAGGTCGAAGTACAGATGTAAGTTTTTTATTGTACAACTATGCAGTGAGTACTTGGCACCAGATTTTTTAATATAAATAATGCTATAATTTATAATTTTATCTGTAATAAATTCATACAGCCATGACCGTAATAGTATTTACGTAAGTACATTTTCCGTCCTGTATATTTCAAAGCTATGCTTCAAAATACATCAAGCGTAAGTATATATGCTTGATTATAACGAACGTTTTTAATGTACATTTATATATATAATAGTAAAGTAAATTATTAGAAGAAAATATAGCTTTTATTAAAATGAGATTTGATTAAAAACTTTTTAATAAATATTATAATTTATTAAAAATATGAGAATATATATCAAAAGAAAATTTATGAAAATATATAAATAGTGTGTATGCTTCTTATATGAAACTTTTCTTATGATTAGAAAATGGAAATGCTATTTCTAAAATTATATGCAAAACCAATTATCATATTTAAATTTAAAGTTTTAAATTTAAAAAAAAAACATTTAAAACATTTTGTTGTCATGACGAGAAAAAGTTAGGTTTCTATGACTTTTCGCACTCTATAGTTTTCTTACATTCTTACATTTTTTTTGTACGGTATTTTTGTGAAAATGTATTTTTTCGCACTTGAATTTTTGGTTTTAAATCACCAGTCTTGGTTATTCGAAACTTGAAATACTAAAAAGAATATCTCTATACAGGCTGTCATCGTCAAAATTAGCCATTGAGATACGAAATTTGCAACAGTGTATATACGAGTATAAGGCAGACTAACGTTTGTATATATGAGTATAAGACGGGCTTACGCTTCGAGTATAGTTACGCTATATTAGTTATATTCTCCCGGGCAGGGAATGCAAAGGGCTCTAAGCTCCTACAGCCATGAACATAATCAGAATGCTTCCAAGCGTTTTGTATGGAAAAATCATGTGTGCAGAACCTCCATAAGTAATAGTCATCCTCCGCCATCTTGTTTTTTACATAATTAATAGGAATTAAGAAACGCTTCACATTTAGAAATACTTTAACATAACGCTTTGCGTTAAGTTATCCTTCGCCTTCAGTAACGCTTCACGGTAAGTGACACTTCGGGTTAAGTAATGCTACGAAAGATCTGATATTTTCTCAGTACCAACTTTTTAGTTACTACAGTTCAGTTTTGAAAAAATATCAACAAAAGTTGTTCGTTTATTTTTATTTTTAGTCATATGGAGATTTTCGTTATCAAGATTTTATATTATTTAGCTCTAAATATTCTTAATTAACTTAAATGAAGTATCGTCGAAAGTATCGTCATATGAATTAATCTACGCAAAAAAAAATGTACATATTTATTTTTTATCCACGCAAAATTTAGAACCTACATATTTTACCTTCACAGTTAAACGCATAGGCTATTAGGAAATACGTTGAAATTTCCGTTCGACACATATAACACTTTTGAAGTTCGGTTTTAGATTTCAATAGCTATTACCTTCCAAAAATAGAGAAAATTAGTGAAGTAAAAATAGATTCTCTTTGTCGCTAATTTGTACAAGCCGGCACAAGATATATGAGTATTTATACCTCATACAGTTTTTATTTAAAATTTAATACATTTTCTGTGCTTTATTGTGTATAGTAAAGTATTATATATCATATTTCTTTTATGATAAAAGGAAATTACCTTCATATTAATAAAAGAAAATATATGAAAATACGTTTCTACATTTCTTGCAGTGCTTTGTTCATGCTCTAAACACAAACTTTAAAAATAAAAAAATATACCACGTGTATGGAAATGATCGTGCCATATACTATAATTCATCATCGTGAGAAGTATTTTTTTTCAAAAATATTTTCCCCAAAATCAACGGTTTAGCAGCTATAAGTAAACTAAACAATTAAATTGCTTAAAACAATCGATAAGGAACAACGTTTTTTAAGAGTCTTTTCCGAAAAATGGCACCCGTTGGTGCATATTAAACCTAGTCACCAACTCATTTATGCCTCTATTATTAACGAAAAATGCAGATATTGAAAAAATATCCCAACTTTATAATCTCTACGTTTATAATTGAGCCATAAATGAATTTGTGACTAGGCTCAATATGCACCTGATATGGGTGCATATTGAAATGATACAAACTTACCGGGCCCGAACATCACAAAACATCTAGGTGTACCCTTTGCGAACTGCAAGTTAGAAAGAAACCACAGTAGGCAAAGCCAATATAAGGCAAGACAGATTTGGCCAAAGTACAACTCACGACGCTCCGAAGATATTATTTCTCTACGGAGATCGTCTATAGGCATCGTTATAGCAGCCATCACACGACACTGGCCGGGCGACATGCAAAATGTCTAGGAATGCCAGTGCACCACGACTTTTGTAGGAGCTGCCACTGCCAGCGGAAGGAAAAGACGATGACTCACCTTCTCTGTCACTGCCCAGCCCTTACTTTGATGACACTCACTCTTTTGGTTCAACTTTTCTTTGACGTTCTCTCTGAGCTAAAGTGTACCGGCGTCAAAGCCATATTGTTCTGCTGTATCTGAAAAAATGTTTAAAGAGTAGTGGAAAAGATATGTCATCCCCACTTCCGTATCACAAAGGAACTCGCGGTCTAAATGTGTCCTCTGTAGGACAGACGATGTAGCCTAACCTAACCTAATTGAGTCATCATACTCTGTGCTAAATTTCAAATAGTTTTAGACAAAAACCGTTTGTGGTAGACAATTTTCTAGAAATTTTAGAACGAATCACAGTCTCAAAACCGATACATGTTTTCATTTCAACACACTTTGTACCTTGATAGTTTTTTCTCGTATCTTTATAATTTGCTTTACTTTTTTATTTTTCAGAATCAGAATTTTTCCTGTTGTATATACACAATTTTTTTCTCTATTAAATAAATACTTCTTTTTATTATTATTTGCTTTCCATTTCTTCAATTCGAATGAATTTCTTGATTCTATCAAGAAATTTAATGTATGCCGTACTTACTAGATACACAAACTAGAGTATCCGAGGAAGAGCACCTTGTCTTTTAATTAATTATATGATGTTTGTATACTGCATAGAATCTGGTATAAAAGTGGAGTATTATATTATAAACTAACGGATCCGCCCCGGCTTCGCACAGGTTCATTACAGAAAATATAAAACAGCCTATATTACTCCGAGGAGATAGTAGCTTTCGGTAAAATTTGTTGAGTAGTTTTTGAGTTATCATCTTTCCTCGTTATACATAATAGTATTACCCGTCACGGCTTCGCCCGCAAAAATTTTGTAACGCCCTTATAACCAAGTAACATAATATTTTCTCCCGTCAAAGACTGATAAATTGCGTTTAATTTTTGAAATACATTTGTTGTATGCACTGCCACCTATTGGCAAAATTTTTGAAGTACTCATGTTGTATATACTGCCATCTATAGGCAAATTTTTAAAACGTATTTGTTGTATGCATCACTATCTATGTATATTACTACAAAAATAAACTAACTTAATATTAATTTTAAAATGATTCACTATGTGAATAGAAATCGAAACAAATGACATCGAAACAAATATGAACAATGGACTGTATTAATATATGATCCACTGTTACATATCAATCACTTTATGCAGACTGCTGTCTGTTGAATGCTTATATAAATAACAGTCAAAATGTCTACATCCCCACTTCTGGGAGACAATGTATAGCACACAGCACCTAGAGCAACGAACATCTGTTATTACAAATTATAAACCTATACATCAATAAATTATACAACTTTACCTTTTTTTATAATATTTAATGACCCATTTTACTATTAATGAAAAAATTTATAGAAAAATAACTTCAAATATTAACAAATAACCTCAAAAAAGGGAACAACTTGTTCACAAACATACCCTCAGGTTATTTTAAATTTTGTTTGTACCCAAAAATGAATATCTATGAAATGAAAAAAACATTTACATCGTTATGTTTCGCATAAAAAAAAACTAAATAAAATAAATATTATTGAAAAAAATAATAATACCAACTTGTTTATGTTGTGATATTTGAAACATGTGTCAACATTTGTTGTAAAGTTGTAGAAAGAAAAACGAATAACAAGACAAAACGGAAAAATTGATTATATTTTTATGTTGAACTGGAGCGTGACAATTGTGTACCACTGACGGATTTTGTATTAAAATTTATTGATAAAAATTTCATTAGAATAGTTGTTTTTTTTATATTAAATACAAATATTATTATACAGTTGTGTTCATAATGATAGTACCACTTATTCTTATAAATTCAAACTTCAAACAACTCATTTTCCCAAAATATTCTAATTCAGTAAATTCGGCTTTCTTTTTTTTACAACATTCATCTTCAAATTTGCTTAACATCTCGATACTAATTTTTTTATAGGCGTAAGAGTCTTTGTTTCCTTGATATCGCCTCAACCGTTCAGTTTATTGAAAAAGTTGTTGAGAGAAATTTTTTAGGAAATAACATTTTTTGTGGCATCAATAGTTTAACCATAAACAGCGAAAAATAATGTGAATGGGACACCAAATACATCAGAGAAACAAACACACTTACGCCTGTAAAAATTCAGGAGAGGTGGTTGTCTCAAAGTAGTTTTCGCAGTTGAGGATTAACTCCTCTAACGATCCGATTGACGTTATAATCATTTTAAAGCCAAAGCATAACTGCCTGAAGTATATTGTATCTTAGTAATATTTTGTGTATTGAAGTATTAATAAGTGCATCAAGCTTTGAGGTTGTGTTTATGTAAGTTGTGTAACGGTTGGAAATATTGATTAAATGTGACAAGATTTGAGGTTGCGAAGCGTTTGTTAACGCGAAGCGTTACTATAAAATTTATCTGCTTTGTATATGTATAACATTCAATGTCGTATTTATTTACTTAATTTCAAGCTTGTTAGAATGGTCATATTTTCACATCATGCTTTCTTATTCACGCCAAATATATACAACATATTACGTGAGTGCATAGTTACACACATCGTTTTTTATACTTTCAATACAGATATAGAATCGATTAAAGTTCAATTTATTTTTAATATTACAACTTTTATTGAAAAGTAATTATAAATAATTATTAAGGTTGATCGGATAGTACAGTACATTTCATAATAAACAGAAACATTTTTTTGACAGATATTAAAATTTGTAATCTGTAAATTAATTATATAAATTTATATAACATCTAACATCAATAGTAATCGGATATATGTAATTATTTAATTACTAAAAATAGTAAATAATCGTCTTTTGACGATTTGACGAAAATTTTTGTGAATTTTTTGTCTTTTTAATTAAGATATTTACAAAACTCTTCGTCAGACTAATTTTTTTGTAAATTTTAACGTAATGTGCGAGATTTAATTTATAAAAGTTATTTACTTTTTATTCTATAGAAGGTGGAGCAACATTATCGAAATTGTATGCGTTCATTCAACATTTGTTATTCACAACATGTTAAAATTCCATTTTTAATGATTAATTGAAACATAAAAACCCTTTGTGAGATTTTTTTCAAAAAATTGTTGTATACGTATGAGTTAGCAATTAATAAAATCAAAAATTTAGATTTTTATCTATACATTCCCGATTTTACCTATACATGTGTTTTTTATAATATTTCTCTCCGTGTATGAACTATTTCGAATTTAGATTTAATCCTGAGGGGCCCGGATGGCATGCTAGGGTCCGAGTGGCAAATGCCAAACTGACTATATGGCCAGTCTGCTTGTGCACGTACAATTTGAACTTGACCGATATTTTTGTTTTAATCACAATTCTATACACAATTTAGTCGATAAAAACGAATTTTTAAATTTTTTGTAAATGTCATAGAATTTACCTTCAAAATTTCCTCGTCCACCGACTAATTTCACAGCACCTTCTTGTTTTTTTAACTTTTTTAAATCTTGTACTAATTGTGCTAATTTTGCATTACTGCTATTATTCCTCAATCGAACATTTAAACTACTTTGAATAAATAATATGAATAAAACCAATTTTAACATTTTTGATTAAACTATTTTACAAACAAATTTTTAATATATATATTTAACTTAAAAAAAGTTAAATTAAAATATGATGCATTTAATAATAATTTTATCTAATATATAAATTTCTACATATAGACACAAACTTTTAATTATTGATTGCGTAACTATTTGAGTATAAGTAAACTCAAATAACTAGATAAATTTATTTGAGATGAGTTAAATAGTTTAAATTAAACGATGAATATTTTATTTATTTAAATAATACTCTAAAAACTTTTAAATCGTTAAAACAGATGAAGAAATTTATATAAATAAGCTAGTTAGTTCATCAATATATTTTATTCTAATTTATTTTATTGTATTCCTTTGTGTAATAGAACAATATCTGAAGCTAATTCATACTAGAGATGCTAAAATGCTAATATACTAAGAGAAATAAAAAACAAAATTTTTTGGTCATTTAGCCTCACTTTTAACTTAAATTTGTAAAAAGTCTAATTGTATTGTAAACTTGCAGTAAACAAATTTTCAGAACTATGTTTTATGAGTTCAATTTCAACTCAAAGTTAACCACTTTACCGCTTCTTGGAGCGTCTGGGCCTCAACCTACACTTCTGGCTACATTTTCTTTCAATTTCTATTTTCAATATGTAATACCACACCAATTTTCAGAACTATGTTCGATCGTTTTTTTTAATCAAAACTCTACACGTTTGACCCCTTTCCCACACTCTCCGCTTCCCCTGAGACTTCTACAAAATGCGGCTCTTGCTTTGACGATATCATGGGAAACTTATGAGAAAAAATCACGACTATGTTTAACCAAATACAATATGGTAAAATTCGTCACGTAAAAGATTCGAAGAGTAGCAAATTTTTTCCGAGAAAGAAATAATAATATTCATCAAGAAATATCAAATCAATTAACATGGCGGAAAGTATTAGAACTTTAAAATTTTCAATACTTCTGTAAATATTAGAGCACATGTCATCTGGTAATCAATCGTAGTGTATTTCCTAAGACTCTAATAATGATAAATTTTTCAATTTTACTAATATTAGAAGAGATTTACCACAAATTGTGTTTCTTCAAGTTCCTCGTTCTATTTGACTGTTTCTGCTCATTTTACAAATTTAGCATTTAAATATCGAAAACACCTCCAATACCAAATTTCATTCCGATCGGACAATGATTGTGGCCTAAAATTTGCGTTCAAATGAACTTTATCAAGCCGTAACAAGAGGACCTATTTTGTCCCAAATAGGCTATTGTTCGATAATGACAAAAAAATGTATTCCATGATAAAAATTTCAATGAGATATTGTTCAGTACACTATGTTCAAATAATTACGCCAGGGGCGTAGATATAGGAGGTACTTAATAAATTACAATTTTTAATTTGTTTCATCCTTGTTTTTAGCCAAAAATATGTGCAAATTTTTATGTATCATCAACAGAAATGAACATGATCGGGAAAATATTTTTCTATTACCCTGTATCTCGGGACAAAGCGGCATTTGGAAAAATACTAAATGGCGCTTAGTAACACTCGAAGGAATTAACGAATTTCATTTATTTATATAATTTGTATAGAATATTTAATAATATGGCGAGTTTGCATTTTATTGAACATTATTCACTGTACATAGAAACGATGTACTATATTTATATATATGCTGACCGAACTGTTTGACTGGAGAAGTTATACTGATTGTAGGCTCACCTAAGATGTCTTAATTACAGCTCATATTGTGTATAAACACAAATTTTTGTTTAATATTGTTTTATACATAGTTACAAACAACCAAATTTGCAACACAAAACAACCAGATTTGTAACTAAAATAAACTAATATTGTACACTAAGGACATTTATAATATTAACACAATATTGTTAAGAATACCAATGACTTATTAAAACATATTTTATGTAATAAAAATAATGGACATTTTACTAATTGTTAATATCTAAATAGGATAACTATTTATATTATTCGCATTATATAATATGGTCATTAATGGTCATTAATATGGTCATTGATAGAAAATCTATAATTATTCTCATATCTATATGATTTTTATGAATAAGAATATTGTTTATTATTTTTTTAAATACTAATATTTTTAATATTAAACAATTGTTATTAATTTTTTTTTTATATTTCATAATTTTATTTTATCACGATACCAATTAATTATGATGACGTTATCAATTACAATTCATAGGAAATATTTTTTTATTAAACCTATTGACCTATTTATTATAAATTTTAAAAACAATATTTCAGTGACATTAAATTCTATGTAATTTATGGCAAAAAAATAGCTATAAAAGCGTGAGGAGTAGACTGACTATATATAAAAAAAATTGACTTTTTTTCAAAAGTGATATCGAAAGTATTGTTTTAAATGACGAAAAAATATGCTGTCAAAGTTTGAGCTGTTAATTTAAGATTAAGAGGTACCACATTGCGATTTTCTATTTCCCATATAACATGGAAAACATTTTGTTTAAACTATAAAATTTTATAACTTGTCAATGGAATGACGTACAAGTAAGACCAAAACGTATTATTGTAGGGAATTGAACGCTCTACAAAAAAGATCTTTTATCATTTTTTGATAAATCTACTGATCTAGTTTTTAGCGTAGCTACCACGGGGCACAGATGCAAAATTTTTACAATCTTAAACCTTCCTCAAAAAACGGACTATCTAACGGAGTATCTACCCAGACTATCTAACGACTATCTACCCAGTATTTTTGTAAATATACATGGTAAATTAAGTTTAGTTCCGACTTTGTAACGTTGAAAATATTGATCGCAGAAAAAAATTGGTGTACATAAAATTACCTAATTAGTCCGTCCATCTGTCTGTCCGTGAAGGCGATAACTCAAAAACGAAAAGAGATAATGACCTGAAAATTTGTGTGTGTGTTCCAGAGCTAAAAAGTTCGTTAATGGGCAAAATTGGAACGTGTTTCCCCCGCCAGGGGGGAATATTTATATCTTTGAAACCGTAAGAGATAGAAAAAAAATTTGTTGCCAAAAAATCTTCTTCTCTTTAAAATAAACAACTGTTGTTTCAAAAATTTTTTCATAAAATCAATAGTTTTCTCATAATTTGTGCTCAAAGCTGAAAATGAGAAATACAATTGATAGTACATAGTATCCATGCATACTATTTTTATACCCAGTATATTTGTAAATATACAAGGTATATTAAGTTTAGTTCCGACTTTGTAACGCTTGAAAATATTGATCGCAGAAACAAAATTCATATCTTATAAACTTTGAATTTGAAGAATTGTTCATTAATATACAAACTCAGTATATACAGGGTATTCAAACAATTAACTCAGTTAGTTGTTACATTACTTGTTTTAATTTATCTTTTTCTTTTAACCTTAATCTTAATACCTATAATAATCTCCGTACGAAGTTTGGCATATTTATTTTGCTTCCATTCTGAATAAAAATGTAGACCACATAAATATTTATTTGACAGATTGTTTAAACATCAAAGCACACGTATTTTTATACAAAAATAAAAGTTGATAACATAATTTTTATTTTCACAGTTATAAATAATATAAAAGGAATTTTTATAAAAAAATTTTGTTAAAAGCATATTATATTAAAACATAGCCGCTATTTCAAATATGTTTATTACAACAGAAAAAATAGAATCTAAGTCATAAATGTACCACATTTTATACAGATGACATATTGTACGTGACTCATTTAATATATAGAATCTAGAATAAGAACTTGACCTTACTTGTTTGAAATTTTTAATTGGTCTTATCCCATTTACAATTCTAAAGAATCAGCTAAAAGAAAGATTCATACATTATATTTATAATATATATATATATATATATATATATATATATATATATATATATATATATATATATATATATATATATAAATATAGAGTGTTCTGGGTAAGTACAGAAAAAAATACCAGCAACAATACCAGCAATATCGAATTTCCAACCCAAAAGTTCCTATTAAGGCATGGGGTATCTCCCTCAAGCTTCGCTTAATAGCTGCTTTTGTGATTATTCGTTTAGTTGCTGTTTTTTCTGCAAATTGTCTTATAGCAATTGAACGGAAAGAAATAGAAAATTTCTTTTCACCATTCGAAAGATCACAAAATTTTCAATATGACTGACTATGGTTTGCCAGAAAGTTTCTATTATATGCCTAATATTTTATATATGTTTATATATTTATGTAGACCATGCCTTTATAGGAACTTTTGGGTTGGAAATTTTATGTAAAATTGCTGGTATTTTATTGTCTTCACTTATCCAGAAAACTATATATATATATATATATATATATATATATATATATATATATATATATATATATATATATATATATATATTACAAATAATTACATTACAAAGATACTTTTATATTTATATTAAATTTTTTTGTGTTATATATGATTTTGGACAACGTGTTCTTATCTATGTATATGGATTCTCATTTTATTACACTCTTAAGTAAATGCCCTCATGCATAGAAGAAAACATGTTGTAACGTAAGAGGTTCTTAATTGCTCGGGGAGAGACGAGCAAAAAAAAAATATCAATACGGTTTTAGCTTATAATTAAAAAATAACACAAGAAACGGAAAATAGTTTCAGACAAAAGTTAAAGACCATCAAATTATAGATAAATGAAGAATTATATATGATTACTCTATTTCCTTTCTTTTTTATCAGCCCCACCATTTTTTGTCCATACTGATAATTCATAATTACTTATCCATACCGTATTTTTCTGTACACATTTTGCAACAATAAGTATGTAATTATTCCATTCGAAAATTTATAAAACTATTTACAATCCATATTCTGAGCGATTAAAAGTCTTTTTTTAAGCATACTTCTGTTTACCATAATCCATTACATGAATTTGGGACTAAGATAGTAATAAAAATAGACGAGAGCCTAAAATCCATAAATGAAAGAAAATTTATTCTCCATATGTTATAGAATATTTTTGAAATTTGTTAACATATAAATTTTCTTATATGTAAATCTTAAAACTATGGAAATCTTTAAAATGAACATTAATTAGGTTTAGAATCTCAATAATGACCAAAAATCTGTATATGACTAAACATTGCAATTTTCCAAATTTTTACATTGCGAGTAGAAGAGTTTCTTGAAATTTGAGAGACATTTATAGCAATATATGACATTCACTGATACATCTTGTACAATTTATGTTATTTAACTATAAAATAAATGAAACGAATTCATAATTGTAAAAAGATAAGGCAATGCTTTTCAATGCTACGGTAAATATTTTCCTGTCATTTAATCCCGGCTGGTATGATTATATAAATGAAATTAACTGTTTTCTGTATTTTCATTTCCCTAACAGAAAATCGATAATACGATGGCGCATCCTACATATTTATGTATTTGTGATAATTACATTTTGTATATTCGTAAACATAGGCGCCAACAACACGACAAGGCAAAAGGAATATTTTCTTGTTTATTAACTTCGGAGTCGCAAAAAAAATAGCTTATAAAATATGGTTTTAGTCCTAGATATCTGTTAAATCTATTCAATTTTCGGGAAAATATTTCGAACAAAAGCTCTTAATGTTTTTATAGGGAACAACTTTGTAATCTACACTTTTGCTCTACAATCTTGCCTTATTTTGTAATAGTTTGAATGGTTTTGAATATTAGTTCATTAACTGTTTTGAATCTATATTTCAGCCCAACAATACGTGAAATTTGTATATTTCCGTTATTATATTTCCGTCTCTTTTCAGGAGCAGAGGGGTGCGCATTGTTTGATTTTGTAATAATTAGTACTGATTAAAAATCAATTCAAAAAGTTTCTGTTAAAATTTGGCCCAAGTTTGCGATTTTTTGTACAGAATGTTTCGACAATGCATCCCAAAATTGAGACCAAGAAAATAAAATAACATTTTCAACACACAAACGGGTAATAGGATTGCGTCTAAATCTAAAATAATAAATCTATAACGAAATATTTCAAATCAACGCAGACTGGTCGGTGTATACTCCATGTAAATTAAAATCCATGCGGATTCTAGAGAAAATTTCTGCTGACACCAATGTTTCTTGGCAGATTATTTTATTTATATTTTATATATCCCAATTCCGAAATAGGATTTTTTTCTCTTGATCATTCAACGGTTATTAAATTTAAATTTGAAAAGTTTACGATCACCATACAAGAGAGACCGAATATAATTAAGTAATACTTTTCACTTTTAAATTATTATTTGGATACCTGACTTTTAAATTATTATTTGGATACCTGTATAAAAACCACGATAAAATAAACCCAAGCTAATTTAGGTTGAAACATGAAGTGGAAAACATGTATTTTATTTTAGACAGCATCATAGACCTGTGAGTATAGTCAAATCAGTAATTTAATAACACTTTGTAAAATAAATATTTTTTACATTTTAAAATACCTAGAAGAAACTCTGATAATATTAATTCAGAATAAGTTTAATAAAATAGTTTAAAAAAGGTAAATCGCATAAGTGAGTATTAGGTTATTTCAAAAGTTTTGTCCGTTTTCTCAGTGAATACTTATTCAATTTAATCGAAATAAGCGCCATTTGAATCAATGCACTTTTGCCAACGTAACACAAGTAACGATTAATTCCGTCGGCATAAAAATTGGGTGCTCGGGATTCGATGAAGTCGACTAAGGCCATTTATGCCTGATCCTGATTGGCGAAGGTTCTACCGGTGAGGAAGTTATCGAAGTACTTGAAAAGATGGTAGTCGGTTGGCGAGAGGTCTGAGGAGTATGGTGGGTGAGGCAAAATTTCGACGCTCAATTCGTTTAATTTTCGGACGGTGCTTTGCGAAACGTGACAATTTCTGTCCAGCGTTCAAATCACTTTTCGAGCTTTTTGACCTTTCCAATACGTTTTAAACCATCAAAAACCGCATGGGAGCTGACGCCCATTTCTTCCACCATCCCACGCACCATTTGTGATGGATCAGTTTCCACCAGGGTCCCTAAATCCTTGTTCTGGATTACTCTAGGTAGACCACTTCGGGGCTCATCTTCGAGGCTAAAATCATTAACACTATCATTGCCAAATACCTGGTTAATTTTTCGGGCTGTTTCGGCAGCGCTTTGCTTCAATTTGAATTCGTAGAGAAAAATTGGCCAAAAACTGCTTAACGACCTCATATAGTAATAACCTGAAAAGAGACAAAAAATTAAAATTTGAAAGAAAATGAACAGCATCAATGTATAAAGTACAAAATTGTGTATCGATCAGTATATACCACGACACAGTAGAATAAATAATTAAAACGGACAAAACTTTTGAAATAACCTAATAATTGAGCACGCGCAAAGCATCCACAGAAATACAAAATACTTATAAAACGAAAAAATCGGGCAAAGCATAAAAATATTAATTTCAAACGTTGATGTTCCAATTTGTAGAGTAATATTGTTATGTTAACTTCACCGTCAAATATCATTATTATCTACGATAAAATATATGTTCCCAAAAGGTTAAGTGTTAAATGTTAAGTTTTAAAAACACAATTATTTAAATTTTAATTCGGTAAGAAGCGTTTTATTTCCATCATTGTCAATAAAAATTTTATAAGTACTGAGATCACAAACATTATGCAACTTGTGTAGCGTATCATTTGTGAAATTGTTAAGAATCCATGCAATATGTTTATGAGCCCTTGTTTACCTCATTTTACCTCTATACAGAATACAATAATATGGAAATTATATCTTTGGATAAAAACGTCGGAATAGAAATTTCGCTGGATCATTACCAAAATTTCATTTGATGCAAAAACTTTCGACTTTCAAAGTAATTTCTATTACCCGATCTTATTATTACAAGCGTGTGAAGGCTTTCACAAGGTCTATACATTGATGTTCTGTGGCTGTTTACTCCAGAAAATTTATTTCCTTCTTTTATCCTCGAAATTTGAATAGAATAAATTCCACTACCATTTATATTATACTCATACTTACGATACATTTGCAGTAATAACTTAAATGTTTTGGATATGTTGTTGAAACGTTCTATTCGTGTTCATTTATTATATAAAAGAATATATATATCCTTCTTACATTGTCATATTTTATAAAATGTTTATAATAGATATGCAACTTGTATAGCATATAAACTATGAAATTGCAACAACTTTTATGATAATAGGATATCATAAAGTGTTAGAGTAAAAATGAAAAGTGGCGTAAAATGAGAAAAATTCTTTGTGAATTTTTCATTATTTGTTATATATGTTATGTTTTATTGCTCGTTTTTTTTTCAATATTTATACTCATGGTAATAAAAATATACATTAATATATTTTACACCTTTGTTGCACGATTGCACGATATTTGTTATACAAGTAAATAGTACAGCATTGCAGCCAAACTTTCTCGCTTTTAAAAATTAGGAACATAGTTAATGGGAGAGGATTGCTAAAATTCACAAAATAAATCGAAATCTTCTTACAAATTAGACAAATTATGGTTGCTTGAAGATTGTTTTGAAACTACCAGATATAAATTTTGAGCTGGATTGATCCATTGGTACATTCATTTTTATTGTGCGTCTGAAGGTTCTAAAGACTCAAGTTTAAATTGTCACTAAACTTACACCCATTGTCACTAAAAAACGTTAAGTCTTAGGAAACGTGTATTTAGTGGCTCAAGCAATAAACGTCAAAAACACTATCCGAAAAAAATTGTGCAGTTTTGAAATTTTGGATATTTGTGAAAAGAATTCAGAACAACATACTAAATGATGAGGGCATTTAGAATTCCAAAAATATTAAGAATTGTTCAGAACAACATACTGAATGCCCCCATATTGGAAAGGCGCAGGAAAGGGAGACCGTTGAAACAGTATTTCTGTTCATTTTCCCTGTATATCTCAAGAAAAATGAAATTTTTATCGCAGACATGACATTAAACAAAAAAGATTGGATATAATATTTTTGTAAATGATTTTTCTCATACGGTTTTTTTCTGAAAGACTGTGAAAATTTTTCAGCGTATTGTTGGCCCAAAGAGTAATTTTGTATTAAATAATAAACAAAATTTATTCCAAATCATCTCCCACTTCTATAATTTAGTAAGCCGTACGAAGTAAGAAAAAATTTCAAATTATGTCCAATAAAAATTTTATTCGAAACATGTTTTCGACTAGAGTTCCTCGCCGAAATCTAAGAATGAAAAATGAGGAGCGAGGAAATTAGGTTCATAAGGTAATTATAAAATTATATTTATGACTTTTTTGAACCTAAAATTTTTATCTCAGTATTTTGATTTATGGCGTATTAACCTTTAATATACCACATCCTATTGAGAAAAATATAGTTTAATCGCTGGGTTATAAGCCCCCGAATGACCCGTAATCTTTTTAATTTTAATAAAAAATTGTGGAAACGCAGGATAATAGTTGCCGATATTGACAACAGAGGATCATTTTAACTTATTTACGCTTCCACCAATTTTATTCGAATTAGGTTTATGAATCATACATAGAAGTATAAAACTAGATACGCACACCATGAGATTGGTGTTGCATTCTCATATCTAGGTAATTTTTGCAAAATTTGTGAGTATTGTATTAAAAAAAACTGCCCATTATTTTCGTCCAAATTGTATTTTGTTTCTAGATACTTTAGAGAAAGGTTCAATCACCGATAAACAACCCAAGGTTCAATCACCGATAAACAACCCAAAATAAAATTAATTTCCTGAAGTAATTCATGTCAATCGAATTTTTTCGAACAACTATACAAAGATTAAAATACGACAAAAAAAACATTTTACATGAATTTTATCACCATAAATAATTGTACATCAGGATAATAAATTCAACTTAAAATACCATAAATCTCATACAATGATATTGAAATATTTCTAAAAAGATCGATATAATACCATAAAATAAAAAATATAATAATAAAAAACAAAACCAATTCAATATCTCGAAATAAATTTTGAAGAAGTTACAAACCGTTACAAATCCATGAAAATCAAGTTGTATTATTATATATTCCAGCCAGAACGTTATATGTATTACATGATTACATTTACAAATATACTTATAGAGTCAAGTGGGAAGTAATTATTATACAGTAAACACAGTGGCGGATCAATAAAACGAGCCAATTGTTTTTCAAACAAGGGTTGACACTTTTAGTTCAATTTGCTGGCGTAGTTTATTGAATCTTCTTCACTGAAATTAACTAGTTTACTAATATATTTCAGTAGTTCATTTAGAATATTGCCCAGAATATACAGGGTATTCTAGAGGTTCGATACTTGCTTTTAGTATTGTGTAACTCATGAGCAAATCGTTCAAAAGAAAGGCTCACTTGGTAGAGCCGAGTAAAGTAGTTCAACCATTTAAAGAACCAAAGTTCAGTAGTTCACGTTCTATACATGTATGTGCTGTAGTTTTGTTTTAGTTCCCGTTCAGTATACGTATGTACACTCCTGTTCATAAAAATTGAACCACTAATTCACATTCTAAACGTATGTATTACTAAATATATAGATTCCATTTTTATGAACGGGAGTGTATATCGGAGTGTATATGAACGGGATTGTATCACGTAGGCTATACTGTACAAAACATATTGATAGATTCGTGTAGATGCTTCTTGCGGAGATTAGGCGAGACCTTTATATCGTTATAACTTCTATTTATCACAAAAAAACCTTTGTTAGCTTATAAGGTAAATTGGATAGATATTCTTTATTTAAATTAACCTGTTAAAGGTTAATTAAAATAAAGGTTTTATGCTGTAGTTTTTTATAAATGTCATAAGGGAACTTTTATCTGGATGACTGAATCATTACTTTCAAGAAAATACTTAGGTGGTTATTACATCTGAATATTACGTACTATGAACATCTCTTACTCACTTAGTACATACTAAAAACAGTGTTAAACTACTGAGCTATATTAGTGAACTAGTTCATTTCAGTGAACGAAATTCATAGAAGTAAATCAGTAAATTGAGCTTAAAGTGACAATCTTACTCGCCTTAATAATTAATTACAGTCCAAATAAGCTAAGTAAATTAAAATGAAATTTCAACTAAAATGCAATAACAAAGAGCTAGATTGGGACAACTTGTTAATAATTTAGTTTTTTTTTTAATTACTTAATTTAATTACTTTTTTAAGACTTTTTGTAACATCTAACTGATAATCATCGATAGTAAAACTGTATACAGCTTTAACTGAATGAAACCCAAAATTCATTTATTTGTTGTGGCGTCATCGTGTATATGCAAATCAAATCAACCTTCTAAACCTAAAAATTTTGTTTAAATAATTACCACTCCCTTGAGCAGAATACTTCAGCAGTGGCGTACATTTACAGAACGTTTGCAAAAGTCATAAACTGTGATTCTTTAAATTGCGGAATGACTGTCACCAGAAAATGCTAAGTGAGTTGTTCTTTCGAAAAACTCGTTCATGAATCACGGCGCAAACATATACACAACTATATATATATAATTCAGTAGTTTATTTAGTACATATCTGGTTTCGAGATATTTATTTCAATCGGTAACACCATCCAATTATTTTGGTCGATGCAGTACTCGTGTCTACTTAATATTTATAACGAATAAATGTTATTTCGAAAATATACCGTTTGTTTATTAACACCGCCACTGTGTAGTACAAACCAACGAATAAATATGTATAGTAGATATTATGGTGATAAAAACAAAACCAGAATATTTTGTATCTTTACACATACGGTATACATATCTATATGTATTGTATATAATAATAATATATATAGGTATTTTACACATATGTAAAAAGCCTATATGCTTATTATGTGTTGAATGTAGCATGTACATACATATATGCCGTGGTCTCATTGTAAAATCGTTTTTGTTACGAAAACTCTAGACATTTCGTGAAACGTCGGTGTTTTGAGTAAACCTGAAAAGCTACATGTAGTGTCTAAACGCTTTGAAAAGCCCATCATACTTTGACAGAAAGCGTCTAACATAATCTGACAACTTTATATCATAGTCTGATTGTGAAATCCTTTTTTCACGAAAATCCTCGACAAGTCATGCAAAATGGGCATATTATTTCCATTTATACAATTACTCATTGTTACTAGACGTTTCATGAAAAAGCTTAATAATCTTACCTAATTCTTTTAACGTTCCCAAAGTAATAATATAATATAAGATCTTTATTGATATGCCGAAGCTAATCAACTATTACATACATATTCTTAAACAAAGCATTCTAAATTCTAATACTCAAAATAAAACTCAAAAGACAAAAAAAAAAACAAGAACAAGAACAAAAACAAAAACTAACAATTCATGAGTTAAACAAAATAAATGCTATAAATTATTACATTATTTACAGTTTCTAACAAACAAACAATAAAAACATAAAAAGAGAAAAAGTAATTCAAAACAACAAGAAATTTTAAGTGTCTTCAGAAATTAAAGTCTTCTCTTCCTTTCACTCATCACTTTGTCTATATATTCCGCAACTATTATTATATGTCTTGCATCTCTGACATTCAAAACTTGGTCCAGCGAAACTAAGCCTTCTTTTAATATATTCTCCCTCACTCCCTCACTTATACCCTGACATTCAAAATGCTGACATTCCCAAAGTGCTGTTTACAATCTTGTTGTTATGGAAGATGAAGCCAAAGATTTATTTATTTCTCATTATAATAAATATTATGAAATTACGCCAAATAATATTCCTTCGATTACCGGATGAATAATATATTTTTATTTATCCGGCGAAAATAATTCATTTTCATTTGTTCATTTCCATTTGTTCAGTTTTAACTCCTAACGATTTAAATACTTTTAGCTACGATCCCTGAAATGTATAGTAGATCCAAAATTACGCAAACCCGACCAACTCGGGGTATGACCGATGCGTGAAAGATTGTAATACTCAGTTGGAATAGTTACCTCATTTAATTACTCAGTATTTATAGTCTTTATTGTTTAGAAATGATTAGAAATTACAGCCTGATATAATGATTTGAGGTTGCCAAATTTTTTCTTAACAAATAACCGGACGAATATAAATATATAAATCGACCGGTTGTCGGATATAAGGCACAATCCGATGAAATAAGATGGCCGTTCACGAAGCGCCCAGGCACTATATGTAACTTTACATGTCTACACAATACGCCGACGTTTTATGAAATGCCCAGAATCATCATGTAAAGACAGATTTCAATGAGACCACAACAAATACTTATATATATAGAAGAGATACTTAAGCCTACTACCATTATACATATATTGAACCCACACTTATCTATTTAATCATTGTTCAAATGTTTACTTAAGTTCCAAACGTAAATATCTAGTCTTTATTTAACTAAAAACTTTCAAAGTAATTTGGGAAAAAGGTATTCTCATTGGTTTAATTAAAAATTATTCATTGGGATTTTCCCGTCTCTTCCCGTTTCTTCCACCGATCGTTGTATAGAGATGTATAGTCGAAATTTCAAAATTTCTTTACTGATTTACGCAGAATCTATTCCGTTTTATTAATTTACAATGGCAAAAAAAGGCTTACCAGATGATGGAACAATCCAAAATATGAAAACATTTCATATGACCATGAGTCTGAAAATGTGTTCCAAAGATATAGCCCAAACTTGTTAACCACCAGTCGAGATTCAAAATCTTCATTCTGTTTGAGCCAACGCTAATTGAATAATTCAATTCAACATACTAAAATACTACCTGTCATTAGCTCTTAGCCTAATGTTGGGCAGAAATTTCATTGAAAAATTGAATTATTAAACTGAATACATCAAAAAGATCAGAGGCAGGTCTGATTAGACAACATTTTGAGAGGTTTCGATCTCTCTACGATTATTTATAAGAAACGTTATAGCAGACTTCGCAGGACACTGGCTATGCGGCATACATTTAGGACTGAAGGACTGGCAACGTGCCGTGACCATTGCCGGAGCGACACAGTCAAGAGAACCTACTCTGCCACTATCCAGCTCTTATTATGAGAAAACTCACCCTTCCGGGTCAACCATTCTTTGGCGATCTATCTGAGCTAAAGTCTACTCACGTCAAAGATCTATTCCTGTACTTGAACAGCTCTAAATGGTTTAGGGAGTAGCATGAGTGGTTCAGCACACTAGAGGCATCAAAATGGATCTCAAGATCTTAGTATTCCCCATCCAGGATAACCGCTACAACCTAACCCAACGTAACCTATTGAACTATTATAGTACGTGTTAAATACCAATTTTTTAAAACTAATTCCTAAGAAACTGGACGTCAGATCTCTGTCAAAATTTATGTGTTTCTACTATTTTATTAATTATTATTAAAAATTGTAATTTTCACGGAAATTTATTATTACAATAACAATTACCGTGGTAACTTGGGAGGATATAGTTGAGGAGCAATGGTTTCTAAAAGAAAGCATAATTGATTTTAGGAGCGTACCGCTACAAGTTCGTTATCTTTACTCTAATATAACCTTAATTCCTCATACCAAAGATTTTTTAGAAATATTGAAAAGTATTTTAATTCAGATTTTTATTAATATGAAAAAGAGCAAAGTACTCATTTCATAAATAAAATGAACACTACGTGATTCTTTATGAAACCACAACTCTGTTAATATTAACAATTTGAATAAAATTCAACAATAATCAATGAGTCATCCATTATTAAACTAACTGACTGTGTTCGTATAAAACGACACATCAATAATATAATATAAAACATATATTTTTGTACCTATAAACATGAATGACGTGAAACTTCATGAGTAATCATTTGATAAATACAACTTATTTTATTCACAAACATATACAACAAAACAAAGAACCAAAGAGACATACATACACACTAAAAACCGTCTCTGAAAAAACATTATATATATTTTTATAAGAGACTTAGTGCAACATCGAACACGATCTCTTATTTTAAATAAAAACCTTGGTTCGAGGAGTGTGGTAGATAGTGAATTCAAATACTGCCGGTTCAATTCTAATAACTAACATACACACGAACTAATAATAATAATATACGTACGAATCAACTCTCACTTTTCAATAAATAAAAATAATTAATTTAAATAAAAAATAAATAAATAAGAGAATTGTTAAAAACGTAGTTGGTTGTTTGTTTATTATTGTTTGGTTTTATTTTTCTCCTCTTCTGTTCGGATTTTTCTAAAATTGTGTAAAATATTTTTTTTGTTTAATGTTTTATTGGTCCCGAAAAAACAACATTAACTGCGCTGAGTGCTGAGTGTAAAAATTTTGACTTTGAATAAAAAAATAAAAGGTAATAAATAATTTTTTATTTTTTTTCTGTTTTGTTTTGGAAAATCCTTTGTTGTTGTTTTTTTCTACATATTATTTTTCACATTTAAAATTTTTTATTTGTATGTGAATATTATAAAGTTTTGTTGTATGTTGTTCGTATGGATATATTGCATAACTAGGTGAAAAAACCCCCATTGAAAAATTAACGGCGCGATCATATTTTTTTTGAAATGTATCCTTACACATTGTCTCCAATAATATTGATAAGAACGATGGTCCAAGAGGCACAAATCATTTATAAAATTTACAAAAATGACAACCTTTGTGCAGGTCCAGTACATACTATGGGCCACAGAAGTTGTGTCCTTCTTTCAAAATTGTATAATCATTTCGTGCTTTATTCATACGATTTTTGGAAAAAATTTTCGAATAAAAGTTGTTGGTATATTTATAACGAACAACTTTTATCCGAAACATTTTTTCAAAAACCGAATGAATAAGTCCGCAAATCAATGATATAATTTTGAAAAAAGAACGCTATTTTTTTGGCATGTGTACATTTAAATGAATATTAGTCTGAGAAATCATGTTCTATTCAGAACTTGAACTTCTTGGCCCCATATCCTAAAATCTTTTCTATGCAATTCGGTATAGTTTTCTGAAATATTTTTGACCGAACACCGGAAAAACAGACATTTATGCAAATTGTATTACTTTTCTAAACGTCAAAACTCAATAAATTTCTTGAATGTTTTTAATTTATATTTCCCCAGATGTAAATTTATTCATCTTACTTGAGTAATATACCGCCTAATAATTTAAGAAAATTTTAATTATCTTTGATTATTCTTTGATTTTTTCCAATTTTGTTACTATACGCACTGTTCTCTAAAATATATATTTCACGCGTTTTGTCTTATCTTCATCACCACCAGCAGAACGCGCAAACTTCGTCTATCCGAAAAGTTTGATCTAAAGTATTCTTCACCTCATTTTCTATAATTTGGTCCCTTACAACATTTTTGTAAAACATATATTTTCACCACTTTTGATTTTTTGAACGTAGGTTTTTCTTTGATATTTAAAAGGGAATGGTTCTAGTCCCTATTTTGGGCTTAACAACGAATATAGGACAGCGAATATTCAAGAAAATTATAGATATAACAAATATTATAAAGTTTTGTTATGTGTTCCTATACCATATATAATTTTTCATCTATTGTTCTCGGTTTTTTATTGTTTTTTGTTGTTTTTTTTTATATTTTTTTTTAAATAAATAAAAAAGATTAAACTTTAATGTCAATTCGGTTTATGATTTTAAATATGCGTCAAATTTAACGGAAACAGACATGCTGTTTGTTATTAAAATTTGTTTATAATGTCATCGTATAAGCTTTTGTGTGGTTGTCAGGATAAATATGTTTATTGTTCTACCGACTCCAGACTGGATTGTTAATTTCATCGTTAACTTCATACGTGTGTTTTCATTTGACAATAGAGGAAATTTTATTCATTTCAACAGTTTTTCTGTAATACCTTTTGTTATATTAAACTAATAATCCGAACCTATTATATTTGTTTTCCAATTACTATAATAAAAAAAAAAATTCGAGTCAAGATTATTTGGCTTTTTTTTTGTTGAAATATCTTTGCTGTATGGAAATTAGATACAATTTTATCGCTTTGATTTAATCTATCCAAATCCCGTTGCCAACTTAACTTTGGTACCCTGCAAGACCTTCGGCATTCCAAGCCAGTGCTTTGCCAACTGAGGTACCCAGATACACGTTCTACCGTAATCATCACTGATGGAACGTGTAATCCTCATTATGGGCCACAAAAGTCCAGGTCATTTTTTTAAATTTACTTGTGTCTTATTCATTCAATTTTCTGTTACACTAATATTTACAGAAATATTTGCAATTTCAGTTAAAATCCTAAATATGTCTGGACACATTAGAGTTTGAGAAAAAATGAACAGGTAATGAACTGTAGCAAACATGATTTTCTACAACTTTACTCCGTATACATTTTTCGATTGTTCTAATTTTCAGACAGATATTTTATGTTTTGTGTTTTCTTCTTTCTCTATGCACCCATTCCCCTTGACCTACCCCACTTTTTATTAATATAATTGGCCTTGCAAATACCAAAATCATATCAGATATGACATTTGACATTTTGACCAAACTAAAATTGTAACCGCTAGAGAGTAATTTAGAGAATTCGCTAAGTTGACGCAGGTCCTGCATAACGAATTTTTTTATTTTGATTCAAATTTAAAGCATTAATATTGAGTTACTAAAAATATTTAGACATTAATGTTTTGATATGAAAAATGTAACACATCTTGACTAGGGATTGAACCTAATACCTTTGTCATTCCAGACCAGTACTCTGCCTTCTGAGCTACCCAGATGCTATAAGCATTGATGTCTCAATAATGTAAGTGACTCAATATTAGTTAATCCTTAATCTCTGACTCAAAATTTAAAAATTGAAAGTGATCGAAAAACATCAAATAAGGCGATATTTGCTAACGAAAACTTAAACCTTGAATTATTCTAAAAATCGCAACGAATTCCTTGCCATAAGTTCAAATTTAATTTCGTTTGTTTATAATTTATTTAATTTAAAAAAATCAAAGAAAACTGTACCTAAATTTTTTCCTTTATCGTGACATGGAACTCATTTAGAAATTTTTAGCATCCTATAAATTAGCAATGCCAAAATTATATGCAAATTACTCTAAAAAGTAGAGAATTTAGAAAATTTAATTTTACTTTCATATAGTAGTAATTACAGTCCAATTGATTAATCTACAATAATCAAAAATTAAATTATTGATTTTACAAAACTAATAACCAATAATTATTATATTATTTTGAATTTTAATGAAATGTTAAAAGATAAATCAATATTTTCAACATAGTTTCACTAATTATTCATGTTCAGGTAGTATTTTATTTGATATTCTAATTTGAAATTTATAGTTTGCAAAAAATTTCACAATCACAAAAAATACCAACTACAGTCAATACATAATTATTGAATTTTGCAACTGACGACAACGCAAACTACGACAAATAAAATTATGCAAAATAGGCAATTATAGGTGTGGTGTTGTCTTCTGTGTACTTACTATAAGTACAAACAAACAATACCACATAATGTGAAATGTTACTTTAAAAGTATCTTTGAGTGCAAGTGCAGAACAAGTTCCTTTTATTTTAGATTAAAACAATCTTTAGATAAGTGAAAATAACAACAAGAGTTAGTTGCTTAAATACCCGGTATTTAAGCTTTAAATTTTGTTTGTACCCGGTATTTGTCTTTAAATTTTGTTTCTATCTCTTACCGTTTCAAAAATGGATATTCCCCCCGCCCTCTAACAGGGAAGAAGTCCGATCTTATTTTGCCCGTACAAAGTTCACATACAAAATTTCTGATCATTATCTCTTTTCGTTTGTGAATGAGGGTCAAATTTAAGATGGAGGGACTTAATTTAAGATGGGAGGAATTTAAAGCGAATGGTTTAAAGAATAGTAGCTAAGGATCGATAAGCTCCTTTCGGCTACACTATGGACAATTGTTCTAAATGTGTCATATCCTTGACAGCCACTACCAGATATTTTTATAGAGTTGTTATATTTAAACTGAGCAAGTAAAATATTTAATAGGACTCCAAGGAAAATCTTGCAATATTTTTTTAATTAATTGGAGCCTTTCAAATTTGGCCCTGATTTGATTTTTTTAGGTGGTTTTAGAGACCTATACCTTTTTTTCAAAAATCATCATTCCAGGACAAATTAGACCCTAGAGGTTTTGATAATGAGTTAGTGAGTAAGTGAGTGACCATAACGGCATTTTTTTATTTGAATATCTTGGAAACTACTAAAGCGGTAATGTTGAAATTTGGTAGATGGTGAATCTCACAGTACGTTTCCAATTTGAACTTAATAGCTTTTTTCGGTTTCTGAGATACAAAGGTATAAATATCGCCTCCAAGGCGAGGCGGGGCTTCGTGAAACACTAACAGTGACGCTTAAACTTGACCCGATTCACTACTATACTATGTGATCGCTACTAACTTTAAATCTAAAATAATACTACAGTGGGCCCCCGGTAATCCGACAAACGTTTTGCAGGGCTGTATCGAACTATCGAATTTGTCGGATTATAGAGTACTACCTAAGACCCTCTATAGTTCGGAATTTTTTACAAAAGAGTACCTTGTAATCCGACAAATTACAGATCCAATGATAAGATTCTATATGTTATTCATACTCTGAAGTACAAATCGTACTTCATTATGTAAGTCGAATTTAGTAAATTAAACAACACAGACATGTCGGATTAGGAATTTACCTCCTCGATATATCGAAATAACAAAATCGATATCATAAAAATATCAACTGCAAAATATCGATTTAGAATATTTTTGAAAAACGATAAACCAACTTTCAGTTTCATGGTTTTTTTTTTCATTTCCACTATTCCCATTACTCCACTTCAATTGAGCCGAAAAACAACACATAGAAAATTATTGTTCCTACTAACCGATTCTGACCAAAATAGTTATTATATGGTTAAAAGATAATTTAACTGACTAAAACGTAATGTTGTATGTCCAAAATGTTAAGATCACAATCGGTCGAACATACCAAATATAAAATCCAAAACCAATACAGATATATCAGCTAATTTAAGATCGACTGTAAAAGTCGTGGTACCAACTCCAAATTTTTAATTGATTTCTATACCTTGTTTATTCGGAAAAATGTTTCGAATAAAAATTGTTAGTATATTTATAATCACCAACTTTTATCCAAGGCATCGAAGAAAACCGAATAAATCATAGCACAACATTTGCAGCCGATTGTACATGTGTGAAATTTTGCTAAACGTCCAGTGCTGGACCTCAACCATCACTGATATTTTTTAGACAATATTGCTATTATATCGATTTATCAGAACTTTCTTCTCTAGAAATATCGTTACCATCCATAGTGATTGCCCAACAGCCTGTATATATTGACCAAAATCTTTGTGTTTTTTTTTTCTGTACTTTTATAAACAAACAATTAAATAAACTCGACATGTTCCATATTATATTATTCTTTTTATTTAATTAAATGTTGTCAAAATTATTTTTTTTACCCTCAAGACAATAATCATATTTAATTATCATGTTATACAATTTTTTGCTGTTGTTGTTGTTGCTCTGTATTTTGGTGGCCCAAATTATAAATATTAGAGAAAGGAAATAAATTATATGATAATAACAGAATATGTGTACAAAATCATATCTAATTTACATATGTCATTAACCCGTCCGTCACCGCATCAAAAATATTATAAAAATTAATATATGTAACTGATAGCTAGAGCCTAGCTCTAGCCTAGCATTATGTTAATATTTGTTGTTGTGGGCGGTATTTATTTGAAATGTGTTTCATATATATATATTTAATTACATTTATTATGCTTTTTTGATTAAAATAAAATAAATTCGACCTACGACACTGTGGCATTTCCTCTTGTTAGGCTTAATATTTTACCTATAATTCATTGGTGTTGGTTTGGGTGTTAAAATAATCGTCGTTCATTAACATAATGTTGAAATATTTACCTATTTCTGTAAATAAGAAATAAAATTTTTCATTAAATAAAATGAATTGAGAATTTCTTAAAATTTCAAATTCGCCCCCTTTACCTAGATCAGTTTTTTGTATTATAAATACGTATTTCGACTACAATGTAGTCATCATCAGTATAAATTAGCTAGTCGTACTTTACTCTTTGACAATTAGAAATAGATAGAAAGTCGAGATCAATACACAAAAATATAAATAAATAGAAAATTAACTAGATTAAAATATATTCGATTTAAAATATAATAAATTTTAAATTATATTGAAATTGCTCTTGTTAAAATTTCCTTCATTCACATTTATTCCTGTTAATTTTACTCTTATTAAAATTACTCTTATATTGTCGCAGGATGTTACTTGTTGCTAATTTGGTGACAGTTTAAAGTTTTTAGTTGGTAAAGTACGACTACCTAATTTATACTGATGATGACTACATTGTAGTATTTATACGTATTTATAATACAAAAAACTGATCTAGGTAAAGGGGGCGAATTTGAAATATTATTTCAAAAACCTAGAGTTCTCACTAATTATCATTCGATAATATAATGTTTATAATGTTGAAATATTTACTATTTCTGTAAATAAGAGATAAAATTTTTCATTAAATAAAATTAATTGAGAATTTCTTAATTATAAAAGTTTGAGAAATCAACAATTTATTTAAAAACAAATCATTTAACTACCTGCCTGGAAATCCCGTGATATTTTAATTATTTGCTGAAATAATTAATAAAAAATACCGACCAAATATGCAAATTATAACATACTAGCTATTGGGCAATATGTTGCTATTGGGTCCATTTTAATTTACGTAGTTTATATAATTCAGTAGATCATTAGCGGTTGCCCTGAACGGGCTACACTTCGGCCATAAGATCCATTGTGATGCCTAAGGATATGAGGATGTAAGTGGGCTGGAAGGAATTTTTGTGTGTAGGCTAGGAATTGGTAGGATGTGTGCTGCAGCTGACTCTGATAGGAACTGTGCCGATATTCACCTGGAGTTCGTGAAGGAAACTGCAGAAAACCTTCACAAGCATAGCCGGTTACTTCGTTCTTGTCCATACGCCGACAGTTTAGTCAATTAACCGCCCCCTGTTCTTTTTTAATAATTGACAAACTGCCGATGTCGGAATTCGAACCCATAACCTCCCAATCCCCAAGTAGACATAACGCCGTAGACTGCTCAGCTACTTGGCTAGTGATCGTAATGAGATTTATTCTGTATACTGTATTTATTCCGAAGAAATTCGCTAAATTGACGCTATAACGGATTTTTTATTTTTCAGGCACACTCGAATTCAAAAATGGTTGTTTCAAAAGTTTCTTGTAGGAAATTTTATACTTTTCAACTTTGAATCGCTGCATTTTTCTCGATATTTCATGAGAGCTATTTTTTAAATGGTATTTCTGACGTCATTCAGGACATATTTTGACTCTTGACTTTCTACTAGAAATTTATGGAATTCTTTCGTGTTTTGCCCCACCTTGGTCTAACAGAAAAAAATGTTCTTTTTATCTAATATTACATAACATTCGACAAAATCTATACTAGATTAAGTAACATATAATATTGGCATTTTACAACAATAATCCTCAATGATGTCCCAATCTGATCAGTATTATTACATACAAAATAACCTTTGATTTTACCTCAAATATTATGTATATACAATCACGTCTTGAGTAAGATATATTAAAATTATGCAATACGTCTCTGTATATGGCGTTAATATATGTTTTTTAAATAATTGTGTTTTCAATTTTAATAATAAATATTATACAAAAACAATTAATTAATACCATTCTACACGTATGCCATAAATGGGTATGAATTTATATAACAGGCTACATGTTTGGGCTTTTGTATGTTAATATTTTGCAGGTTAATTTAACTTTCGAAAATATTATTATTATTATAAGTAATGTTTAAAAATTAACTGTTCATTTTTTGTTTACCAAATGTATACTGAAGACGGTCATGACCTATATTTCTTTTTTCGAACGAATTTGGACGAGTTTTTTTTTTTATAGAGACATTGAAATTTTTGGATTATTGATTATGAGGTTATTAAATTAAATGTTACAAGTTTACTATACTGCGCATTTCTTTTATTATTAATCCGTACATAAAGAATCAACAAACATTTTCCTATGTCGTAACTTTTAAATGAATTTTTGGATTTTATTTGAGGCTATACGATTTCTTGAACGTATTTTATATTACAATTTTGTATCCTTTTTAATATGGGTCTGTTATTTATTTGTTTTTCAAAGATGTCAATTTAATCAATTTCGAGTGAAGTTTAGGGCCACTTAAGACCTTTGTGAAATTTTACTGATTTCACAAACTTGAAAGGTAGAATTTGTCCTGCGGATTTAATACTTGTTTCGAATTAATGTAATTTTAGAATAACTTTATCGATTTTATATGATTTGTTTTGTGTTTTTTACCAAAATTTAAATCTAAATAACGCTGTGATCGCTGTGCCACAGGTAAATAACTAATGTGGTGTCCACAAATTTTTGAAACGATTTTAAATTTAAATAATTGAAATGCCAGATAACTAGGGTATTATAATATTTAGCTCACACTGCTCGCAAAGTGGCTCCACCCCATTGATCTCCGGGGCGGCCTTCGGCCTTGGCTCCGCGTCCTTAGCATAATGCAAAAACTGACGTCTGTGAACTTGGCAGGACAAATTTATCTTAGCATACTACAATGTGCATAGGAATTTGCAGTTTTTTTGCAGTTATTTTGCAGTTCAACACATAAATTTGCAGTTCATTTATTTTTAAAAATAACCGTATGCACTGCTAACTTCCGCGGAAGTTAGCAGTACAAGTTGGCGTACAGTGTTTAGGGGACCTCAAAAAAATTTGCGAATGAGCCAGGAATTTGCAGTTTTTTTGCAGTTCTCCAATAAGCTCATTCCCGAATTTGCAGTTCAATTATTTTTTAAAATAACCGTGTGCACTGCTAACTTCCGAGGAAGTTAGCAGTACAAGTTTGTGTACAGCGTTTAGGGGACCTCAAAAAAATTTGCGAATGAGCTAGGAATTTGCAGTTTTTTTGCAGTTCTCCGATAAGCTCATTCCCGAATTTGCAGTTCAATTATTTTTAAAAATAACCGTGTGCACTGCTAACTTCCGCGGAAGTTAGCAGTACAAGTTGGCGTACAGTGTTTAGGGGACCTCAAAAAAATTTGCGAATGAGCCAGGAATTTGCAGTTTTTTTGCAGTTCTCCAATAAGCTCATTCCCGAATTTGCAGTTCAATTATTTTTTTAAATAACCGTGTGCACTGCTAACTTCCGAGAAAGTTAGCAGTACAAGTTTGTGTACAGCGTTTAGGGGACCTCAAAAAAATTTGCGAATGAGCTAAGAATTTGCAGTTTTTTTGCAGTTCTCCGATAAGCTCATTCCCGAATTTGCAGTTCAATTATTTTTAAAAATAACCGTGTGCACTGCTAACTTCCGCGGAAGTTAGCAGTACAAGTTTGCGTACAGCGTTTAGGGAACCTCAAAAAAATTTGCGAATGAACCAGGAATTTGCAGTTTTTTTGCAGTTCTCCGATAAGCTTATTCCCGAATTTGCAGTTTATTTATTTTTCAAAATAATCGTGTGCGGAAATTAGCAGTACAAGTTTGCGTACAGCGTTTAAGGGACCTCAAAAAAATTTGTGAATGAGCCAGGAATTTGCAATTTTTTTGCAGTTCTCCGATAAGCTCATTCACGAATTTGCAGTTCAATTATTTTTTAAAATAACCGTATGCACTGCTAACTTCCGCAAAAGTTAGCAGTACAAGTTTGCGTACAGCGTTTAGGGGACCTCAAAAAAATTTGCGAATGAGCCAGAAATTTGCAGTTTTTTTGCAGTTCTCCGATAAGATCATTCCCGAATTTGCAGTTCAATTATTTTTTTAAATAACCGCAGTACATGTTTGCGTACAACGTTTAGGGGACCTTAAACAAATTGTTAATTTGCAAATTAATTTTATTTTTATTTAAAAAATAAATAAACTGCAAATTCGGGAATGACCTTATCGGAGAACTGCAAAATAACATGTACTGCTAACTTCAGTGCACACGGTTATTTTAAAAAATAATTGAACTACAAATTCGTGAATGAGCTTATCGGAGAACTACAAAAAAATTGCAAATTCCTGGCTCATTCGCAAATTTTTTTGAGGTCCCTTAAACGCTGTACGCAAACTTGTACTGCCAACTTCCGCGGAAGTTAGCAGTGCACACGGTTATTTTTAAAAATAATTGAACTGCAAATTCGGGAATGAGCTTATCGGAGAACTGCAAAAAAACTGCAAATTCCTGGCTCATTCGCAAATTTTTTTGAGGTCCCCTAAACGCTGTACGCAAACTTGTACTGCTAACTTCAGTGCACACGGTTATTTTAAAAAATAATTGAACTACAAATTCGTGAATGAGCTTATCGGAGAACTGCAAAAAAACTGCAAATTTCTGGTTCATTCGCAAATTTTTTTGAGGTTCCCTAAACGCTGTACGCAAACTTGTACTGCTAACTTCCGCGGAAGTTAGCAGTGCACACGGTTATTTTTAAAAATAATTGAACTGCAAATTCGGGAATGAGCTTATTGGAGAACTGCAAAAAAACTGCAAATTCCTGGCTCTTTCGCAAATTTTTTTGAGGTCCCCTAAACACTGTACGCCAACTTGTACTGCTAACTTCCGCGGAAGTTAGCAGTGCACACGGTTATTTTTAAAAATAATTGAACTGCAAATTCGGGAATGAGCTTATCGGAGAACTGCAAATTCCTGGTTCATTCGCAAATTTTTTTGAGGTTCCCTAAACGCTGTACGCAAACTTGTACTGCTAACTTCCGCGGAAGTTAGCAGTGCACACGGTGATTTTTAAAAATAATTGAACTGCAAATTCGGGAATGAGCTTATTGGAGAACTGCAAAAAAACTGCAAATTCCTGGCTCATTCGCAAATTTTTTTGAGGTCCCCTAAACACTGTACGCCAACTTGTACTGCTAACTTCCGCGGAAGTTAGCAGTGCACACGGTTATTTTTAAAAATAATTGAACTGCAAATTCGGGAATGAGCTTATTGGAGAACTGCAAAAAAACTGCAAATTCCTGGCTCATTCGCAAATTTTTTTGAGGTCCCCTAAACACTGTACGCCAACTTGTACTGCTAACTTCCGCGGAAGTTAGCAGTGCACACGGTTATTTTTAAAAATAATTGAACTGCAAATTCGGGAATGAGCTTATCGGAGAACTGCAAAAAAACTGCAAATTCCTAGCTCATTCGCAAATTTTTTTGAGGTCCCCTAAACGCTGTACACAAACTTGTACTGCTAACTTCCTCGGAAGTTAGCAGTGCACACGGTTATTTTAAAAAATAATTGAACTGCAAATTCGGGAATGAGCTTATTGGAGAACTGCAAAAAAACTGCAAATTCCTGGCTCATTCGCAAATTTTTTTGAGGTCCCCTAAACACTGTACGCCAACTTGTACTGCTAACTTCCGCGGAAGTTAGCAGTGCACACGGTTATTTTTAAAAATAAATGAACTGCAAATTTATGTGTTGAACTGCAAAATAACTGCAAAAAAACTGCAAATTCCTATACACATTGTAGTATGCTAAGATAAATTTGTCCTGCCAACTTCACAGACGTAAAAAACTGCACCCTTCTAGCATTAATAGAAATAAAAAATGTAATTTTGGGAGGTTTTTCCCATTTTAGAGGGGGGTGTTGTTTGTAAAAATAAAGTTTTCCGATTTTTCCCGTAAGTTTGAAGTTATTCCGCGTAGAACGTAAAAACCGCATCCTTCTAGAATGTCTAGAAGTCGGCTAAAATTTGTATACGTGAGTCACTCAGTGTGTTATTTACTTTCGAAAATATCCGCATAATGGGAAATTTTTTCCTGTTCTCCCTACAAAGGCATCATATTCACGAATTTTACGAATCCTTTAGATTATCACAAATATATAAATTTTTATCATATTGTGACGTATTTAGTAACTATTTTACAAAGTTTTTTTAATAATGAATTGTGCATTTTATTCAAATTTTTGATCTCATTTGAAAATCGATATAAAATGTATTTCATAAAGTTTACAAGTTTCATAATGCATTTGCTTGCTAAATAGGCTAATTTGTTATCAATTTCTATAACATCTTTCATATTTGAATATAAATTCAAGGGTATATTAATTATCTTGAATGATCTAATTAAATCAAAGAGATGTTTTATATAAAATTATGCAGTTTCGTATTTATGAAGCAGTGTCCCAGAGGTTATAATATTTCATGACTTCGGCTTGAATTCTTTTACAGCAATACTCTTGTTTACTGAATTTTTATTTACTAATTCGGCCATTTCCGCATGTCCGTCCGTCCCTCTGTCTGTCCGTGGACACAATAACTCAAGAACGAAAAGAGATAAAGAGCTGAAATTTTGTTTGTGTGTTCTCGTATAAGGTCAAGTTCGTTAATGGGCAAAATAGGACCATGTTTGGGAAAAATGGGTAAAACTGCCTATGTTTGAAACCGTAAAAGATTTTTTTTTAATTGTGGGACAATTCAAAAATTCTTAACAATTCAAACATTGATATACAACTCAGTCTATACTGGGTATTCAAACAATTTACTCAGTTAGTTGTTACATTACTTGTTATTGTTAATATTGATATAAGAATATTAACTTATCCACCAGGTATTGTACCCTGGACCTCTGGATTGCTTGCCCAGAGTACTACCCCTATACCACAGATGATATAAATGGATGAGTCTTTTTTTAATATCATTGAAAGTATTTCTTTAACAGTAGTCAACATTAAATTATTATTCCACATATTATTATTTGTGTACCTATATTTAAGCGTCACAAAACTATACAAATGCCAATTTCCATTAAGGTTACGAAGACATAGTATGAAAGCATTAGCGTCTACTACATAGACAAACATGAATTGGCATGAAATCCAAAAGTCCAGGGTTCGATACATGTTAAAATAAAAATTCAATGACATGTTTGTTTATATAGTATACGCTATTTCTTTCATACTATGTCTTCGTATTCTTAATGGAAATTGTCATTAGTATAATATTGCGACGCTTAAGGATGTTCCTCCAGCATGAAACCACTTTTGTAGAGATAGATTTTGTTCATTTTGTTCACAGGGTAAAAAATAACTTTTTCTAATAATTCCCGAAGTTTCAGACCGTTTAGAATTCGAGATAATTAATAAAAAATCATTCTCTCGGATTCTCTCTCATTAGAACATATAAAACTGCATGCTCACCCAACTATTATCTGTTGTATTAAAAAGAATTCTCGACAGAATTTAGAAAAAAAAAACTAGAATAGTAAAGATAAATATTTATTAAATTAATTTTTTTTTTAAATAGTGTTTTACCGTTTTGTTTTCGAAATATAACAACTTAAAATTATTTTTTATTTCGAAATTACATTAATTTGTATATGTGAATAGTGAATATATGTAAGTGTTGTGTATATGTGGTTATATATTTCTTCTATAATAAAAGCAAACCAGTTTTTGTCCTGATTATATAACACAGTGCCTGGAACTACCTTAAGTATACACAAATAATAATGCAATGTTACTTTTGTTGCTATGTGTAGGTACTCCCAAATAAACATAAAATTTGCATTTTGGTCAACTTCATATAAATTTCGTATGACTATATTTGTAGATTGTATTAGAGCTAAACGATACTGATCAATTATTACTAAACGTATTTATCCATTGATTTTCAATAGATGTAAATATTGAATATAATAAATATATTTAAAATGCACATACAAATTACACATCCGGTTATTTGTTAAAATGGCTTTAAGTATTTGAATATTGGTGTTGCATGTGTGTGTGTGTGTCAAGTGGATTTGATTATCTATTTAATAAACTTGAAACTAATAATGATTACATTTTATATATTATTCATACTCAATAAAATTTATTTTTAAATTCATTAATCAATTTTATTCATTAGGTATATATATATATATATATATATATATATATATATACCGTACGTTTAGTTTATATCTTCGCATAGCAGATCTCCCACGAGTATGAGAGAGTACATATGTATACATTAAGCAATGTGTATGAGAAGGAGGTCTTATAGGTTTGATAAACAAGCATATTTTTCAAAACAGTGAATAATATTTATAACTGTTGGAGTGGTTGGTGATTGTCTACCTTCAAATGCCACATTAAATAAATTGACACATTCCTGTGCGGAATGTCCGGCAAAGTACCATTTAACAATTTGCACTTTTTCTTTTTTTGTGTAATAATAACCCATTGTTGTAATAATACCAATAAATAAAATACACAAACACGTATTTTCCAAAAGCATTCACATAGTAATGATATCATATTATCAAAACAATTAATAATATTTGTATTCAACAAAAAATCTCCAGTCTCTAAAATTTATACAGGCACATACAGCACAACAGTAACAAAACAAACCTATAAGATCTCCTTCTCATACACATTACTTAATGTATACATATGTACTCTCTCATACTCGTGGGAGATCTGCTATGCGAAGATGTAAACTAAACGTACGGTATATATATAAATGTATTTCAAGTAATATTCATGATTAACTTATATTTTTAATTAGTCGAAGCACTTAATGAATTTATTAATTACAATTTTAAAAATAATTCCGTTCTTTTTATATTTCTCTGTATTTTTGTAGTTAGGGGTATGGGTCCACTTGAGAATGTGAAAGTCCATTGAACCAAATATGGAATATATATTCGCACTGATAGATTAGTATATGTATTTTAGCGCAAAGTATTGTAATCTATTGAAAGTTGCCAAGGATAAACTTTGAACTGTAAAAAATTGGGGAAAAAAAAAGTATTTTTTCCGAATTTTCAGAAAAAAATTCAGTAAAAGAGTTTTTTGAGACATAAATACTTAGTAAGAAAATTAATACACATCTTGGTTCGGATCGAACCTATTATCTCTGGCGTTCCGGAACAGCACTACACCAACTAAGCCACAAGAAGTGTATTTGTCCCATACAAGTTTGAACATATATTGGTTATTAGTATAATAGTATTAAAAGTGGGCGCTGGAAGGGGAAAACGTATGTTTTCGGATGTGAATTTGGACCCTTTACCCACACATTTTCCCGATCGTATAATTTTCTAAACACAGTCTCTATTACAACAATTAGAAATACCTAACAAGATTTTTGGCACATTTGATCCGTTTTCGAGAAATCGAGTTTGAGAATTGCATTTTTTGTTTCCTATTTCTTAACAGTCCTAAAGCTCGATTGGAATAAAATCTGGGAGATAACTTCTCTATGACATAGTAAATAAATTCTCCAAACGAATTTTAATTGATGGCAAAACTTTTTGAGATATCTTTTCAGTACTTTAAATTATTGATGTGAAACATTTATTGTGGCGGATTAGACCGTTTGTTACCTGGCAACGGCCTGGCAAGGTGTGTTCATCACGCGTTAACAAGTTGTTCATAGGTCACATTACAGATAACAAATCAGTTTCAAAAAAGATGCTGATAGATGACAATACATATACAGGTTCAAAATCTCATTCATAGGTGGCAATGCATATTTCCGATACTAAATAGTTAATAATAATAATAATAATAGTATAAGTAACTGATTGAAAGTATTGAGCCGTCTCAATTTTTAAGAATTTATTTAATTTTTTGGTATTAAATTAATATATTTTTTTAAATAAAGAATAATATTTTTCTTTAAAAAATATCTGAATATTAAGTTTTTGATTATGGCATATTTATTTCCTTTAATAAACCATCCTTTCATGCATATTTTCTATACAAAATAGTTTCGGATTTTACATCTACCAGACATCGCCACGACGGCTTAATTTGTTTGTATTCCAAGTACAAATACATAAATAAATTCTTTATTTGGCCCAAAAACTATCGTCCTAGTTTTATATGAAATTATCCAATGTGATTTTTTATTATTTTTAAAACTGTCAAACAGGATATGTTAAATTGTTCAAAAGAGAGTATATCTGTCGAAGACTGATTTTACGATCGGCGAATTCCTCAAGAGAACACTTATTATACCTTAAAATAAAAATATATTGAACTCACTACCTACACTTAACACAAAACCACAATAATTTGGTGTTCCTCTTCACAGCTATTATAACTCAAATCCTACACGGAGACATTAAACAAATATCTTCTAAAAAATAAAAAAAATATTTACGACTTTCCGATCTTAATTGTGTACAAAAAAATAAAAACATAATTGATGTGTGGTCTGTCTGTCTATATTCTATAATATATAAATAGTCACTCACATATCTATTTTTCAAAATACAAATAAAACCTATTTTGACAAAATGGAAACCCGACTACAAAAATCAAATATTCTATAACAAGAAATGCACTAAAAAGTAAAAAAATAATTGCATATTCTTGTGCCAATTTTAGTTCACCTAAGCAAAAGATTTTAAATATATATGTACAATTATTGTTATTTTTGGAGGCGGTGTCAGCATAGAGAAATTCAAATAAAATTTGGACATCGCCTCCAAAAATAACAATAATTGTGATTTTATTTGTCTAAATATGGGTAGACCTACTAAACGACCAGCTAATTTTTAGTGCATTTTATATAACACTTTTTTTTTATCCGTTTTTTTTTTTTATATAATTTTTAGTGCATTTTTTTATAACAGATTTTCAGTTTTTTTTACAAGCATTTTGTTTTTTTTTTGTAAAAATTTTTTTTTTGGGGTCGGTTTTTTTTTTGTAAAAAGTTTTTTTGAAGTTGGTTTTTAAAAAAATTTTCTTATTTTCCCATTATGAATGAGTTTACCCTTTCAAAAAAAAAAAATTTCGCAGAAATCGGTTATCACATATAAAATGAGGATTTTCCTCGATTTTCCGGGGATCCCCTCATCAGAATGCGATTTGGTGACAATGGGACCAATGGGAAACTAAACCCTTTAAAACAAAAAAAAAAAGATTCAAAATCGGTTCATAAATGACGGAGTTCTGAGGGGACACACATTTAAAAAAATACAGACGAATTGAGAACCATCCTCCTTTTTTGAAGTCGGGTTAATAAATATTAATGACTATTTTATCATTCTAGAAGAATATCAGTCTGAATACGATACACATATTTTGAAATTTTATTGTGATATTAGAAACTGGAAATAACATATTCATGAACAAATCGGTCAAGTGTCCAAGCTATGCTTGACAATAAAAAAAAAATACATTTAAAAAAAACGTGTGTGTAGGTAGATAGATTGAAGCGGCTGCCTTGGACGGGCTACACTTCGACCATAAGGTCCATTATGATGCCTAAGGATATGAGTGGAGTGGAAGAATTCCTTCCACTCCAATTCGAATTTTTGTGTGTAGGCTAAGAATTGGTAGGTTGTGCGGCTGCAGCCGACTCTGATAGGAACTATGCCGATATTCATTTGGAGTTCGTGAAGAAAACTGCAGAAAATCTTCACAAGCATAGCCGGTTACTTCGTTCTTGTCCATGCGCCGACAGTTTAGTCAATTAACCGCCCCTTTTGTTTTTCTTAATAATTGATGTTCGAACCCATAACCTCCCAGTTCTAAGTAGATATAACGCCTTAGACCGCTTGGCCACTTGAACGGTGTGTGTAGGTATATTAAGCTAGCTATTCATTTGCATCTAGCAGCAAAAAAAAACTAATGGATAATTTTTGGCTAATTATTTGGTATTTTTTGCTAAAAAACAAAATTTTTTGCTACAGCCGTTTCCGAGATACAGCGTGCAAGCTAGCTTAAAAGTTAAGCTAGCTAGCAAATTAAATTGTGCGATAACTATAAATCATCGAACAAAAATAAAAGTATGTGAATTTTTTGCTAGTCATTTTCTAGCCGATGAATTAAAAAATAATTCCCCCGAAAGCTTGGAAAGCTGAGATACAGCATAGACGTTCCAGCATCTCTAATGTTTTGCTGAAAACCCAAATTTTTTTGCCGTTTCCGAGATAGCGTGCTACATAGCTTAAGAGTTAAGCTTGCTAACAAATTAAATTGTGCGAGAACTAAGTCATATAACAAAAATAAAAGTATGTGAATTATTTGCTAGGCATTTTCTAGCCGATGAACCAAAAAATATTTTCCCCGAAAGCTTGGAAAGCTGAGATACAACATAGACTTCCCAGCGCCTCGACCCTCGAATCAAAAACTAGAGGCTCTACGACAAATCTAAAAATATGTGAATTATTTTCTAACCGATGTGTCTAGCAATATAACGAAACAAAGTTGCGAAAGCTGAGAAATAACATCTACTTCCCAGTGCCAACCCCAAAAAGTATTACATTGTGACGATTCCATCTCACTTACCTAAAATTATAAAATAAAGGCATTAAAAAGGAGTGTTTAAAACAAGAAAAAAATAAATAAATAAATAAATGTAAAGAAAGTGATTTATATGTGGTGGGGGGACCAAACCCTTAACAATAAAATGTAAAAATATAAATATAAGTAAATTAAACTGACAGACAATTGTTAATTAAAAGAAAGTAATAGGGGGACGAATAAAAAAAAAAAAATAAATAAAAAAAAAAAAAAACGAATGAATAGTTGAATGACGCGCGGGAACCACCTTAAGATTAGTGTTTGAATTTATTTTTTTTCTAGCCGTCTCAAAACACAAGTTTGAACGCACAAAAAAAAAAAACAAAATATGTTACGCGATCTGTTATTGAGATGAGATCAACATAATGCGGGACCCAACGAGATAAAGTCCGCAAATCGGAGTGACGTAAATTGTTTTTCGGTAGTCGAGTGGAGATTATTGAAAAACAATTTCAGTCATGCAGTTCAGATTACGATCGGCCTACAAAGCGGAAAGAAGTAAATCTACGTATCGAGTATCGAATATTTTTTTATTATGTTACTCAAATAATTAGACGAACGCTATACATTATCATTATACGTTATTTTTGGATCAATATTCTGTTCATTTGCGAATATTGTAAAATATAGAAAATACGATTCCGAATTAGTGATCGAATTTATCATCGCGAGCTGGATATATATATGTATACATAAAACGCATATAGTTTAATTGGACTAAGAATAAAAATAAAAAATAAAACATATACCGGACCAAAATTGCTAATGGCGACAATACCAGCATTCTCGTAAATATCTACGTGCTATTCGTATGGGCGGCATTGTGTTGATACAGTCGAATCTCGGAAACAGTAAGGTAATAAGTATTTTGTTATTTTTCTTTTCTCCATATTTACACGCTTTCCAGTTGAAATCCACGTAGATACAACTAAAATTCTATTGCGTTCAGCTATTCAATTTTTTTTTATATCGTTCTAAATACCTAGTAAAATAATAAACATTTAGTGGAATTGATAATTTATTTTAAAAAGGAGACATCATAAGAAGTCGTACAGTAATTACTCGGTGGTCCTAAAGAACGGCCTAAACATCACACCCAGATTTGGGTAACACATTCGAAATTAGACCGCCAAAAATTATGGCGTCGAATTTACCGGGTGTATGAATGCTGAAAGGACAATTTGTGGGAATTCACGACTGAATATAAACACCACGAGTGAGAAAATTCAGTTGCGAATCCTCCGATAGATTGGGACTACCGAATAGTTATATACAATCTAATATCAATAAAATTATACTTACATACTAATACGAAGAAATTAGATTATTTTATGATAAAACATTTCACTATTTTTTTTTTTTAAATCATATTTTTGTGTGTTAACATATAGAATTATTAATTGTAAAATTTGTTCCTTTTTTTTTATTAAATCATCGCCGTTGAGTGTATTTTTTGCTGTCTTTTATTTTCTCTATCAAATCTCTAAAAATATATAATTTCATTAAGTTTTTGGTTCATTTTTCTTATTTTTCTATAATCTTTATTAAATAATTAAAATTTAATCGTACTCACATTCAGAATATGGTAGGTGATTATTGTTTTTAATGTAATTTCCTATTCTGTTCTCCTTTGTGTGATTTTTATCGTAATTTCCGAAAATTCGACACGTGGTAAATTCAAAAAAAAACAATTGCGATTAGTTGTCAACATCAGACATAAAAGGATTTGAATATCCTTCTAACTATCACCGTTAGGAGTCACTACCTCGCAGTTTTTTTTTAAATATCATAAGTGTTCATTAATTAAGGTGTCCGGTGGTAAACAAAAGGACCCTCACACTTTTTCTCATCTATTGACATTTCAGACCAAAGACAAAATTCGGATCCACCGAAACCTTTTGCATAAGCTTCCAGACTTCATCGCGCGTTTTGGGTATATGTCCCACGGACCATAACCGGTCCTGGGCGATATACTACAACATAATAGATGTATATGTTATGTACCGAGCCCGATATTGTACAGATCGGGATTTGTACAGACAATTTTGTACCAAGTCCGATCTGTACAGGTTATTTTTTTTTAAATAAAACCGAAATACGGTTTCGAAATGTGAGCGTTAAGCGCATGATAAAATATGCATAAAATTTCAAAAAAGTCTGTGACAGATAGATAAATGCATAGGTGATTCCATTAGTGTTCTGCTTTGCCAATTTGGTTACGGGACACTAAAAACAGTAATGGCGCCGTATCAGATTCTTCTAGTAATACGTGTGAAGTCTGACGATGATATAATTATAATGCTAAAAATGGTTGAAAATAAATTTTATTATAAATTTTCATTACCAAATTCAGTAGTTATTAAATACGTAAATAAAATAATAAAATTTACATGTAAATAAATATTTATTATATTGTATGGAATTTATTTTTTTAATTGTTTGCCTAGACGTTTCAAAATCTGTTATTAATATTTCAAAATGTGTTATTAATATTTTATAGACAGTCAGTAAATCATCTATTTACAACGATTGTAAATTTTAGAATGGTAAATCAAAGTCATAATATACTCTATTATTTTAATATTATCTGATATTGCTCGATGTAGGTCTTGTGCACAAGCGCCCCGGCTACTTGGGGCCCCCAGTGCCTTAATTAGACCAAAAAACTGCACTTAACATCAGGAGAAAAAATGATCGGGAAATGAATTATAGCAAACCTGATTTTCTACAACTTTACTCTTTATGCATTTGTCAATTTTTCTAATATTAAAAGAGATATTCTCAATTTTATCTTTTTCTTCTTCCTCTACCCCCCCCCCCCCACGTACCATCTATGATCTACCCATTAATTGACGTTTCAAATACCGAAAGTAAATGAGCAACGAAATTTTATTCTGAATTTGATGATATTGAAAATTGAACAGTAATTAATATTACATTTCAAATTTTGTCCCAATTCCTAGAACATTTATTTGTATTTTATAAATACGCATTTCGACTACAATGTAGTCATCATCAGTATGAATTACCTAATCGCTAATCGTAACTATCTCTGGGATATGAAGTCAGAAATATGTTGCTTGTTGCTAATTTGGTGCGTGTCTCACAATGATATGATTGAAAATTATTTATTAATATCGTCCTTTTTTGAAGTTATAATACAAAACGTCTTAGAATCTACAGTACCTAGTCTAAGCTTTACCTATAATATATCATCTTATTAAATAAATACATCGAAATCTATAAACATTTTACATCGTTTCTTAAATGGAAAAATCTTATAAAAAACCATTGATATCTAAAATTAACCTAAGTTGGACGGATAAGCCGTCCCTAAAACTAGACCTTAAAGAAAATATTTACAATTTAGATTACACCGAATCAGTTGTAATCGACATCATGTGGCATGCGGTATCGTTTCCTGAAAAGCAACGTACGCGGGTCAAATTGGCCCAGTTCATTGATTTCCGGGAAAGGATTTTTGCGGGATGATTGGAAATAGGATTTCGAAATGGTTTGGATGAAGGTTTGGATTGTGGGGTGCCCAGTTTCTCTGTGGAGTGCTTCAGTCGGGTATCGAAGAGGGACTTTCAAAATCGTCCGAAGACAACGATTTTGAAATTTTTGCATTTTCGCAAGCTGCGAAGGTGCAGCGTTCGACCAGATTGGTGCAGCATACGTGAGTACGGGCCGGATACATGACTTGAAAAGTCGATGTTTCAGACGTTCGTCCAACCTACTCCTAGCGTTGAGTAGTGGGTACAACCCAGCAAAGGATGCGTTTCCAAGAGCAAGACGTTTTTTAACGTTCTGCGTCCAATTCAACTGCCTTTGAAGGGTTACTCCCAGGTATTCAACACTTTGAGTCTGTTGGATTTCAGTGTTAAACATCTTCAATTCAAGTGGGTAAGAAGAAAATTTATTCTTCTTTGTGAACAAGACGGACTGAGTCTTCGTAGGATTAATTTTGATTTTCCACTTCTTGAAATAGCTTTCAAGCGTGGATAGGCGGGATTGGAGGCAGCTCGAGATAAGTTTTGGCTGCCAGGAAGTACAGTAGAGTGCTGTGTCGTCAGCGAAGAGGGCCGTTTCGGTTGCTCGATCCTTCGGGATGACGTTTATAAAATATAAGAAGAGGCGGGGTCCAAGCACGGAGCCTTGAGGTACACCAGCCTTGACACAATATTGGTTCGATGTGCTTTGTTGGAGATGAATTCGGGATTTTCGGTTCGATAAATAGGAAATCAGGAATTTCAGGATGTAGGTAGGTATGTTGAATTTGGAAAGTTTGTGGATGAGTCCATCGTGCCAAACCGTATCGAAAGCCTTTTCGATGTCCAAAAGGACCATGCCTGTGGATTTATTCCAGTTAAATCCAGAAGAAATATGGTCAGTGAGCCGGTGAAGCTGACTCACTGTTGAGTGGTTCGATCTGAAACCAAACTGTTGGGGAATTAGTTGTCCGTGGATATTTTCATGCGACTGCAGCCGGTTCAAAACTACTTTCTCCATGACCTTGCTGAGAGATGGCAGCAAGCTGATGGGTCGGTAACTTGAAGGCAACTTGAGTTGTTTTCCCGGTTTCGGAAGGGCTAGCACTTTGGCAGCCTTCCAAATGTCAGGAAAATAACCAAGTCTCAAGCACGCAGTATAGATATAACTGAGCTGAACAACCGTCTTCCGAGGAAGATAACGGAGAACAACATTAGTTATTCCATCATCACCGGGAGCCTTCCTACACTTAAGTTTCCTTAAAATGTTTGAAACCTCTTGAGGTGACACGCATTCGACATCGATTGGGTTAATGACGGAAGAGCGAATATTTTCCAAAGATTCGGATACCATACGGGCCGTTTCTTCGTCGTGATATTCGTCGCCATCGGTTAAGCTGTGCGCCTTAGAGAAGGTATCAGCGAGAAGTTGAGCTTTGTCTGAATCTGGGTAGAGATACCCATTTTTCGACAGTAAAGGGGGGTCTATTGGAACGTTTACGCAAACTTCTAGCAATTGTCCAAACACTATTGTCACGAGTGGTCAGAGCCGAAATCCTCTCATCCCACATTTCATCTCTGGTGCGCGTGACTTTTTCTCGAATATCAGCTGACATTCGCTTCATGGCGTCATGAAGCTCAGGCAGCCTAACTCTTTGCCAATATTTACTCAATTTGTTCCGAGTCCGTATGAGTCGTAGTGTGTCATCATCTAATTTAAGTTGAAAGCCAATGGATCGAGTTTTCCTAGGTATAGATTTTTCGGTAGCAGCTACGAGATTCCTCGTCAGTTTACTAACCTCCAAATCTATTTGATCGGTTGTTTTGATCTGCGGAGTGATCAAAATTTCGGCGTTAAGATACTGTTTGAAAAGTTTCCAATCCGCTTTCTCAAAGCTCAACCGGGTCCGCAAGGTAGCAGCGCCCCTCATTTCACCTAGGGTGAAGGTGATTGGGCGATGATCGCTTTGCAAATCCAAGTGAACATCTTGGTCCGACAGGAGGTTACAATTCTTGAGTATCGTTAAGTCAATGGTCTGAGGAGGGCGGTGGGCAGCATCAGGATAGTAAGTGGGGTCCTCTGGGTACGCAACAATGAAGTTTCGTTTGAGGGAATGCGCATAGAGTGCGTTCCCGCTAGCATTGTTAGACATACAGTTCCAAGACATATGGCGAGCATTAAAATCACCCATGATCACAGCGCGATCATGTGTCCTTAAAATGCGGTCAATATCTTTTCCCTGTAAAAGTCTATCGGGGGGATTATATAGAGATGTGACTTTATAATTACCACAATTTGCCGAAATTAGAATGGAGACGGCTTCGATATCACCGTCTTCGGGAGGCAAGAGAGAGTGTTGGACATCGTGTCGAACGTATAGGGCAACCCCGCCCCCATTTCTGGTGGCACGGTCACGGCGATAGGTGTAGTACCCAGGAATTTGGGCTCTCTTGTCCGGCTTTAACCACTTGGATCGCTGATGGCAGCCACTTGGATCTGATGCTGTTGAAGGAATGAGTGAAGATCGGGAAGTTTGCGATGGATACTTTGAGAGTTCCATTGTAGAAATCGGATGTTGGTGTCCAACATCCGATGACACGATGTCCAACACTCTCTCTTGCCTCCCGAAGACGGTGATATCGAAGCCGTCTCCATTCTAATTTCGGCAAATTGTGGTAATTATAAAGTCACATCTCTATATAATCCCCCCGATAGACTTTTACAGGGAAAAGATATTGACCGCATTTTAAGGACACATTCTAGAAAAGGGATGGGACGCCATTTTCAAAGAGATGAGATGTCATCCTGAAAAACACAAGAAGTTTTTCTGAATCTGATTTGCACGATTTCCATGCATTCTCCACTTCGATCCTGACTTTCAGGAGGGTCATGATGTCGAAAGTCGATTTAGTTCCTGCATCAGACTCCAATGGAGTTGGAGACGATGGAGGTCTTTCGAGGGCTTCAATTAAGAAGGGGTTATGGGGTGAAATGGGGGTGGTACTCAGAATATCTATTACCTCCTTTTCCGGTGCTCTCTTCATTGTCCACGGATTTGCGGTTGGAGTTGGGGCCGGGACAAACTTCTTCGATGATGTTGCTGCTGCCGATGATGTACTGCTCCCCGCTGCTGGACCTCTGCTTGGCTCGTTGACCTCTTTTCTACGAGGGAGGGCTGGGTATTCCCTATCCGAAGACGTGGGGGTGGGCGCCGAAGGGGCTCGCCCGGAGCAGCATTGCGCTTCGCTCCTCTGCTGCCGCTGGGTCTTCTCGGAGCCATTTTTGTCACATATGCCAGCCTTTCGGGACAGTTCATGGCACTGGCTGGATGGGAAGCACTGCAATTACAACACTTCGCCGGTTCCGACCTCTGGAGCCCACAAGCCTGTGAAGCATGGTTTTCGCCACACTTCACGCAGCGTTGAACCCCACGACAGAACCGTGATCCGTGCCCGTAGGACTGACATTTGTAACATTGGATGGCCCCTCTTTTATTTTCGAAACGTTGGGTGGTTACAGGCACGCCACATAACCACCGTATGTTGAGGACGCTTTTAGCTTGCGTCCCCTTTTCGAATTTTATTAGACGAGAGACTCGTATACTCTCGTCTCCCACCTTTGACAATAGCTGGACCTTATTTGGCTTAAGGCCCTGCCGTTTTAAATCTTCGGCCACCATGTCATCATTATGGTGGCGCATCGTTCCATGGACCACGTACTTTGGCTCGTGGTCCTCTTTTGTTCCATATGAATGGAATGGAAACTGGATTTCTTCCAGTTTCTCTTTCGTTTTAGTGTAATCGCTGTCCGTTTCGCAATGGACACTGATAGTCTTTGGCCCAAAGGTGAAACGGACAGTGCTACGAGCTGCCGCTTTTATGGCTGCCTCCACTTTTTCGAAGTTGGTTAAACCCATGTGAACAACAATGGGTTTTGGCTTCTTCGGTTTGGGTGGAGTTGCTGACGCAGACTCGTTCACGTCCTTAAGGACGGAGAAGGAATTTATAAGTTCAATTTGAACTTTTTTGGAAATCACTTGCTGATTCCCCACACGTCTAGGTCGCTTCTTCCCACGTTGCACCTGGAAGTCCTCGTCCATTGGTGTTGGTGTTCTTTTCTGCATATCTTCCACCGCCTTGCCGGCGGTGGACGCCATGGTATGATTTTCCGCCAATCTAAAAAACAGAAGAAAAAATCATTAGTTAAAAAATAAAAATTTTTGAAATGCCTGAGTAAAATAAAAGTATTTGATGATTGCACTAAGTACACCCAAAAAATATATTTTAGTTTACAGTCAAATTTTGAATTTAATTCCTTTGTAAAATAAAGTCCAATAAGATTAAAAATAATCCTATTATCAGAGATTATTTCACAAAACAATAAAATATCAAAGAACAGTTCACAACAATGAATGAAAATATTGTTGGTATGAAAATAAAATAATAAATCACAGGTATAATTTGTGATAATATCCAAATAGCGATGTTGCTCGTAACAACATCAGATCTCGAATGTGATGACCCACAATGATATTAAAAAAGTTTTATCTTTTATATGATATGGCTGAGGATATGATCCGACCTGAAAGACTATTTGAGTTGACTGACCAATTAAAGGATTAAGTGTGTGAAGAACCCCACCCATTTATTGACGGTATCCATTTGTGACTATGCGACGTTGTTATTGTCACTAAAGTGAGGGTGTTGATCGAAGCTAACCTTGATATTCAGGTATTAAATTTTTTTTTTTTTTAACGAATTTTTAAATGTTGGGCTATGTACGCAGAGTTAAGTATAGTGATGTTTCTGTGATTTAATTTATCCTTCTAAGTTCATAATTTGTAATATCTTATAATAGGTATAGTCCATAGGTGATATAGAATATAGTAGATGAGTGAGAGGTAGGAAGAGAGATAGAGTAAATACAGGGTATCTCTACCTACCAATTATTATTATTTTCTTTTTTTAATTAAAACATTTTCTGAAAAAAATATAATAATACCAACTCTTTTTTATGGTCACTGTCATTCAAAGTATACAATACATACAATACATTAAATACATACTCTGGAATTTTGGGCTGGTTATTTGGGGCATAAAATGTACCTTTTTAATATATTTGGGTATGAATAAAGTATAAATGTTTTATAAATTATAAAATATAAATCTTTTGATCTTTTACGTTTACCGCTTGTAAATTTTTTGACGGTTTAGCTTTAGTTTAGATTTTAGAATTAGATTTTTGGAAATTCCGAATAATTTGCCTAAACTATTCATATCGGAGAACTAATAAACAATTATTTACTTGATTTAATTATTTTTTCTAAGTAGGGGGTATAGTGTCATGGGAATTTGATGACACTGGATACAATAAACATGCCAATGATAATGGGGGGTGGGGGTGGTAATTTGTTACTAATTTCTAAATGGTTAAATTTTACATAAAGTGGGAATACATATAGTTGTTGTTATTATTGTTATTACTATCATCATTATTGTTGTTATTATTATTATTATTTGTTTTTTTGGTGTATCTCTCCATATTGTAAAAGATATTTCTTAAACAATAAATATTTTATAAAAGTATTTCTAAATTGATTGAATAAATTATTGGGCAATAATCGGTAGGCAACCTGTATTGAAACATCGTTCCGTCTTACTTCAAAACATACCTTTTTTACTTACTCTCACACAGCTTATGGAGAGCCGTTAGGTTCCGTAGAGCCGTCTGAGTCCACTTATAGTCAAAACAAGATATTTAAAGAAACGACATGAGATATAAAAAATTCGGCTGTAAAAAGTATATATGTTATTAATGAATATGTGTGTTAATATAAGCACTTCTTTGGTAAAAATATAACGTGTTGTTTAGTTCTCCGTAGTAAATTCAAACATTTTTTTCTAAGAAAAAAAGTCGTGAACATGTGACAAATCTATGAATTGATTAAAATGCTATCTAATATTTTATAAAGCTATCTTAACTGTATCGAACGACATCTGGAACAGATAGATAATGTCTATACAAATTATTTATATAAAAAAATGTATATATCATTCAAAATGATGTTTAAACAAATTGCACGTGTCAACTTCTATATAGTCAGCCACTTCCTAATTTAATTCATATCATAATATTAAAAATTTTAATATATATTAAACATGAAACAAACAAGTGTATATTATAATAAATCTGACGTTACATCACAATATAAACGGTACTTTATATACAATATAATGTCTATTATATTGTACAATAATACACAATATTCATGAAATATTGAAGGTAGATTTATCATACTACAGTTTTAAGAATAAAATGATTTTCAAAGTTGAATGTAAGTATACAAAGTTTAGAATCACGTGTTTTTTTAATATATTTTAAAATTTCAAGTGCAAATTTGTTAAGTATGACCTCCAAGACTCAACAATTGAATTAATTAAGTTCAACCGTTACAAAGTCAGCACTAAACTTATACTACCTTAATGTATATACTTTATACAGCCCGTTTTTTAAAATACACCCAATCTGGAAATAATGTATAGTGTATCTATCGCTGTCTATATGTAGTGACTATGATATAGTGTCTATGTTACATATACATGTAGATACACTAACACGACGGGCGCCGGACAATAACGACGATGTATTCATCCTCGAGTAAGATGCAACTGTATATAAATGATTGTAGTTAGAGAGTGATAAGTATAATAGTTATATGTTATACAATACTGATTTTAATACAGTTTAAGTGTGACAAAGTAAACCATATCTAGACAGCGATAGATACACTATACATTGTTTGCAGATTGGATGTAATTTAAAATACGGGCTGTATATACTGACTGATATACTGATATACTGACGGGACGGACAACTTTGCGGAAATGGACTGATTAGGTCATTTTTTGAACACCTATACCGAAATTTTTTTTCTGCGATCAATATTTTCAACCGTTGGAATATCGGAACTAAACTTAAGGATGGTCCAGCATACTACCACTTTTCGACCGATTTTGATCTTTTTTTCACAGGCTAAAAATAATGTTTTCTAATAAATCCCGAAGTTTCAGAATTTTTAAATCAAAGTTATCATTCTCTCTCACTCTCTCTCATTATAAGCATGTAAAACTGCATGTCCGCCCAACTATTATCTGTTGTATTAGAAAAAATAATCGACAGAATTTAAAAAAAAACTAAGAGAGTATAGCTAAATATTTATTATAAAACTTTTTTAAAAAAATCGTGTATTACCGTTTTGTTTTCGAAATACAAAAGTTTAAATTTATTTATTTTCTTCAAATCAACATTATTTTGTATATGTGAACAGCGTATTTGTATGTGTTGTATATGTGTGTTTATGTATTTGTGCTATAACAAAATCAAACCGGTTTGTTGTGCTGATTGCATAACACCGTGCTGGAACGTCCTTAAGCGTCACTATACTAATATTCCAAGCTTCAAGCAAAAGTTGTTGATTTTTTTAAATTTCAACATTTTTTGTTTATAAAATTTTGTTCTATCTCTTATGGTTTCAAAGATGCCCATTTTACTCAAACATGCTTCGATTTTGCCCATTCACGAACTTACTTTTTATCTCTAGACACACACGCAAAATTTCAGTTCGCTATCTCTTTTCGCTTTTGAGTTATTGTGTTGACGGACAGATGGGTGGACAACTTTGCGGAAATGGACTAATTAGATCATTTTTTAAACACCTATACCGAAAATTTTTTTCTGCGATCAATATTTTCAACCGTTATAATGCCAGAACTAAACTTAATACACCCTGATATATTATATACCGGGTATAAAAATATAATCAAGTCCGTATTGAACATTTATCAAACTGTCTGTAGCCTACAATGTTATTGATATTACATGTCATTGGTTAGTAATATATTCTGATGTGATATAGTGGTGTTGTATGTTTTAACTTTATAATTATAATATTAAATAGCTAACAGGCATAATATAATAAGAGAATGAACCTTCTTTTTCTTTACTAATATAATATTTTATTAAAATATACTAAGAATATTACTATTATTATTATTATTTTATACATTTTACTTGTACATAATATTATTATAAAATAAATAATATAAAATCAATCTTAAAAACGTATTTATTAATATCGTATGTCGAGACAATCTTTTATTACATTACAACTTGTTTTATTTTATATTATTTATAATAATAATATACTTTAATAATATTTATTTAAATATAAAAAATAACAAACACTATAGCACCATGCCATGCAACTAACAACTATGGTGCATGCAGTTTTGTTTGACACAATCAATGTGAAAGAAATCATAATATATAAAATAAAATACATTAGCATGTACAGATTGTGTAATTGTTCATTAAACATATGTGACACATCATTAAACATATTTGATAGGGATAGTCTTTAACAGGGGCGTAGCGACGTAAAACTGCGTCCAGGGTACGCATCCAAACTGCGCCCCTTTGCCTTTGTAAATTATTTTCAAAACTAATAAGGATCAAAATTTCCCGTGTAAATATTAAGTTTATCAAATTTTACTAATTTTGTAATGTAATGTATGTACTATACATAACATCCGCAGTCTATTCGGGAAGAAATGTACAATAAGAATTAAATGATCCTCAAAAGACTTTTATTTCTTGTATTTTTTTTTTAAATAGGTAGTAAATTTGGTTTTTTTGCGTCCCTCACCTCTTGATAGCGCCCAGGGCACGTGCTCTGCTGCACCACTCTAGCTACGCCACTGGTCTTTAAATGCAAAAAATGTTGATCTCATAAAAACTTGTTTTCATACATAGTTTTGATGCCTAAATGTGGCGTAAATTTTGTATTTATGCCAGAAATATTGGATGCATGGAAAAAAGTTGGTTTTTATACCTGGTATATGTAAATATACAAGGTATATTAAGTTTAGCCCCGATTTTGTTACGCTTGAAAATATTGAACGCAGACATAAATGTTTGGCATAGGTGTTAATAAAATGGCCGAATTCGGACCATTTCCGCATATCTGTCCGCCCGTTCGTCTGTCCGTGAACACGATAACTCAAAAACGAAAAGAGATAATGCGCTGAAATTTTGCGTGTGTGTTTTAGAGCTAAAAAGTAAGGTAAAGTTCCTGAAGGGCCAAAATCTGGTCATGTTTGGGCAAAATGGACAAAACTGTCCATCTTTGAAACCGTAAGAGATAGAACAAAAACGTAAAGCCAAAAAATGTTTTTTTTAAATAAACAACTTTTGTACATAAATTTAAATACCCGGTATTTAAGCAATTAACTCAGATAGTTGTTATTTTCACTTGTTTTTTATAAGAACAATATTTTTTTCATGCATCCAATATAAGTGGCGTAAATATAAAATTTAGCGGTGTAAATTTAAAATTTAATGAATTATAAATATGCTATTATTAAAATCATTACTAAACAGCTATTCTGTTCAGCACCGTAACTACTCATTTATAATCACATTATGATTATCTGCTATCATATTATAATAATCTGTCTTATATGTCTATGAGCCAAATACACAATTTGTACAAAGCATTTAAAAGTCTTGCAATCATTTCTTAGAAACTTAATATTGTTTTGATGGATATAAATGATATTACGGAATTTATAAATTAAACAAATCATATAGTTTTTTTTTATTAAACATTTCGATCATGATTTGCAAACAAGTACAAATTTTCATTCTCATATTACCGTCAAACTAACATTATCGTCTGTATGTTAGACAAACTATATGAATGATTTCTCATAGGAATTCACATCCGACAACGACATTCAATATTACAATTTAAAAAAAGGTTGAATATAAGTAATCATAATTTGAAATTATATTTCAAATTTTGCCCCTATTCCTAGAACATTTGTTTGTATTTTATAAATACGTATTTCGACTACAATGTAGTCATCATCAGTATGAATTAGCTAGTCGTAACTATCTCTGGGATATGGATTCAGAGATATGTTGCTTGTTGCTAATTCGTGACACAGGCACCAAATTAGCAACAAGCAACCATATCTCTGAATCCATATCCCAGAGATCGTTACGACTAGCTAATTCATACTGATGATGACTACATTGTAGTCGAAATACGTATTTATAAAATACAAACAAATGTTCTAGGAATAGGGGCAAAATTTGAAATATAATTTCAAAAAAGCCTAGAGTTCTCTTTGATTATTTTAATAATCTTTAATAATCATAATTTGTAAACTTCAGCCAATGGAAAATCAGCATATTCAATTTCACCCGCTATATCTACATTAGTGATGCCGCGATGCGAGACGAGAGTAGCATGACTCTTGTATTGGATTGACTAGTAAAAATTTTCTATCGTCTCGTCTCGTTTTTATAGTTGAAGATTCTTAAGGAAAAATACAATTTAAGAATAATTGTTTTAAAATATTTTTTCTATTCATATAAAGTGTATATTTTTCGAATTTAATTAATTTTTATATTTTAATTAAAACAATACAGACTATAGAAAAAATAAATCATTACCAACCGAAATAATTTGCTGTATTATGATTAGTACATTTTTTGCAGAAAAATCTATAGGAATTGAATAAGAGTACTACTATCTGTCTCTCGAATTTTATCGAAAATCAAGATTCTAATTTTTGTCTCGTCTCTCGTTGACTTATTCTCATCTCGTGAATCTCGTTACGTTACTAATTTACACGTCACATTACTAATTTACATGGATTTTACATGTAAACAAATGCATTTATGTCAACGTCATATTAATTAACAAGCAGAGGTGATGAAGAACGTGAGTTGAATAGTGAGTACTCTCTACCTCAGACCCTGCATCGTAGGGAACTTCAAATGTGGAGTCTTATTTTTTGTTTAAAGTATAAATCGGCTTATCATCTTACGATCCCTGAGCTATGACTGGATATCAGACTTTTTGCGTTATTTGAGTTAATTGTTAATTGTAGATTCCCGATTCGGTCTCCAAGAAATGACGTTGGAAACAAATTGCTGATGTTCTAGTATACGTCAGCAAGCAACTCCGACCATAACGGCCGGAATAGTTTTGTTGGTTTTTTATTACGACGGCATCACACTTTCATGCCACAAACTCCATAACCGTACTGCTAAGAAATTTGGTTTTATTTCTGCTGTAGATTACGAATATGCTACAAGCGAATAGAAATTAATAGTTTTGTTATGTTTTTTGTCAAAATAAACATTTTTATAAACATTAAATTGAATCTATTATGTTTCGAATAAAAATTCTTTATATACAAATCACCTGAAAAGTTTTGAAATATGCACATTGCTTTTAAAATCGATCGATATATTGTTCGTACATATGCCAGATTTATGTTCAAATGTCGTTAGAGGCATTTTTCTCGAACATTTTACACTAAAGTGAACAGAAACTTAATGATAGTCATTTTTCAGTTAAATAAAGTTCGTTTAAAGTATTTTTGATGTGAAAACATCTATAGCGGGACTATACAAGTATGATTTTATAGGGGGAGTGAAATGAAATTTCAGATTATCGGCAAATTAGCAATCATCGGCATTTATGTTTGAGCCCAGACTCAAAATTTTTCTTTTATAAAACTCACTTTTGTAAAAATCGTAATCTACACAAAATAAAACTGAAAATAGGCACCTCATAAGACATAACTTAAATCGCTGCATAAATGATACTATTTGCACATATTTAGGGAGTTAGCTAGAAACACTAATAATATGAACAAGGCTTTACATTTAAAAAAAAAAAGTAATATACACAGATTATATTACAGTAGAGTTCATTTAAGAATGTTATTACAAGTAAAATATATTTATATATATTACCCACTATATAGCGTCACGCATATAAATTATAATAATTTATAATTAAAATCATTAATATATGTCATGATTATAATAATAATAATATTAAATTATATAATAATAAATAATATATTAAAATATTTTAATTTTATATATAAATAATAAAATAATATATATATATATGTAGGTATGATTATATTATAGACACTATATTATATGTTTAATAAAGTGATTGACATGCTATACAAATGAATTAAGGAAATGTAATCTCCTGTTTAATATCCGTCAAAAATATACTACAGATAGTATATAGTATAGTATATACTATATAGTATGTATAGTATATATAGTATATAGTACTAGACTATATACATAAACATACAGGAATTATTTACCATTAAAATTAGACGTTAGCAATATTTTAAATGAGGAATTAATGAACTTTATCGAATATTATTCAAGCATTATTATTTTAACAGGTGCGTACTTAATGGTAATTCAAATATAAAATAAACAACTGAAAAATAAATTTAATATCCAATTTTGTGCCAATTCCTAGAAATCTTATTCTATAAATACGTATTTCGACTACAATGTAGTCATCATCAGTGGATTCAAATTGAAACATATTATTATTTGTAGATACTTAAGCGTCACAATACTTTGCTAATGTCAATTTCCATTAAGGTTACGTAAGACATATTATGAAAGAACTAGCGTATACTATATATAGACAAACATGTCATTGAAGTTTTAATTAGATATTGATATGAAAAAATTAACTCATCTACTGAAAATCTGAATTTGTAGCCCAGGTAGCACACTGTAGCTAGAACTCCAGGGGTCCAAATTCGTCCCAATACATTAAACCGTTGCAAAGTTGAGGCTAAATTTCCAGATCTCTTGTGCGCACTTGTGTTCATATTTTCAATTAATTCGATTCAATTGTTTTGGAGCAACATAGACGCAAACCATATTGTTTCCGTCCGTATTGTTTCTCTCGGTCACGTCCTCATGGGCTCCAACCTCAAACCAAATAGAAATAAACAGAGAAGAAAATAAAATATAATAATGCATTTATTCTCTTGACTAAAGAAAACGACAATATTAGGTTGATTTGCAAGGTAGCAGGATTTTGCACAGGATGTGTGCAGAAGTGACTATTATAGACCTGGCTCTTTTCTACAAACATTTGGAATGACGTCTGTAACGAGGTATTACGAGGAATAAATTTTTATCTGGGTCGGCGAACAATTGAATAGTCAAATAAATGATTGAGTTTACTGTTTGAACTCGAAACAAAAGTACTTGAAACTACCGCCGACTTATTTAATTTAACAACATTTTAATGTTTTTAGATCGAGTCTTTCAAAATAGTTTCCAAGTTTTGATAATTTTTGCAATTAATTAATGTTAGTAGAACCCTAAGTACATTTATTTTTCAGGCTCAGAGATATTATGAAATCCATTATAGTAAGATTCATGAAAGCCTACCCTGCTTTTATTACCATTATAATAGACTTAATAATAATTACCATTGAACCAATAATAATCGCAATTTCATTGAATTGAAAGACAACCAACAGTACCACATGGTACACGTAATATAAATCGGGGTCTCTAGCTGGAGCTCAGGGTTAAAAACCCGAATAGGATAATTATTTATTTTGGGTCATGCAGACGAGTCTTCGAAGTATACAAAAACGTAGGTTGCCGATTACGTTCCCTTTATCTGTATCACTTATGGGGGAGGAAAGGCAACGTCCTTCCTTCGATTGACTTCAAATCTTAATACATATAATCTTTGTTACGGTAGTTGAAGGAGTTCAAAGAGATTTATGATGCATTCGAGGCCCTAAAAATTTGTTGTTGCTTATTTCTTAACAGTGAAATTTTGAAATTGGGGTGAGATTTGTTCGGTAATCTCTTTAACATAAGGAATAAATTCTCCAAAAGAATTTTGATTGATAATACGTTTCAAGATATCACATTTTGGCCAAACTTAAATTTACATTACAGAATTATCAAACAAAAATTTTCTCAATTTTTAAATGCGATTTCGAAATGCGAAAACGGCGCATCAAAAGTTTCATTGCGACATTTCAGTTTAATGGCAAAGACATGTACAAAACTTATAGTTCCTGTGGCGTAGCCTGGCAAAAGAGATAAAAGGATCAAATTCACAAACTAAAATTTATGTTTTCATATTATCCGATGACTCCGCTAGAATGATGGATCGCTCTTCTGTTTTTACATACTCACTCTCAGGCAGGGTCTGCATTAATACGATTGCTGAAGCTGTTTGTGAATTATATTTGCATGGTTGAGATAGATAATTAAATTGACATTTTAACTAATCAATAATGTTCATTAATTTTATGGTAAAGCAGTTGGTTTGCTTATTATTACTAATAACATAATACGAATTATTAACCTATTAGTAATATTAGCAAGAGCGTAGGCAGAAGAGGTGGCATTTGCCATCCCCCAAATAATTACTGCAGAAAAACAAATACAACTGAATGAATGTCTTCACTTAAACTGTTTTGGTGATCAAGTATTAAATAAATGAAAACTGCCAATTTTTCCTTACCCTATTCTAGACTCGGGTATCTTGACCTTTTGAATTTATTATTATGACTTTATTTTTATTCTCTTCAATAGGGAATATGCATGAAAATTTTTTTCACTTGAATTGAAGCATGTTTACTTGACAAATATCAAGGTAAAATTACTTTTTAAATAACTTTAAAAATAAGCGAGACATGAATGATTGAAATTCCCGATTAGACAAAGAGGGTGATAGCCCTCTTGATATGTTATGTGACGTCATATTACACTTTCACCATTTTTTTAGTATTTTTGTAAGAAAGAGACAGATAATAATCTTTAAAAGCTTATAGCTTCCTTGATATTTGTCGGATTTTAATTTCGTTTTTAAATATTATTACAGTATTAACAGTATTTTCACATTCTGAAAATAAATGTGAAAAAAAATTTTCATGCATATTCCCTATGGTTGGTAATTACACTCTTCAATTGTTGGTAGTTACTAAAAGATTGCTTGGTAAACGGAATTATTAAATCTGGACGCCTTTCAATCGATCTTACACTCGTCTGTTAGTCTAGTGACCAAAATATAAATAGTAAAAGCGTTAATCGATCATAGTATGGCCAAAACCCCTGCAGGGTGTCAGGTATAGTATGTTTGGGTCCGAAACCTTGGACCATCAATCCTGGGAGCAATCCTTCTGTGTGGCGTCTGGCCTTGACAGATTACTATAGCTGATTACTTATCTGCTTAAAATAGCACCTCTTACCCGGAGACGTCTTGCCTTCGGGTGTCAGATTGTTCTCAAGGAGGGCACAGAGTACCCCTTGGCCTAGTTTCTAGGGACCTATTGCGGTACCACTTTTTTTAATTATTATTATGGCCAAAACCACTTGAGCCTAACAATTTCTTTTTTTGGTACAAATAAAACCTCTGTGTTGGCCTTGCCACTACTAAAAACTAACGCCTTATCCTTACCATTACTTGTTTAATATTGCAACGCGTTACCGTTAGCTCGAGAGGTACAACAGCCAAATTCGTCCAAGTGGTCCAGTTGTTAAAGACGCTCTACTCGGATCTGGGAGGTTATTGATTCCGAACACTGGCAGTTACTCAATTAAATTAATTTAAAAAAATTAAAGGGGTGGTTAATTGACTAAACTGTCGGCGCATGGACAAGGACGAAAGTAACCACCTATGCTTGTGAAGGTTTTCTGCTGTTTCCTTTTACAAACTCCAGATGAATATCGGTATAGTTCCTATCAAAGTCGGCTGAAGTAGCACAACCTACCAATTCCTAGCCTACATACAAATTCCTTGTCCTTTAGGTGTCGATACTTGCCGACTTCCCCTCCGCTACAACTACTACTAGCACGTTACGGTTACTTGTTCAAAATTATAACGCGTAACAGTAACCGTTACCTAAAATGAGAAACGATAGCAGTAAATTCGTTAAACGAATCGCGTTAGTCCCAATACACTGGTCGGTATAGTGTAAAGTTGTTAATGTTATTGATCTCTGCCATCCCCCACGTCAAAAACAATCCCGATGACGATCATGATTATTTAGTAATTGAATCAGTTACGCACGTATTTATATATTTTAGATAATGATGATACAACAAAGCGGTTGGGGCATTACTAGTGAACAAGATAATTAATTCATGCCCTGCAGGATTTGTAGTATATTCAAAGATAATTAGATGTGTATTAGCGGGTTCATAAAAATAATTTAACCACAAATAAAATTTGAATTTTTTTTTTTTAACATTAATCATTGTTGACATATAATTTTAGTATTTTGTATGTCTATTGTCAATACTCAAGAGTCTATGATTTCTTGGAAAAGTTCAATTATTCACACAAAAAAATTTGTTGCTCTGGGTCCACTAATTCAAGGTTTAAATATTAATTAAACTAAATTTAATATTATTTAATTTTAAATATTGATGTAGTCAAGGGTTTTAAATTACTGAATATATCGATTTTAATCCGACTGGAAATTTTTTATACAAAATAGGCTACAAATATTTTACGACTTGCTCAAGAGTATGCAACTTAAAAATTGTTGTGAAAGAATGTGAGTGAGCACGCTTCAAATTAGCATTGAGTAACATTACTTCGACTTTATATCCCACGATTAGCTAATGCATATTGATGATGACTACTCTGTAGTCGAAACACGTATTTATTATACACAAATAATTGATCTAGTAATTGGGCCAAATTTTGAAATTTAATTCCATAAACGTAAAGTTCTCTTAGATCATCTTTGTATAAAAGAAAAAAAACAATCATTTCAAAGAATGTTAAATATCAGCTACTCTGCGATAATTTACTATAAAGGAGTTCAAAAAGAATACGAGTTTGAATCCATCGCCTAAGGCTTTTTTAGGACTAGTATGCATGTCAGTTCTGATTGTAAGATGTAGGTGGTAGAATTCACGGTAGCGTTTATATTATTGCTAAAGCTACATTATTGCAAAGGTGGTCTCTCTTTGTAGGAAATTTTACGTTCTAAAATTTTGATTATTTTCCGCGTAATATTCACGGCAAACATTCTGCAATGTCCATCGATTTTACAACAGAAATATTCCCAGGACACAGAGATTTGTTAATGTTAGTAAAATGGAAACACGTAAAGTTGCCGAAAATAAATTTTACTATAATTCGTCATCGGACCAATTCTATTACTCTTTTGACGTGAATACATCTTTAAATTTGCTTCCATTGCAGGAGGCAACTCAGAAAAATTCACAAAATCGGGGGATACAGTTTGGTGTTGCAGCTACATGTCTATCATCTACATCCAAAATTTAATTATACCACTCGATAGCTAAAGGATCAAAGAATTCGTTACGTTGAGTGAGGACTGTAACGCATCGTGCGTGGTGGAGGGGGAAGCTCCGCCATTTTGAGGTCGTTTCGCTGCGTCACATAATTTCCGTTTAGTATAACCTTTGACTCGGAGAAGCTAGAACGTTCGTTTTAGAAAATATCTATCGATTGCGTAAATAAACCATTAGTGTGAAATAGTTATAGTGAATATATAATAATGGGGTTTAACCTCCGTTTTGGAGCACAACTGTCTATAACAGAGGCCACCCACATCATTATTTTTCAACTTTTATTAATTTTTTACTTTACTTTTTTATGATGTGAGTGGAGGGTCAGGAATTCGTATGCAGGCTAGGAATTGTTAGGTGTACGGTAGGTGGTCTACGTTTTATTTTCAAAACTATATTCTATGTACACTCCTGTTCATAAAAATTTTACCAGTAAGTGGCATTCTAAGCGTATACAATACTAAATATATTTATAATATTACATTATACAGTAACACTTAGAATGTTTCAACTGGTTCAACTTTTATGAATGGGAGTGTATCATATTTTCCTGTAATATATAATCTTAATAGTTTATTTGTCCTCAATAATTACCGATGACGTATTTCTATGTATGTAACAATTAATAAGCAAAGAGCGACGATGAACTTTGATAAATTTAATTAAAAATAATAGAAAAAAAATAGAAAATAAAACTTATTTTGACAAAATGGAAACCCGACTTAACAAAAGAAGCACTAAAAAGTAAAAAAATAATTGCATATTCTTGTGCCAATTTTAGTTCACCAAAGCAAAAATTTTTAAATATATATGTACAATTATTGTTATTTTTGGAGGCGGTGTCAACATAGATAAATTCACATAACTTTTGGACACCGCCTCCAAAAATAACAATAATTGTACATATATATTTAAAAATTTATGCTTTGGTGAACTAAAATTGGCACAAGAATATGCAATTATTTTTTTACTTTTTAGTGCTTCTTTTGTTAAGTCGGGTTTCCATTTTGTCAAAATAAGTTTTATTTCTCGCTTTTTAGTGACTTTGAAGTTCTATAACTGATTTTATTTGTCTAAATATGGGTAGACCTACTAAACGACCAACTAATTTTTAGTAAATTTTTTTATAACACTTTTTTTTTACCCGTTTTTTTTTTTTTTTTAAATTTTTAATGCATTTTTTTATAACAGATTTTCAGTTTTCTTTACAAGGAATTTGGTTTTTTTTTGTAAAATTTTTTTTTTTTGGGGTCGGTTTTTTTTTTAAGGAAAAATTTTTTTTGAAGTCGGTTTTTAAAAAAATTTTCTTATTTTCCCATTATGAATGAGTATACTTTTTCAAAAAAAAAAAAAATTTCGCAGAAATCGGTTATCACATATAAAATGAGGATTTTCCTCGATTTTCCGGAGATCCCCTCATCAGAATGCAATTTGGTGACAATGGGACCAATCGGGAATCAAACCCTTTAAAACAAAAAAAAAAAATTCAAAATCGGTTCATAAATGCCGGAGTTCTGAGGTAACAAACGTAAAAAAAAAAAAAAAAAAAAACAAAAATACAGACGAATTGAGAACCATCCTCCTTTTTTGAAGTCGGGTTAAAAATAACATTAATTAACATTCTCATATCAATTACCAGTAATCATTATTACTAAATGTAAAAAAAAAAACGTGTATGTATTTTTAATATGAGTTTTATCATCAACAACTACTGACCATAAAACATTGCAAAATGATTCATCTTGTACTCATTGTAGATATGCGTAAATAATATTGTTATATGCAAATTAGGAAGAATATTATTAACCCGACTGCAAAAAAGGAGGATGGTTCTCAATTCGTCTGTATTTTTTTTTTTTTTTTTTTTTTTTTTTTATGTTTGTTACCTCAGAACTCCGTCATTTATGAACCGATTTTGAATTTTTTTTTTTTGTTTTAAAGGGTTTGATTCCCGATTGGTCCCATTGTCACCAAATCGCATTCTGATGAGGGGATCCCCGGAAAATCGAGGAAAATACTCATTTTATATGTGATAACCTATTTTTGCGAAATTTTTTTTTTTTTTTGAAAGGGTATACTCATTCATAATGGGAAAATAAGAAAATTTTTTTAAAAACCGACTTCAAAAAATTTTTTTACAAAAAAAATACCGACCCCAAAAAAAAAAATTTTTACAAAAAAAAAACAAAATGCATGTAAATAAAATTGAAAATCTGTTATAAAAAAATGCTCTTTAAATTAAAAAAAAAAAAAAAACGGGTAAAAAAAAAAAGTTTTACAAAAAAAAAACCGACCCCAAAAAAAAAAATTTTTACAAAAAAAAAACAAAATGCATGTAAATAAAATTGAAAATCTGTTATAAAAAAATGCTCTTAAAATTAAAAAAAAAAAAAAAACCGGGTAAAAAAAAAAATGTGTTATAAAAAAATTCACTAAAAATTAGTCGTTTAAGTAGGTCTACCCATATTTAGATAAATAAAACTAGTTATAGAACTTTAGAGTCACTAAAAAGCGAGAAATAAACTATATTTTGACAAAATGGAAACCCGACTTCAAAAATAAAATATTCTATAACAAAAAATGCACTAAAAAGTAAAAAAATAATTGCATATTCTTGTGCCAATTTTAGTTCACCTAAGCAAAAATTTTTAAATATATATGTACAATTATTGTTATTTTTGGAGGCGGTGTCCAAAAATTATGTGAATTTCTCTATGCTGACACCGCCTCCAAAAATAACAATAATTGTACATATATATTTAAAAATTTTTGCTTAGGTGAACTAAAATTGGCACAAGAATATGCAATTATTTTTTTACTTTTTAGTGCATTTTTTGTTATAGAATATTTTATTTTTGAAGTCGGGTTTCCATTTTGTCAAAATATAGTTTATTTATTATACAAGTCAAGTGTATCTGATAAAAATATTGTAGTAATTACCCTGATAATTATATTTCTTTATTTGACATAAATCAATAGAAATAAAACACACACAAATTTTACATAACTATTAAATTAAATAAAAATGTAGGTAAACAAAAAATAAATAAAATTAAAATAATCTTAATCATACTTCTATTATGGTCTAAGATCCGGCATTAGAAAAATCTTCCCTCATCTGTTAATTGAATGAAATAATGTTTAAAAGGCAGATAACAATATTATAAATATATGAGTGCAATGCCTGCCACCGTAGTCCTGCTGGCTATTAAGATTAATATAATAAGTGGGCGTGCATTAAGTTTTACATGCTTCTTATGAGAGAGAATGATAACTTGACTATTAATTATCTCGCGTTCTAAACGGTCAAACATTCTGAAACTTCAGGATTTATTAGAAAACGTTGTTTTTAGCCTGTGAAAAAAATGAGCAAAATCTGTCGAAAAATGGTATCATGCTGGGGAACATCCTTCAGTATGAATCGAAGATATGCAACGACTGGTTTTATATTTTGGGGCTCAAACACGTTAAGGATGTTTCAACCCTAGTCACCCCTGTACAGTCAATCAGATGCCTCACACTTTCCACTGCATCATACATGACACACACTCTCAAACCATTTACTTTCTTACTCTGTACTTATTATAGAACTGTCGGCATGATGAATTCTTTAAATAAAAATTTTTAGATAATGTAATAATGATAATAAATGCCAGAAAATCGTTAAAAAAATGTTTATATCTGTTTCCGCATCACGTTATAACGGCCGATTTAGATGCGGTTTTACTCGGTGATAGTGAATATTACCGAGTATCATATAGATTACCAGTCCAAGTGGCCGAGCCGTCTAAGGCGTTATGTCTGCGCAGTATGCCTACTTGAAAACTGGGAAGTTAGGGTTTCAAATCCCGACATGGGCAGTTTGTCAATTATTAAGAAAATAATAATTTTTTTTTAAATTAATGGGGTGGTTAGTTAATTGACTAAACTGTCGGCGTTTGGACAAAGAACGAAGTAACCGGCTATGCTTGAGAAGGTTTTCTGCAGTTACCTTCACGAACTCCAGATTAATATCGGCATAGTTCCTACCTTAATCGGCTGCAGCCGCAAATCCTACCAATTTCTAGCCTATACACGAAACTCCTTCCACTCCACTCACATCCTTAGGCATCACCATAGGTCCAGGGCAGCCTCTACAATCTATCTATCATATAGATTATTAAAATTTTTGATTTCATGTCTGCGACCCTCATAGCAGCTGTACCCAAAACCTAAACTTTAAACGGTACGAGATAGAGAAAATCTTTAAACACATTCAATATTTTTCTTCTAAATACAAATCACTTTTGTTTGACACATTTTTTCATACAACCAATAGTTTAGACACAATTTGAATTCAAAGTCAGACAAAATGTTTAGACGCAATTTGAGGTTGTTAAAGTTCGCTTACCAAATTTGGTATACAAAAAAAAAGCTAGTTAATAACATTATTAACAAAACTGAAATGAATAATTTTTGAAATATTATCCAAAATAAACTTTTAACCTTTTGTTAACCGAAGTAATATATTATTGAATATTATTATATTGATATATTAATTTGTTTTCTTCATGGGAATTCCATGTACAATTGTTAAGCATTACAGAGACATGTAGGTATCATCTATCGTTGCGTGGCGTTGCTTTGTATGCTACACAGTCAAAAGGTATAATATTATTGATATTGGTTGGCTATTGTATATATTGAATATTATCAGGGACGACAAATCAAATCTAGCAGCAGGATATATTTCAATAACTCTGATTAGTATCATTAATAAATATATTGTTGAAATATTTGATTGATAATTTTTTATTTTTTTTAGTATTCAAATTTTACTAATTGATTTTGTTTGTAAAATTTTTTTCATAACATCGTACTATGAATACAATAATTGAAAATTGAATTATTTTGTAATTTAATTTTTAAAAGGACGCTGTTTTTATTTTATTTTTTTTAAATGATAACGGTGTATATATATATATATATATATATATATATATATTTTTTTTTTTTTTTATTCATAATTTTTTATATTGTAAAAAAAATTTTAATTAATATCTTTAATCAGGGCTGGATCTGTTCTAGTATTTTTCTAATATTATCGTGATAAAAGTCTAAAATTTTCAACAGATGAAAAAGTGCACTGGAAAAAAAGTTCGTTACGAGCTGCGTCAACTAGCGAATTTCCTTAGAATACATAAATCACTCTCCACTGGTCGCAATTTTAGTCTGATCAAAATGAAATGTCGTATCTAATATGATGTTGGTATTTGCAAGGCCAATTTTATTAATAAATGGCATAGGTCAACGGGAAAGGGGCATCAGAAAGACGTAAACTCAAAATATAAAATCGAATCTAAATATTGTTTGGGACTGACTGAAAATTATTATATCATAATAGTTTCAAATTTGCTGTTTTGGGTATCTTTTGAATTGACCATCTTCCTGATCAAAAGCGGTCTAAGTAGCCGAGCGGTCTAAGGCGTTATGTCTGTGCAGTATGCGGAAACTGGGAGGTTATGGTTGTCAATTATAAAAATTTAAAAAAAAGGGGCGGTTAATTGCCCTGGCGGTTATATGCTTGAGAAGGTTTTCTGCAGTTTCCTTCACGAACTCCAGATGAATATCGGCATAGTTCCTATCATAGTCGGCTGCAGTCGCATATCCTACCAATTCCTAGTCTACTCACAAATTCCTTCCACTCCACTCACATCCTCACATCCTAAGGCATCACAATGGACCTTATGGTCGAAGTGTAGCCCGTCCACGGCAGCCTTTACAATCTATCTATCTATCTATCTAGAGCGCATCCGTAGGCCGGCCCTCACTTTCAGTTTTACAAATTTGGGTTACACCTTTTTTTCCTGGCACGGCCAAAATGCCCAATAGAGAACATAAAGATAAATTTCAACCACTCGTAAGAGCGTCCTAGACTGTATGAGACATTTGGGTTTATCATTGGATCTTTGATTAGACCTTTTTTTTTTTAATTTGATAAATATCTGCCCACTTTGTCGATCAAAGAAATCGATAATTTTGATAATAATAAAAGCCAGGAGAGACTATATAAAGACGGAAAAAGTAAGAGCAAGTTGAAATAGCGTAGGTACTGAGAAAAGGCGTACACTTCCTTCCTAAAATTAGTCCAAATGTTTTTACATTTTCAATAATTCCAACGTAAATAATTCGTTTATGTTTGTCTCACCCTCTTCACTATATCTTGTATTTTCCGATCAAAGAACTCGCCAATTTTCCGTTAGATTTGCACTTGCAATACTGGGAAAAATATTTATATAAAAAATTTCTAGCTTACATAATGAAATTCATAGAAAATTACTACGAAAATTATTCTGCATATTCAAAATTAATATTCTATATGCTTTGTAAAAAGGATTTCAGCATTTATAGAGTGAGTCAGGAGTAACGGGCCAAACTCCAGGAGTGTATTATACATGTGAAAATAATACAAAAAAACTCATATGTTCTTATGCGATTTTCACATTATTAGAACAACAAAGTTATCAATTGTTTTGTAAGTCTCGCAAACCGATTACTAATATGTTAAATCACCAATTTTGAATACTATAGAACACAAGATAACATTTTTATACCCGGTACATATAAATATGCAAGAGTATATTAAGTTTAGCCTCAACTTTGTAACGCTTGAAAGTATTGATCGCAGACATAAATGCTTGGTATAGGTGTTCATAAACTGACCTAATTCGGCTATTTCCGCATGTCCGTCTGTCTTGAACACGATTATTCAAGAAAGAAAAGAGATAGCGAGCTAAAATTTGTATGTGTGTTTGGGAAAAATGGACAACACTGCCCAACTTTGAAACCGTAAGAAATAGAACAAATATGTAAAGGGAAAAATGGTTCCTTTTTTAAAAATAAACAACTTTTGTTATTAACTTTTTTACTTAAATTCAGTATATAACGGGTATTTAAGCAATTAACTTGAAAACAAATGAAAATCGGATGAGAACATACGATTTTTTTTTGCATTAATTTCACGTGAATAATACATTGGTGGAGTTTGGTCCGTTCCTCCTGTCTCACCCTGTATAAACGTTAATTCCACTGTGTATATATAGTAATATGGAGTACATGTAATAATGTTTTTCTTTTGTTAACTCTTTGTTCGTCTCCGGCACACAAATAGTTAATCAAACTTCTAAAAAAGGACTCTTTCTATCTAAGACCTACAAATACTGAGTAACTAGCTATCTAACTAGAGCCTAGCTAGCTATCCGTTTACATATTATGAATGAATAGTTTTATAAGGATTATAAATAACTCAGTTACTGTACCCGAGGGTATTTCTGTGTGATATCACAAAAGATCTACTCAACTGAATCCTTAAAAAGATAACTAATATTTTCATTTGAGAAAAAAAAATTTATGTGTATTAAATACTGCACAACCAAAAAGTGGCACACTTTAAAACATTCATTTAAATTATTTCCTTGGGAATTTTTTTGCATATCATTTTCATAAATTCGTATATGTTTTTATTGATTTAAGGGAGGGGTAAAAAATTTCAAAAAAAAAAACGGAGAAAGAAAATTTAACAAAAAAGACAAGTTTGCAATTTAAAAAAAGCATTTTATTTCGAGATTTTTAGAAGGAAATTAAATTTTTAACAGTGGATATTACCTGCTCCTGCTTTAATGACTGCCTAAAGCTTTATAAACATCCTTTTCATAAAGTTCGCTACAATATCTTGGGTGATAACGTCCAATTCTTGCCCTAAAGCTTTTAGCTCTCAGGGATGGGTAGGAGGGGTTAATTCATCTTCTTATACGTCGGGCATCTAACGTAGTGGGCATCTCAAAATCTGAATTTCGATCGTTTTATTTTAATGTACACCCTTCGACATTATTTTTCTACTGCTTCTGAAACTGACCAAAGGCTCCGTATGAACCCCCTAGTGTTGCTACTAGTGCAAAAACTGTTCGAAGAAGATTTGTTGAAATTAGCTAATGACCCGGAAACCTAACCGTAGCACCAGCGTTCAGCGTTAATCATTCTGGCATACTATTATTTGTGTATACTTAAACGTCACAGTATTATACCAATGTCAATTACGAAGACATAAGTATGAAAGAACAAGCGTATACTATATAGACTACACATGTCATATAATTTTATTAATTAATATTGATATGAAAACTAATATTGACTAAACTACCTTAAGGATGTTCCAGCATGAAACCACTTTTCGACAGATTTTGCTCTTTTTTTTCACAAGCAAAAAATAACGTTTCTAATAAATCCCGAAGTTTCAAAATTTTTGACCGTTTAGAACGCGAGATAATTAACAGCAAAGTAATCATTCTCTCTCACTCTGTCTCATTAGATGTATGTAAAACTTCATGCCCGCCCAACTATTACCTGCTGTATTCAAAGAATACTCGACAGAATTTAAAATAAAACCAGGATAGTAAAGATAAATATTTATTAAATAAATTTTTTTTTAAATCGCGTTTTACCGTTTTGTTTTTGAGTTTGAATTTGAAGTTTAAAATTATTTTTTATTTCAAAATTACATTATATGTATTTGTTCTATAATAAAAGCAAACCGGTTTTTTGTCTTGGCTATATAAGGCAGTGCTGGATCTACCTTAAGCATTTGATTTAAGGGTTTCTTGCGAACAAAGGATGCATTTTTTAACTAGTTTAAACCTGCTATCAAGCGATAGACAAAATAAGGGTGAATTAAGAGGGTAAGTAAGTCCTTTCGATTTGAGTTTGTCCTCGACCTGTTTTTTTTTTTCAATTTGAAATTTAAATTCATGAAACATCCTCAAAAAATATCCAAATTTTGATATGAATCACTAGCTTTTGACATGGGTCTTTTACCATATGTCAAATTTAACACACAGGTAGCTTAGTTTAGTTAACAATACCTTTAATTGAAGAATACTAAAAATTGGCTAAATAAAAATTGGTGAGTTGGACTTATTCATCTAAGGTTCGGTATTATGGCAAGACCTGATCTGGGCATATTTTTTTCAAATTCTAAAAAAAGTATTAGATACTTTCGTCTCTGAACGTGTATTAGAGGCCCCAAAATGTGTGCCTTCATTGGATTTTCGGAAAAATATTTCAAATAACAACTTATTTTCGATTCGCTTTTTCGAAAATCGAATGAATAGGCACCAAACAATTATAAACTTTTGCTAAAAGAACGCTACATTTGTGGTTATGTGTACCTTGAATGGAAAAACTTAAAAATTTTCAGTGTCTTTCTGCAAACACTGTAAAAGGAAGGCTACACCGCGGGTAAAAATAAGGCTACACTATGCGTCCTACATATGTAAAGCGTCTCAGAAACGGGGCGAGTTGTGTAAAGAGCGAAAGTTGTATGGCCGAATGATTACTCGGTATTTAGACACCTACTCAAGCAACGATTTTTACAGGTAATCAGTTGATCATATAAAGATTATAAAAATAATCAAAGAGAACTCTAGGTTTTTTGAAATTACATTTCAAATTTTGCCCCTATTCCTAGAACATTTGTTTGTATTTTATAAATACGTATTTCGACTACAATGTAGTCATCATCAGTATGAATTAGCTAATCGAAACTATCTCTGGGATATGGATTCAGAGATATGTTGCTTGTTGCTAATTTGGTGCGTGTCTCACAATAACATTAAAAAAGTTCTGTCGTTTTATAATTTATACGATTTGACTGAGGGTATAATCTGACTTGAGGATTATTTGAGTTGCCTGACTACTGGATTAGGTGTGTGGAGAGCCCCACCTATTTATTGGCGGTATTCTTTGGTGACTATGCGGCGTTTGTTTTGTCACTAAAGTGAGTGTATCTACGTTAACCTTGACATTCAGGTATTGGATTTTTATTTTTGAAAATGGTTTAATTTTATTAAATCAGAATTTGGAATTGGGCCATTGTCTAAATACATTACCTGTTTTCTCATTATCTGTTGTTCTCAATAACGTGCGCCGCTATACACAATTTTTCGGTTCTCTCAAATTTCACATGAGCCAGATGTTCTTTGATTCGAATTCCGATTTGGTGACGACTTTGACCAACATAAATTTTCGAACAGTTTTAACAATTAACACCATATATGTCCGATTGTTTGCATATATGGTGTTGCCCGAAGTTGTGGTCCCTTAATTCTCTAGTGATTTTATTTGTGCATGGGCGGAAGTATGTTAGTTTGCACCAATTAGTTTGTTCATCGTTGCCAATTTCTGGTGTTAGTGCGGTGGAATTGTTTCGTGCAATTTTAAATTTAATTCTGCGGACCAAATTATTTATTATGTTAGAGTCAAAGCCATTAAAGATTGCAAAATTTTTTGACAAATACATTTATTATTACCTATAGCAAAATGTAATGCCATATGCTGGTTACTCAGATAACTTCGGCAGGCTAGAAACAATTACACATCGCCGGAAAATATCCTGTGAGCCCTGGGAAGCTGAGCTCAGAGAGAATGTCTCGTACTATTGGTTTAATCAACGTGGTGAATTCGAAAAAAATGAGAAACCAAGAGCCGACACAGCCGTGTTTCGTACGAAACACTACTCATTCCCGGATCGCCTGCTCGTAGTTCTGTAAAGTCTCCCACGTTAGTCTCTAATAAAGTTTCTGAGTTTCGTGGTTTGTTTCAAAATGCTAGGATCCTAAAAGTAACGTTTGCAGAGGTTTCAGGTACAAACTCCTAAAACCACAGAATAACAAGTTAAAATGATTACAAATTATGTACACAATTGTTCATATTAAGAATGTTATTTATTTTGTGAAAAAGTGAGATTTCATTTCAACATATAAATAAAGTGTTTTTATTATAGATCTGTCCTTGACTCAGCAGTAGTACAATCAATTTTATTGTCACAATAAATAAAGAATTTTATATTTCAAGAAAAAATTTTACTTAACACAAACTAGACGATGTAATGTATAATCGGTAATCACAACTGGTAACGAAGATAGCCGTGTAAACTTTTTATTTTTAGTTGTTTATATAATATTTCCAAATTTCTAATGAGGCGTCAGTACGGTATGGTCATTTGTCAAAGTTTAGATAATATCAATCATATATTTCATTACGTTTATTACTGTTCAACCATAAAATTAATAAAATATATAATTAAGGATGAACGAGCACTGAAGCTTCAAAAAGATTAAGGCTTGATTTTCTGTTTACATGTAGTTGAAGTGCATATAAATCAATTATCAAAGTTTCAGGGGGGGGGGGGGGGTTACGGGGGTCTTGAGTTAATTATTTAATGTTAAAGTTCGAGATTTAATGCATTGCTCTTATGGAGAAACCCATATTTTCACACATATTTTGATAATTTTCACTTGGAATAAAATAAGACGAATAAAAAAAAACTACGCAATAGAAAATAGAAATATTATTAAAGAGATTGATCCAATAAAATTCCGGTATGACGGGCCTAAAAAAAGATATTTAAGAAAACAACTGAAATTTCGGGTAAATTTAATTTCTGTCGGCGGTAGCTTAATTACCCGAAATCTCAGGGTTTTTTCTTAAACATCTTTTTTGTTAGGCCCGGTATGACGGGCCTAAATTAAATTTTTATTTTAACTTACGACAAAAAATAATAAGTATTATTATGGACTTTTATGAACGTACTATATAAGATTTTGAAGAATTTTTATAAATGGACCATATCTAGTGCTCGTACATCCTTAATATTATTGGAATTTCAATTATTTGACAAATAATTTATAATTTGTTTTGTCAATTATTTGACAAAAAACCACACCTTACTGGTTTATGGCTATGAAGCCATAAACTGCTGATTAAAAGTTTGGAAATATATAAACAATTAAAAATAAAATATTTAGTCGGCCATGTTAGTTACCAATTGTGTTTACCCATTGTACAATCAGTTCCGTTAAATCGTGAATAAGATGGTGGCCGGAATTTATATTTTGATCATAATTGGGGTTAGTATAAATTCAAATTAAAAATAGTAATCGAATGTGAATTTTATGGCCACACAGGCCACATGTCAGGTGTGGTCGGTCACATTTCCAATGATCAATAATACACATTATTGGTTTATGGCTCTGTGTCCAGAAAATATATAGTAATCATATGATTCATATCATATGATACTATTTTTATACCCAGTATATAATATATACCAAGGTATATTAAGTTTAGTTTCGTTATTGTAATGGTTAAAAATATTGATCGCAGAAAAAAAATTTTGGTATAGTTGTTGATACCATGACCTAATTAGTACATTTCCGCAAATGTATCAGTCCGTCCATCAACACGTTAACTCAAAAACGAAAAGAGATAGCGAGCTGAAATTTTATGTGTGTGTTTTAAAAAGTAAGGTCAAGTTCGTGAATGGGCAAAATCGGACTATGTTTGAGCAAAATGGGCAAAACTGCCTATCTTTGAAACCGTAAGAGATAGAACAAAAATTTAAAGACAAAAAATGTTCCTTTTTTTAAAATAAACAACTTTTATAAGAAACTTTTTTTCATAAATTCAGTATATACCGGGCATTTAAGCAATTAACTCAGTTAATTGTTATTTTCACTTGTTTAAATATGAATTTATATCAATGTCTGTCTCTATGATCATAATAAAAATTATACCCGCCATTTTATTTATGATTTAAGGGCAATGATTGTACAGTAAGTGACCAAAAATGGTGTATATAATACAAATGTGTCAAAACAATTCGGTTTTTGAAAAATATTTTGAACGAAAGTGGTTCCTTACAAAAATTTAAATAACTTATGATGTCAAACACTTTTTCTAAAACCGTATATAGTTTCGACACAAATCGACTATAATCATTTGCATAAAATACACCACTTTTGGTCACTGACTGTACATTGTACATACCGCAGTATATACTGATAGATTCCAGTGAAATATGAATCATTGAACATATTATTACGAGTATATCGTTTATCACATACTTTTTTGTTTGTAAATATACTTTTTTTAGCTTCTTATTTGCTCGCTATTCTTTGTTCGAAATATAAATAGAAATTTTTTGTTATCTGTCTACAATAATAATATATTAAATATTTATTAATAAGCATTGAATTAAAAAATGTACAAAAAAAATATTCTTAGAAATAAGTATTCATTTTATCAAAACAATTTATGCAAAAATTTTCTATTTCCCGATAGAAATTGCGTAGTTTCGTAATTTTCCTTTCGGTTTGGGCACTAGATCTAACTATATGCCAAATATCAACTTTAAAGGACTTATGGTCTAGACCGTGGAATTATGATCCTGGTACCCAAAAAATTCTGGGCGAGTCGATGTTTTTTGGGTTTTTGAATTAAAATAACGCCATAAGGTTGAAGTGCAATACTTTTCATACCGCAAGATTTATCTATATACCTATCTAGAATGCCACAAATTTGCATTCGAAAAAATCCACAACTTCTAAAAAGTAGCATGATTTTTGAAATTATTAACATTATTGAAGTAATTTTTTTCAACGAATTGTCAAATCAATTTTTTACGGTACACATCGATTTTTTACTTTGATCATTATTTTTTTTACCGTTACAAAATGTTGGGTTCAAACTGATACGCAAATACAATGGAAATGATATCTAACATCTGATCGAAAATTGTTGTTTAAAGAAAAAAAATCAGTGATAAGATTGAATATAAAATTATAATGACGGCAGTCAAAAAATATTATTCCAAATGAAAGCGTTCAACTACTTATAAAATTTGATTTTTTTTTTCTTATTAAAAAAAAAACTAAAATCTATTATTGAATAGTAAAATATATTTTACAATTGATGGTTGGCAAGAAGAGTTTGGTACATTCTAAAAGAAAAATTTGTTATTCAAATCAGAGAATGAAGTATTATTTACGTTTAAAAACTTTTGAATACGTTTTTGCTTATCAATTATTGTAAATATTATATTTTATATTGGAAAAAATTTGTTACGCAGGAGCTGCGTCAACTTAGCAAATTTCCTTAGAATACATAAATCACTCTCTAGCGGTCTTAATTTTAGTGTGATCAAAATGAAATATAATATCTGATATGACTTTAGTATTTGCAAAAATTAAATTTATTAATAGCCCAAAAAAAAAACGGTATAACGATTATAGTTTATAGTTACTATGGAAACGACAATCAAAATTTTTTACAATTAAATATATTTTATGTATTCATGTCAAACAAACACAAAATATTAAATATCTCTTTTAATATTAGAATAATCGAAAAATGTATAAGGAGTAAAGTTGTAGAAAATCAAGTTTGCTACAATTCATTACTTGATCATTTTTCTTAAACTCTAATGTGAACAGAGATATTTAGAATTTTAACTTTCAATCTTTAATTGTAAATATTAGTGTAACAGAAAAATGATAAGAAACAAAATTACTGTAAAACTTAGTACCTACAACTTAACTCCTGATAAATTTTTCGATTTTTCAAATATTAAGGGAGATAGTCAAATTTTGTGTTTTCCCCTCCCCCTAAACCCCCTTTCCCCTCGTCCATTTACGTACATTTTACCCATTAACGAACTTGACCTTAAGAATACCAAAAGCAACCCAAATACCCAATTTCATTCCAATCGGAATAAAACTGTGACCGCTAGAGAGTCTACAGACATTTAAAAAAAGTACATATGTATATATGTATATATATATATATATATATATATATATATATACAAATTTTAGCGAAAGTGATTTTTAACATCTAATAGGTAGGATCGTTGGACATTTGAAGAAATTCTTACGAAATTACAACATTGGTGCAAAAACAATAGCTGCATTTTCTTTGATGGAAATTCGCTAAAAAACGGGAGCGAAAAAGATATAAAAATCCCTTAATTTTTGTACAATTTCAAATTGTAATTTAAGGTTGATCAGTTGGACAGTACAGTACATTTCATAATAAACAGAAACACTCTTTTTAACAGAAATTACAAATTTTAATCTGTCAATTTATTATTTAGATAGATATCTAACATCACTAGTAATCGGATTTATGTAATTATTTAATTACTAAAAATAATAAATAATTGTTTTGTTGACGATTATTTTGACCATTTGATGAAAATTTTCGTGAATTTTTTTATCTTTTTAATTACGATATTTACAAAACTCTTCGTCAGACTTTTTTTTAACGTAATCTACGAGATTTAATTTATAAAAGTAAATGTTTTTTTTTTACTTTTTAATCTATAGAAGGTGGAGCAACATTATCGAAAATGTTTGCGTTCATTCAACATTTGCTATTCACAACATGTTAAAATTCCAATTTTTAATGATTAACTATATGAAAACCCTTCATCAGATTTTTTTCAAAAAATTATTTTATACGTATGATATTGCCGATTTTACCTATACATGTGTCCGATCAACCTTAACATTCACTGAGGTCTCAAATATTCACCGAGATTTTAGTACTTTCTGATTAAGAATCTCAATAATCGCGAAGTCACAGACCAAGAAGTACATTGTTTCTGCTACAGGGTTCGATTTCCGTAAAAAATTTGTGGGGTCTTTACAGGCCCGTAATAGGGCTAGTGCAGGTGATGCAAGACCAAAACGATTCACTTAAAATTAAGATTTTCAAGATACAAATTTTTTGTATTTGTACCTACACTTGGCCACAAAAGTTGATGTCAATTTTTTTAATTTTTCGAAAAAAAAAAGCAGTTTTTCGAAAACCGAATCAGTAAGGCACAAAGCAACTATAAAATTTTAAAAAATCCCATTAATGGGCAAAATCACACCATGAATGAACTTTGAAATCGTAAGAGATAGAACAAATATGTTTTGTCCCTGTTTTTTAAATAACAACTTTTATTATATAATTTTTTACATAAGTTCAATATATACCAGGTATTTAAACAATGAACTCGATTAGTTGCTATATTTTTGCATGTTAAGTTTGTGAAATTATTTATAGTTCATTTGAAGTGAAAACAAACCTAATCAACAATACATTTTTCTAATCATTTTTTTTTTTCATAAATTTACAGACGTCTGATATGATTATACTAAAAAACTTCTAAATCACTGGCTCTTCAAATCACTGTGAATTGAAAAGAAATACTTATGATTTTATATGATTGTAATACGAGGAAATATAAAGATGTCAATTTTTATACAAATCAATGTCTCGATTATTTGATTAAATTTTATATCTAAATCTTGATTCGACCAGCAACTAGCCGTTGTAGCTTAACAGCATTGTCAAAATATTATATTTATTATATTTTGATCCCCGAAATATTTTTATTGTATTATCATGATAAAAGGTCAATAATAATTTTTTGTTTTTACCGAAGTATAAAGAATGTCGAACGAATATTGAATTCCTTTTTTTTTTTGTAATGCTATTCAATAATATGAATAGATTCTTTTAGTCCAAGAGCTGGGTGCAGACAAACTTAGGACATTTCAATAAGGATAGACATAAAAACAGTTAAGGATGTTTCAGCGTTCCACCACTTTTCGACAGATTTTGCTCATTTTTTGTTCACAGGCTAAAAATAACGTTTTCGAATAAATCCCGAAGTTTCAGAATTTTTGACCGTTTAGAACGCGAGATAATTAATTTCAAAGTTATCATTCTCTCTCACTCTCTCTCATTAGAAGCATGTAAAACTTCATGCCCGTCCAACTATTATCTGTTGTATTAGAAAAAATACTCGACAGAATAAAAAAACTAGGAGAGTCAAGCTAAATATTTATTATATTAATTTTTTTTTTAAATCGTGTGTTACCGTTTTGTTTTCGAAATATAAAAGTTTAAATTTATTCCTTTTCTTCAACATAACATTATTTTGTATATGTGAACAGTGTTTTTGCCTATGTGTTGTATATGTGTGTTTATGTATTGATGCTATAATAAAATCAAACCGATTTGTTGTACTGATTGCATAACACAGCGCTGGAACTGTCCTTAAATATACGTAAATCGTCAAATAACAAGTAATAAAACATATATGTACACTCCGGTCATATAAATTGAACCAGTAAGTCACATTCTAAACGTTTATATTACTAAATATATGCATAATACTACATACAGTAAAACTTAGAATGTTTCAAATGGTTCAATTTTAATGAACGGTAGTGTACATGGCCTCTAGATCAAAAACTATCATGATCACGCGTCCCAAAATTCTTAGAAGTCCCAAAAATCAGAAATCATAAAAAATAGAAATGAGAAAAATTTGAATACTCTTTTCCTTCAGGTATAACTCCAAGACTATGAAGTTATACCTGAAGAAAATAGGTACTTAAATACTCTTGGAGTTAATAGCCAGATACCCTAAGACCCACTACAAATTTCTTTTTTAGTTAAGCCAGAAACTGCGAGCAGCTCGCGTTCTCTATATAATTTTAACTGTATGCTAAAAACAACTAAACACACGATTTTATTAATGAAGTTAAAAAATTAAATAGATAATGCTAAAAATTTGAGGCGCTAATTTTCGAATAACTTTACCTAAAGGTTCCAGAGTAATTAGATGGATTGTAGAGGCTGCCCTGGGCGGGCTACACTTCGACCATAAGGTCCATTGTGATGCCTAAGGATGTGAGGATGTGAGTGGAGTGAAAGGAATTTTTGTATATAGACTAGGAATTGGTAGGATATGCGGCTGGAGCCGACTATGATAGGATCTATGCCGATATTCATCTGGAGTTCGTGAAGGAAACTGCAGAAAACCATCTCAAGCATAGCTGGTTACTTCATTCTTGTGCGTACGCCGACAGTTTAGTCAATTAACCGCCTTTTTTTTAAATAATTGACAAACTGCCGATGCCGGGATTTGAACCCATAACCTGCCAGTTTCCAAGTAGGTATACTGCGCAGACATAACGCCTTAGACCTCTCGGCCACTTGGACTAGTTCCAGAGTAATTAATCATCATAAAAATAAACATAAAAAATTGTTTTAACTAATTGTTCCATTTTGTTATCTGCTTGCCTGCTGCATTGGTTAGATAAAAATATGAATTTTTTTTTTGTTACATAAATTGAATACAAATTAAATTGAAAAATAGAAAACATTTGTTATCACATAATTTACACACGTGCATGCAGAACAATTATAACAATAATTTGAACATGATTAAAAAATATTTTTAATTTGCATAAAAAATTTATTTTAAAATTCAATTTACATCTCATATTTAATTGCATATACAGGGTTAGGTATATAGTTTATAGATAGATATACAGTAACTATATATATCAGGAGTAGGTCAGATTTTTATACTTGTTTTTGCTAATCTATCAATAGCTGGCAGGAGTGAACCTCTTACTGAAACATCCTGTATACCCACCTACGAAAAAATCAACATAATTATTTAAAGGGTCAAAATAGGGAATATGCATGAAAATTTTTTTTCACATTTATTTTCAGAATATGAAAATACTGTTAATACTGTAATAATATTTAAATACGAAATTAAAATCCGACAAATATCAAGGAAGCTATAAGCTTTTAAAGATTATTATCTGTCTCTTTCTTGCAAAAATACTAAAAACGGAGTTTTACGTGTATTTTAAATGGTGAAAGTGTAATATGACGTCACATAACATATCAAGAGGGCTATCACCCTCTTTGTCTAATCGGGAGTTTCAATCATTCATATCTCGCTTATTTTTAAAGTTATTTAAAAAGTAATTTTACCTTGATATTTGTCAAGGAAACATGCTTCAATTCAAGCGAAAAAAATTTTTCATGCATATTCCCTATTAATTTAAATTAGCTACAGACAGATTTAGAATTTATTTTATTGCCTTAACATTAATGGGAAGACTGAGTTTGCATGTCTCTAACCAAGGCATTTTAATTAGGTGTATATCCTGACAAAGATAATAATAATGAGTCTTCAGTATGGGAATTAGTTAGGACAGAACGTTGTTTAGTCTTCGTTAACTCTAAGTATGAACATGCCGATTCACATAGGTATGTAGATCTGAAACAAGAATAAATATATTCTCTGCATATGGTGATACTATCTGTTTCACGCGACATCGTCCGCATTTATATGAAAGCTAAATATATATGTATTGAAAATAATAATAATAATAAAAATCACGCGCTATATGATATATGTATACAATATACAACGATATATAACGATTTATAGTGGGCTATTATAGTTTATAGTTACTATGGAAACGACCATCAAAGTTGACATTTCAAAATTGGAACAAAATTTTAATAAAATAATTTTATATTAGTTATTTGTTAGAAGTATAGTTTCTGTGGAAATATTAAAATCCACAAAAATTTTAACCTACTTCAAAAAAAAAGAAGGAGATTCTATGTTCGACTGTATGGTTTTTTTTAATGTTCATCCTCTTCAAGATTATTTTTGAGACAAACTATAGTCTTTGTCTTTCCCCAGGATATAATCTATCTCCTTGACAAATTTCATTACGATACGTTTAGCCGTTTAGTCGTGAAGAGGTAGCAAACAAACCGAGTTACTTTCACATTTATATAGTAGTATGGATTGAGATATTTTTCTTGGTTGACGTATTTCCAAAAATCTTCTTCAAATTTTCTGACTTGTAAGATTAAATCAGTTTGTAAAATTATAATTTCATTCTTTAATGCCTTTTGCCCCATATGCCTGATATTTTTTGGCTAATACGTTTCACACGCTAATGGATCGACTTGTTGGCCATCCCTGCTACATATCTAAAAACTAAGCTATGACCCGACAAGAGGTTGGAATCTTTGGTCCAACTTTTGTCCCGGTATTCATTTTTTGTAAGGTGAGTGCATGTACTTATATACGCACGTTACACTTCTTTGGCGTGATAAGAGGACTAAAGAGAGATGACAAATACGATTGATAACTGTGTTGTAATGGCGAGCACACCGTCCCGGTAAGACGTAGGTCTTATGTTCGAGTCCTAGTGGTTAGATTATCCTTTTCACATTTTTAATTTATGACGATTGATAATATTTCAAAAAATAAATTTCTATCTTTAATACTTATAAAAACTTTCCGATAGATTAGTTGGGGTAACGCTACGTGAATGCATTTTTATCATACTATATTAATAATTTAACCACATCCCACAGGATATTACCAAGTAAAGTTTATTTGAACAAGTACTCGAAGCTAATTTGTAATATATTTATTAATATATAATATAATATATATTAATAAAATATATAAATTTTTTAATATAAATAATATTAAAGAGAGCTCGCTCTAGGATTTTTCGAAATAAATTTCGATTTTTGCCCCAATTTCCTAGATCAAAATTTTTTATATTTTATAAATACGTTTTTCGACTACAAAGTAGTCATCATCAGTATGAATTAGCTAATTGTAATTAGCAGACCGTCACCAAATTAGCAACAAGTAACATAATTACAATTCGGAGAATAATTACAATTAGCTAATTCATACTGATGATGACTACTTTGTAGTCGAAATAGGTATTTATAAAATACAAAAAATTTTGAACTAGGAAATTGGGGCAAAAATCGAAATTTAATAACTTATAATCACTGTTAAGGCGCAATTCCACTGAGGCAAACTGAACGACATGTGGCATGATATTTGTTTCCTAGCGTTGCCTATTGTAGGCTTCCGACTATGTGGCACAAAATTCAATTAATGTCGCATGCTGAATTAGTTGCCCCACATCGTATGCGCGTTGTCGTACATGATGGTCTAAGATGCGACATTAGAAAAATCTTCCCTCATCTGTTAATTGAATGAAATAATGTTTAAAAGGCAGATAACAATATTATAAATGTATGAGTGCAATGTCTGCCACCGTAGTCCTGCTGGCTATTAATATTAATTAATTAATTAATATGATATAGTGTCTTTGTTTGTTGGCTCTCTCTCTCTGCGTAGAACACATTTTTTGAAAATTTTATTACTTTGATGGTCAAGAAATTCAGTATAATTTGTACAACAAGTTGGTTGCTGACAATGATACTTTATTTCGAAATAAACCAATTATTTTTACCTCCGTCACCGTACAATAATTATATTTACCCGATAATTGTTTCAACTTATCGTGTTTAATTCTTATATCTTTGTACTTGGCGATTTTATTATTCCATAATTCGGGGGAATTATAGTAATCGTCAATAAAAGATGCAATTTTTTCGTTCGTCCATTCCATATTGCTCGCTCCAAGCCGCACCGATTCGTTGGCTGTTGGACAGACGTCAACACTGTTCGACACGTTGAATCATGTCGAGAGATGACGCAATCGACAGGCAAAAATGGTCAACATGTAGCATGCGGCAAGGAGACAAATTTTTTGTCGCTTTATGTTCCTTCTATGGAATATGACTATGTGTAGCATGCCATTTCGGACATCCTGTATCGAATTTGTAATTAGTAGACCGCCGTTTTTATGAATTTTAATTTTCGAACTTTTTTTTATTATTATTTATAAAAATTAATTATTATAAATGATTTATGATGGTTGGGTGACTATTTATGTATTTTTATATAGTGCAAATATTAAACACCTCTACCTCCTTCTATGTTGGGGGTTACACATTTTGATCATATAATAAAAAGCGAGAAATAAACCATATTTTGACAAAATGGAAACCCGACTTCAAAAATCAAATATTCTATAACAAAAAATGCACTAAAAAGTATAAAAATAATTGCATATCTTGTGCCAATTTTAGTTCACCTAAGCAAAAATTTTTTAATATATATGTACAATTATTGTTATTTTTGGAGGCGGTGTCAGCATAGAGAAATTCACATAATTTTTGGACACCGCCTCCAAAAATAACAATAATTGTACATATATATTTAAAAATTTTTGCTTAGGTGAACTAAAATTGGCACAAGAATATGCAATTATTTTTATACTTTTTAGTGCATTTTTTGTTATAGAATATTTGATTTTTGAAGTCGGGTTTCCATTTTGTCAAAATATGATTTCTCGCTTTTTAGTGACTTTGAAGTTCTATAACTGATTTAATTTCTCTAAATATGGGTAGACCTACTAAACGACTTACTAATTTTTAGTAAACATTTTAACACATTTTTTTTTTACCCGTTTTTTTTCCACAGATTTTCAATTTTATTTACATGCATTTTGTTTTTTTTTTTTGTAAAAATTTTTTTTTTTGGGGTCGGTTTTTTTTGTAAAAAGTTGCGTTTTTAAAAAAATGTCCTTATTTTCCCATTATGAATGAGTATACCCTTTCAAAAAAAAAAAATTCGCAGAAATCGGTTATCACATATAAAATGTGGCTTTTCCTCGATTTTCCGGGGATCCCCTCATCAGAATGCGATTTGGTGCCAATGGGACCAATGGGAAAACCTTTAAAACAAAAAATTCAAAATCGGTTCATAAATGACGGAGTTCTGAGGTGACACACATAAAACAAAAAAAAAATTACAGACGAATTGAGAACAATCCTCCTTTTTGAAGTCGGGTTAAAAAATGGGTGGCAAACACATTCATGAAATAACTGAAACAAGCTATAAAGGTTTCTCCATTTTTAAGAGATTATAGTGAAAATTTGATAAATATAGAGTGGCGAGTAATTAACGTTGTAAGTTGAATATTGGAGTAACTTGATCACTTTCCTGCTGTTTCTTCCATTAAATTTGGAAGTATTATGTTGGCTAACGGTCCAATATAAATAACAGGTAATTGCCGAGTTATGTTTGCACAATAAGTGTTCCGAGAAAAATAAATAAATAAAAACGCACTGAAAATAACAACTAACTGAGTTAATTACTTAAATACCCGGTATATACTGAGTTTATAAAAAAACAAATTTCAAACATAAGTGGTTTATTTTTAAAAAACAAATTTTAAACATTTTATGTCGTTTGATTTTTGTTCTATCTCTTACGGTTTCTAAGATTGTTAGTTTTGCCTATTTTGCCAAAAAATGGTCCGATTTTGCCCATTCACGAACTTGATCTTACTTTTTAGCTCTAAACCACACAAAATTTCGGTTTCCTCTTTTCGTTTTTGAGTTATCGTGTTGACGGACGAACGGATAGACCTAGCAAAAACGATGGCGTTGGTTAAAATACGATACGATTAACGGTTTTCAAAATATCAGACCCATAGTGCTAAAATTCCAAACTGTATAAATTGAGAAGCGAAAATTAGCTTGGAAAATGATTATTATTAAAATCGAGAACAAAAATTTTCTTCACTTTTTTCGCATTTTTTCCAAGGGGTACCCCTTAAAAAAATCGCGAAAATTCTAGGAAAATTTTATGTCTTCGATTTTGATAAAAACTTCGTTTTAAGCTAATTTGAACCTAGCGAAAACGATGGGGTTGGTTAAAATACGATACGATTAACGGTTTTCAAAGTATCAGACCCATAATGCTAAAATTCCAAACTGTATAAATTCAGAAGCGAAAATTTATAAATCTGTTGGTCGGACGTTAAAATGAACCTGATTTTCATACTGTTTGGGTCAAAATTAGCTTAGAAAATGATTATTATTAAAATCGAGAACAAAAATTTTCTTCACTTTTTTCTACTAGGGGAGTACCCTTAGCAGGGCTGGTTAAGATTCCGTTACAAAACACTTCTTACTTTTTTATGAAAACCATTGAAAATAACAACTAACTGAGTTAATTGCTTAAATACCGGGTATTTACTGAATTTATGTAAAAAAGTTTATAACAAAAGTTGTTTATTTACTTCAGAAATTCGCTAAACTATAAGATTTAGAATTGAGCACACATTACTACTTCAAAACGATCAAAGTGCCGAAAAAAAATGCCCCTTCTATATCTCTGATTCAACACACAATGAATGTTTAATGTATTTTATGTAAATTTTTTTAATGATAAAATTAAAGTATCACATTCATACCACATAATGGGTAGATTATTATGGGTATTTAAATTTTTTAGCTTTACTAAATAAATGATGAATATACAAAATCTATATAATATTTCGTGAGCAGAATTTATTACACCACCTGATACAAAACAAAACCCTAAAGGCATACAAAAAATACACAAAGACCACTCGCAACGTATTGCTTGCTGTTGCTCGTCGCGTATTAAAATTAAAGTATATTTAAATAATATGACTGACTGAAGACTAGAGTTCACTTATTATTATCTTATTTTTAATGACGTACAGTATAATTAAAGTAAAATCAATGACACAACGGGATATCCATCAAAACTTAACGGTGTTTTTTTGTTTTGTTTCTGGTTATGTTTTTAAAATGAATTGCTAGGAAATTATAAATATATTCCTTGGAATTTTAATACAAAATCATATTTAATATTTTTGTATTGATAAGACTTATTTATTTTATCTTATCTATCTTTGTGAGTACTGCGTTTGGGAATTTTTATTAAACCCCAGATATTAGTAATAAATAATTCAAGGTAAATTTTTTTTTTATTAAATTTTATTTGATTCAGTTGGGTGTTTTGGTTGGTGTATGTTTTGTGTTTTGTGTCTGTGAATTTTGATTATCTGTTTCTGGTAACAACTCTCATGTAAGTTATTTATTTTTATAATAAATAATAGTTTAAAAAAACTAAAAAAACACGCTTTTATAGAAAATCCAACTAAAAAATAGAAAATAAAATTTAATAAATTTGGATTAAGAAAAGTGTAAATAAGAAACAAATGTACATTAATGGAAAAAAGCGTGGGGTGCAAAGTGTCAATAGTTATTCCATTAATATACATTTGTTTCTTATTTACACTTTTCTTAATCCAAGTTAATTAAATTTTATTTTCTATTTTATAGTTGGATTTTCTATAAAAGCGTGTTTTTTTAGTTTTTTTAAACTATTATTTATTTTTCATTTTTTAATTGAAGTTCGCGCACTAGCTCTATCTCTCTTACTCTCATACAAAGGATGCGGAAAGAAATTGATGAATCCTGGCGAATCTAATCAGGATAATCGGATATTTTAATCGAATTATTGCATTGTCATCGGTCTTTGATAGGTGTGCAAAATTTGAATTAAATCTGATCGTTCAAAGTAGGAGAAAATCGAGCCCAAAAGGGTCGGTTACATACATACATACATACATGTGAAACTAATAAAAAGCGTATAAAAATACCTACTATATTGTATTTTTTGCTACATTGAATAATAGCTACTTGATTATCGAAATACGTATCTAAAACGTAAAATATTCAACAAAACGTTTTTTTTAATTCGATATCAAATGAAATGACAAGGTTAGAATTTCACGTTAAAAATATAATTTTGACTATATTTAGGTTAAAACAAGTGAATATAGCAACTAACTGAGTTAATTGCTTAAATACTCGGTATATACTAGATTTATGGAAAAAAAAAAGTTCAAACATAAGTTGTTTATTTTTAAAAAAGGAGAATATTTTGTCGTTAATTTTTTATTCTATCTCTTACGGTTTCAAAGATAAGTAGTTTTGCCCATTTTACCCAAACATGGTCCGATTTTTACCATTCACGAACTTGACCTTACTATAGCTCTAGAACACACATACAAAATTTCAGCTCGCTATCTCTTTTCGTTTTTCAGTTATCGTATTTGATCATTTTTTTCTGCGATCAATGTTTCCAACCGTTATAAAAACGAAACTAAACTGAATATACCCTAGTAACTAATATTATATACCGGGTATAAAAACAGATTAATTGCAGAAGCTAAAAAAAGTTATTCTTTAGGCCCCGACGAGATTCGAACTCATGATCTCCTGTTTACTAGACAGGCGCTTTAACCAACTAAGCCACGGCGCCGTTGTTACTACTATTCTTAGAACTATGTGATTTAAGTTAATCGTCTCTTGAAAATACAATTTAAATTAAAATTTATGTTGGTGTGTTTTATAATTTATCATGGACAAAAGGCCTAAATGTTACTAAAATGGATAGATTTAAAGTTACAAGAAGATGATGTTTACTAAAGTATTTCAATTGGATCTACAAACTCCAAAATGTCTGAAAATATGCTCATATGGAGTCATTAACATTTTTGATTCTTATGGAAACAGAGGAGTCATGGTTTTGTTTGTAAAATGAACAGTTTCTCAGATAAACATCTATAGCACCACTGAAACGGTTGCAATACCCATATATAATATTATGAGTCTATTTTAATTTACGTAGTGTATACAAGGATGTATTATGTTTCGTTCCAGCCGTTCCAGCTTTGTAACGGTTGAAAATATATGCTTCTGTCTGTCATGAGACACGAAACTCAAAACCAAAATCTGACTGGCCCAGATTTTACTCCCCTCGAGAATTCACACATCAGTGTTCTTAGAGCCGCATTGAAGTTATCGTTCTAAATCAGGAATGATGCATGATAAAGATTCGTTTTACGATAAAGATTCCCCCAAAACACTATCTAAGAACGTAAGAATATCAAACACCTTAACGATTGTCATCCATTTATTTTCAATCCAAAACCGAAATATTTAAGGGAAAAAAATAAATCTGTAAATATTTACAAAATCAGTTTTTTTCTACGTATAACCAAGATTTCCTTTTCCTTTAACCTTGAATTTAAAAACACACAATGGATTGCAATCATAACATAAAAATGAAAACATTATTATTATGTAAACAATGGATGTGTAATTAATAGTTTTATTTAGTGGTAGTAGAAATTACATTACTTTGTGTACGTAATTGTAATGTGTTTGTGTTGTGTTTTTATTATATATGAGTGCAGTAATAATCAGGATATGGAGGTCATTAAAACTAATGTTTAATTATACATACATATATGTACGAGACGAAGGATAACCTGTTGAAAAAGCAATGGTCTTAATGTAGTATTCTTTTTTTGATTCAAACTTTTCTAAACGATTTGATTTTTGAATAGAACAAATCTTTTATTAATTACTAGTGACCCGGCTTCGCACGAGTGCAATTTAGATTTAATAAGGATGTACTATACAGCATGTTTTTTTAAAATACACCCAATCTAGAATACTGTATAGTGTATCTATCGCTGTCTATATGTCATGTACTATGATATGGTTTACTTTGTTACACTTTAACAATCAGTATTGTATTATAACATAAATAACTATTATATTATACTTATCACTCTCTAACTATAATCATTTATATATAGTTTCATCTTACTCGTGTAACATCGTCGTGATTGTTCGTTCATGGCATACTATGCATAGACAGTGATAGATGCATTACACAATGTTGCTATTGGGTCGATTTTAATTTACGTAGTGTATATCGGGATTTGTACAGACAGTTTTGTACCAAGTCCGATCTTTACAGGTAATTTTTTTAAATAAAACCGAAATTGTGTTTCGAAATGTGAAATTTTATGCATATTTTATCATGCGCTTAACGCATTTTCATATTTCGAAACACTATTTCTTTTTTATTCAAAAAAATTACCTGTACAGATCGGACTTGGTACAAAATTGTCGGGCTTGGTACGTAACATATATATAAAAAAAATTCAAAGTTTCAAAATCCGTTGCGTGGTTTAGAAGGAATTAACGGATAAACAGACAGACAGACGCGGAGGGTGACTTCCTTTTATACTATGTATAGATAAGCAAGAATAGAATAAGATCGATAGATAGATTGAGACTATTAAATTAATATAGTTTCTTTGGATATCAAATTTTAATACTTAACTTAATTTTAACTTTAATTTAACTTTAACATTAAAATTAATTTTAATTTTAACAAAAACTTAATTTGTGTTTAACGAGGTGAATTTATACTAACAAGGAGACGACAAGGGTGTGAGCCATTTGAATTGGAAGAGGCTTTTGTGTGGAGTTAGTACTCGATATGAGTATTAGTTGTAGGACTAATTACAGAACCGTTACTGAGAAAATATAATATGCGAGCACATTATCCATACTCCGCGACACAATACACTTTAATCGACAATTAACTGATTTATGCATAGAAACTTTCTAATGTATTTTCTCAACAACGGCTGAGTAGTGCTGCCTACAGCTTTAATAAATCAAGTACAAATTCCACGCAATAACCCGTTCCATTTTGAATGCCCAACTCACTTGCCGTCTCTTTTGTCAGTGTGTGACCGAAACTATAACATATAATTCATGCCTCGCTTTCTAAATTGATTGTTCCTAATATTTAATAAATTAAATCTTTTTTCCTGTAGGGTTCAGCGTTTTGAAAAATCTGATACGCTCTTTTTTATATGTTCGCAGTCGATTTGTGGCAAATCCAATTGAATTTCGAAAAAATATTTCGAATAAAACTTGCTCCTTATACAAATATTAACAACTTTTGTTCAAAATATTTTTTCGAAAACCTAATGGATTTGGAATAAATCAACCGTACAGACAAAAGCAAAAAAATTGAACCACTTTAAAACTTTCTAAGTGGTACTACATGATAATATTTTATATAAAGTATAGTGTGTGTACAGGATATATACACGCTTAGAATGTGACTTACTGTTTCAAATATATTGTATTCAAGTGTACATTATTTAAATAACCGAAATACTGTCGTCTTCATTTTAAAATTTTACTGTTTATCTGTACAAAATCCATTCAATTTTCACGCCGTGTGGAATGCTAAATTTTGAAAAATCGACGTTTGTTTTATGGCCAATAGTACATCGCACATTGGACAAAGTACAAAATGATTGTGTTATATGTGTATATTTATAATAAAATAAATATGGCAATATGCGCGCAAGGCATGTTTTTATTATGTATTCAGATCTGTAGGTGTAAAAACAAGTAGCTTTATTACATACACTTCATTGTATGAAATGAGAATTTCATACACTCTTAAAGATCATTGAAGATCTTTTCCAGATATGCAAATTATGTTAAAGTATACTTACTCCATACGCAGGCCACTGAATCGGTATCGATGTAAGCATTTCTCTGGTATGAAGGTATTATGGAGTAAATTGATTCGAAACTCTCCGGAAGAATCAATCGCCACTGTACCACTATTTTCCAGGTTGAGGTTTCTATGCCATAGTCTTGGTAGAACAAATAGAATAGGTAACAAATTGCGACGAGCAAATTATAGTTATTTGCTCAAATAGTCTATTTTTATTGCTTAAGAACAGTTTGGCTTTATTTGTTTAACTGTTTGTTTTTTCGAGCATCACGCTTGATGAAACTTGGGATGATTAGACTTAAAAACTGGTATGAATTTTATCTCGCTGCGATATCGGAAGCCGGAGATATAACAATAAATGTGAAGCGAAACCGCGGGTATGAGCTAATTATATATAAGTATGTTTATCTACCCAGTTGATTGTTCCGCAAGAAATTCTATGGCAGCGATGGCCAACCAATGACACGCGATGAAATAATTCGGGCACGAGATAAATTAGGGAATTTTGGTATCTGATCGAATCGGTATAAACGGAGCTACCGGTGCCTGAACGGCAACAGATTGCGCGAGAAAGATAGGTAGATTTCGCTCGTGATTCTTACTGAACGGACGGGAGTGAGCTAAGGACTGAAGTGTGAGCGATCTACCTATGCTTGTGAGTCATTATTTTCAGAAATGAATAACATTATTGGCTCGGTCGAAACCGTTGGTCAGTTCAGCTTGTATTCTGCAAAAATTAACAAAGTATGAACCTAATAAAAATTATTTGGTATCCAATTTGCAACAGCAAATCGGGTTGCAAATAATGAGTTTTATATTGATAGCATTTAGTTTGTTTTTTCTCACATTAATCACTAAATCAAGTATCTTTGATCGCACGTCATGGTCTCATTAAAATTTTTTTTAGAAAAAATGGCACGTAGATCAATTAAGGTTCGCAATCCCTGCTCTAAGACATCTATAACAACTTGGCTAAACTAATAAAATGATATGAACCGTCTCAAAATTCTTGCGATCGTTTTGTTTCTCGATTTAATAATATTTTCTGCGATTCCTTTAACTATTCTTGTTAACTATTATTATATGACCAATATAAAAGGAAGACATTAAAGTTGTTTACATTCTATGTACTTAAGTTTTAACGTAAACATTTACCGAGTGTAGTACTTCATAATATTTTATGGCAACATATTCTTCAACATTTATCATATAATAAAAAGAGAGAATAGTTGAGTTTTAACGACAGTATTATCATTATGGTACTTATTTTAATGAGTACCATCATTTTTCCAACACAGCTGTTGGAATTTTTATGGAAAAATTTCTTTTAAAATTTGTAAAAAAATTGGCACATAATCCATGAATACCATAATTTTAAAATTTAAAATATATTGAGCACCCGAGTTTTGACACCGGATGTTGGTATTTCTTTGGAAAATTTTCTGTGTTTTAGTTTGAACCACAACAGATTTGTTTATATTTCAAAAGTTTTTAGTTGGTTTGTACCAGGGATGTTGCGGATACCCGCATCCGCAGTCGCGGAGCTTCCGCATTAGCTTTAGCGTATCGGCATAGTTCCTACCAGAGTCGGCTACAGCCGCACAACTTACAAAATCCTAGTCTACACAAAAAATTCCTTCCACTCCACTCTCATCCTCACATCCTTAGGCATCACAATGTACCTTATGGTCGAAGTGTAACCCGACCAGGGCAGCCGCTACAATCTATCTATCTAACTTTAGAATCCGCGTCTACAATAATCAAGTCTTTTGCGGAGCTTTTGCGGATACGGCTGTTGCTTGTTTTGATTAGCATTTCTAATTGTAAATAAATCACAACGTGTTTCGACGTGTTTTTTATACGGATATTTTTTTAAATTTCAACAATTTAGATTATTGTTTGAGTGGTTCGCCTTGAATAATCTATTTGACAGATGAATCAGCAATGCTACCACTGACGCAAAGTGTGATTTAGTCTTATTTTAAACTGGATAAGCATGTCCGAGATAAATCCCAGTGTGAAATATGCAATAAAACATACTCTCGCAAGGGCCGTACAACCACGTCTTTGAGGAATCATCTAAAATCGATGCACTCGGAGCTATTTAGCCTGTTTACCGCGAGATTAATCTATGAACCTCTCCAAACAGGATGGAACCTTTGCTCTTTATTAAATACTAGCGATCCAGCACGGCTTCGCACGGGTGCAGGATGTACTATACATATAAACCTTCCGGAAATAATAATTTACTTGATGGTGAAAACCGTTTCAAAATCCGTTGCGTGGTTTAGAAGGAGTTAGTGGATAAACAGACAGAGGCGGAGGGCGACTTCCTTTTATACTATGTATAGATAATGCACCATATTTTAAATTTTCATCCTAAAAAGTTGATTATAATATAAATATTATTAAAAATTATAACCATCTTTTTCCTCATTCATGTACCTCATTAAAAAAAAACTTGACATATAAATCCGCATCCGAGGATGTGAGCCTAAAAATATCCGCATCCGCAATCACGGCCGCGGATGTGAAAAAACTTCGGATCCGCATCATCCCTGGTTTGTACCTTACTTATTCGGTTTTGGAGAAAGTTTCGAACCGTTTACATATTCCATGCATATTAAAAATTTTAAAAAAACTTTAATTTCGAATTGTTTACAACCGAGTAAAAAAAAACTTTCAATACAAAATCATATTTCATCAAAATAAGATAAGTAGATTTACAAATAAACTACCTGACCAAAGAAAATTAAAAAAAATAAAAAATTACAACGTAGGCCCCGACGAGATTCGAACTCATGATCTCCTGTTTACTAGACAGGCGCTTTAACCAACTAAGCCACGGCGCCGTTGAGTGTTTCGTACAATAAAATTAAAATATTTCACAATTAAGTAGATGATTTTCTAAAAGTTTTATTTTTGGTGAATAAATAAATACAGTTTTATAATCATCATAGTTTACATAAACAGCACGTATTTTATTTTTAATAAAACATAGTCATTTCTCCCCATAATAATAATAATAACTGACTCTAAAAATAGGAATGCATTTTGTATAAGACGCATCTGTGAAATCTATTTTTATTTCTTTTTGAAAGAATATTTTTAATGTAAGTAAATTTGATTTTTTTTATTGTCATTCAATTCAATCTGAAATGATAAACAAATTTTTCTACTTCGCCATCTATTGATTGAGATCTATACCCACACCATAATCTATCAAAATGATTAATATTTTTTAGAAGATTAAAATATTTATCTATTTTAGTATATTATGATTTATGACATTTTGCAAGGCATTTAAAAAATACAACATACTTGTACAATGGATATCAAAAGTTGATGTTAGTTTTTCAAATTTTATAGTTGATTTGTGCCTTATTGATTCGGTTTTCGAAAAAATGCTTCAGATAAAAATTTTTCATTATACATATAGTTACAACTTTCACAAATCTAGAAGAAATTTAAAAAAATGACATTATTTTTTGTAGCCAAGTGTACAGTGAACTCCAATAGACGGTCAAAAATGAAAGATGTGTCCATCGTAACTGGTTGTTGAATCTCAAACCTAAGTTCCGATCAATGATTTTCGTATTTTTCCCTTTACTTGTATTTTATGCCAAATATCAAGATGCCGATTTGATTGGCATGCTTCGACACCGGTTTGTCTTGAATCGACATATTGGAAACTCTAGCACTTGGATATGCTCTATGGTGGGTAAATTATAAACTGGTGATAGTAGGTCAATGTTTCTTGCCGCAACCCCCGTGACATACTCTTCAGCCTAAAAATTTCATGGTGGCACTCTGGTGAACAACTTAGTAATAACTACTGCTAATAGGTTGAAATATTAAGCTCCAGTGATCCCTATACACATCGTAGTTTTAGCACGGCTTGTTTTTAGGTTGTGTTGGGTCGTATATCTTGCTGCACCCTAATTTCGCGCGTCTTTACCGTTATCTTGTTGAATAGGACGCAGCACTTCTTTTTGCCTTATACTAGATAAGATGTAATTGACAATGATAAAAAGAGCTCACAATGATTTCTTATAAAAAGCACACGTTAAGCGTTGGCTCTTTTTTTCAATCTAAGGCTTTTTCTCCTGGCACAAATCCTTGCATCTATAGGTAAAATGTTTTCTCAGGCACATTTATGCAAACATCGTAGAAATTTGTTTGAATATTTCGAATAAAGAATATAAGATTTTATGTTCATAATAATTAAAGTAAATTTGATATTTTTAGAATAAATAAATAACCGCAATTATTTTTATGAAAATCATAATTTCCTTTGAAAATTACGTCATTAATATTAATGAAGTATCATACAGATTGTATTTTAAATCATAATATTATCTGTAGGTATAGTATGTGTAATAACATAAGTATATCATAAAAAGTTGATTGATTGATTTTATATTGGGGTCTAAAACTATTGCACTTCGACCTTATGGTCCATTGTGCTCCCCCATCTGCTTCGATGAAATTTGCTTCTCCCATATGTGGGCAATAGCCAGGAGTTTGTTTATCAGGTCTTCCTGGAGGTTCATATATTCAGGGTGAGATGCACCGAATATCCTATATCTGCTATAACCTAGAGATTCGCAGTCAAAGATAATGTGGCTGGATGTTTCTTCCTCCTCGCAACACAATCTGCACACAATGGACCCGTTATGGAGTCCCATTGTGTGCAGATGCTTCCACAGGGGATAATGTCCGGTAATGAATCCGGTAACCCTCCGCCGTTGCATCTTGTTCAGCTTCAGCGCATCGAGAGATGACCTCTTTGTTGCACTCTGAAGCAGTACCTTCCCGAGCTCTTGCCGCGGTACTTTTTCCCAGTGATCACGGTTTTTAGCATTTCATTTAGCACGGTATTTAGCAACAGGTGTTTACATGCAGTCCTTGGAATTCCTAAAATAGGCTTTGGGCCTATGAAGGGTATACCAACTCCCTTCTTAAAAAGTTTATAATACTGCCAATGAAAGTAATGCGGATGATTGATTTATGATTGAAACTATTACATAGTTTCAAAAACCGCAAACAATTTACAAAAATTATTTCAACATTGAAATAAAATATGTATGCTGCTATATATAAATTATCTAGCATCAAACAGCCAAGAAATTATCTAGCATACCAAACATGCTCGCATGGGCCTATTTTGGGAACGTGAATGGGTATGTTTCACTGACTTTTATATATCTAACAGTTATCCCATGTTACGCCATTAGCCAGAATTGAAGCGCTCCTCAATTAGCCAGGGTACTAAATTTTGCTTCAGTCCGCCTACACGGCATTTATGTGTAATAGCTATGTGTGTTAATGTATGTGTGGCTATCACATATATTTCCACTACAGACATACATTTTTTAGTCACGCAAGCGCTCTGAATCAATATTTAGAACCTAGACTAGTTGAGATAAGACGCATTAGAGATACGACTGTGCCAATCATATTCATGTGATTATAGTAATGGGAGAACCAGTCCAAGTGGCCGAGCGGTCTAAGACGTTATGTCAGCGCAGAATGCCTACTTGGAAACTGGAAGGTTATGGGTTCGAATCCCAACATCGGCAGTTTGTCAATTATTAGGGAAAAAATGGGGCGGTTACTTGACTAAACTGTCGGTGTATGGACAAGAACGAAGTAACCGGCTATGCTTGAGAAGGTTTTCTGCAGTTTCCTTCACGAACTCCAGATGAATATCGGCATAGTTCCTATCAGAGGAACTCACATCCTCACATCCTTAGGCATCACAATAGACCATATGGTCGAAGTATAGCCCGTCGAGAGCAGCCTCTACCATCTATCTATCTAATGGGAGAACGGCAAAGGTCAAACATATTAATGGATTTGTTTCTCCAATTCTGCAATGTTAATAACTAATATACTTTTAAAATGTTTTTATTTGCAATCTGTATGTGTAATAGTATATCGTATATTTTAAACGATATAATTTTAGAAATAATTTTTATTAGTAATTATATTTTGGTGTCATTTTAAAAATAAATCATAAACGGATTCATTCAATATGTTAAAAATATGCCTATAATTTCTAGAAATTCTATGTCTCGTGGATATCACTTCCTCGTAATTACATAAAGGAATCGTAGGTATTTTTGAGTATTCGAAGAAAATTGAAAACATACATTTTCTGTACTTAAATCGAATTATATTTTTTATTATCAGATCATATCTGATTTGTTCTTATTGTTCCATATTTTTGAAAAACGGAACATTTAAGAATCATCCACAGTATCTATACAATAAAACTAGGATTGATTCCTATTCATTGACAAAAAATTCGAACTTTTTATTCTTGACAAATTTTTATTCAAATAATATTCGATAAGAATTCGTAATAAAAATTATTATGTTTTTAGAATGTCATACTTCATAGTCAGAAAATGATACAATAAATTGGTTAGCCGCAATTCGCCTTGTATCTCTCTGCGGTTATTGACACTGTATTTGTAATGTATATTTTGCATTTGCAACTTCACGCATGTGGCAAATGAGATACTTTATGCGATACTTTTAATCGTCATAAAAACATCAATATTGAAAAAATAATAAAAAAATACAAACGAATTGAGAACCATTCTCTTTTTTGAAGTCGGAACATATGGACGTGCCAAAATCAATACTCTTCTTTTTGCTTCGGCGTAGTCGATTAGAGTTTGTTGGTGTAAAAGAAAAGACTCCAGTTAGATCTGAAAAAAAGACACCAGTCCAAGTGGCCGAGCCGTCTAAGGCGTTATGTCTGCCTACTTGGAAATTGGGAGTTTATGGGTTTGAATCCCGACATCGGCAGTTTGTCAATTATTAAGAAAAAATAGGGTGCGGTTAATTGACTAAACTGTCGGCGCATGGACAAGAACGAAGTAACCGGCTAACGTTGAGAAGGTTTTCTGCAGCTTCCTTCACAAACTCCAGATGAATATCGGCATAGTTCCTACCAATTCCTAGTCTATACTGAAAAATTCCTTCCACTCCACTCACATCCTCACATCCTTAGGCATCACAATGAACCTTATGGTCGAAGTGTAGCTCGTCCAGGGCAGCCTCTACAATCTATCTATCTATTTAGATCTGAAATCCTAATCTAAGAAATATTAAATGTAAATACAATTTATGGAATTGATAAATTTATATCTAAACATGAAAGTAAATCGAGATTTAGTAGCGAGTACACTACAAGCTAAAGATGTTCTTACCCACACTAAATGGCAGCTGAAATATACAACAGGTCCTTTCCCTGGCCCAAATATCTTGAGACTTCTATCATCTTCGCCAAAACGTCGTGCTGAGGATGATGGCTATGGATACTGCGCCCAGCAAAGAGCGTTTCGATTATATTGTTCGTGAGGTAGACTTCATCATTAAAGTCCCTGGCGTTTCTAAGATGAACTGAAAGTAGAGTCATCAAAAAGAATTACTCTTTATAGGTTGCGAGGTTGAGAAATGACGTATAATCTAATTACCCTCCGGGGAAAATTCTATAAGAATGCATTTCACAAAAAATTATATATCATTGTATATACATATTAGCCTCAACAGAATCCTATAGCTTCATCAGCTTAGAATGGCGCCTCTTACCCGGAGACTTCTCGCCTTCGGGTAACAGGTTGTTCTCAAGGAGGGCACAGAGGAACCCTTGGTCTAAGTGCTAGGGACTAACTTGCGGTACCCCTCTTTCTAATTATTATTATACATATTAAATTATTCACTTTCGAAATATACCTTGTCTCCTAGTGAAAAAATTTTGAGGCATCATCTTCGCTAAAAGTTCATGCTGCGGATGGTCGCAATGGATTTGAGCTCAGTCTGCATATCATTGAATTCCCAAGATTTTCTAAAGATGAACTAAAAATAGAGTGGTAACACAAAGAATTATTCATTGTAGGTTACAATGACGAGAGGTGGCGTTTAATCTAAATGCCTTTATACATTTTCCAGGGAAATTTCTATGAGAACGCATTTCACGATAAAATTATATATATCGTTAATACATTTATTAAATTTTGCATCACTTTTGAAATATATTCTGTCTCCTATTGTGAAAAATGGCAAATAGCCAAAACAAAACCATTTTCATTAATGAAATTCGCAAACATAAATATGAAATAACTAATGAGAAAATTTTTATTCTTATTACAGATCTTGAAAAATGAAAAAGTATATATTTTGAAAATTAGTGGAAAATAAACTTAAGACAAAATGAATAATCATCTAAATAATAATATTAATAACAATAACACAGTGACGTCGAATCGTCGAATAGCTTCGTGCTATCTAAATGGTGTTTCACAGATTCCATTACCACAGAAAACCTACACATCGAATCTTAGTATACGACCAACACAAGAAATTAAATCCACAATCGGTACAATCAATAATGTTGAACGATGGAAAATTAAATACGAAGAAGCTGAAAAGAAACGGAAAACACTTTTAACACAATCGGAAAAAAGTAAGTACACAATTGTATTTATTTTACTTAAGGATATTCCAGCATACCACCACTTTTCGATAGATTTTGCTCATTTTTTGTTCACAGGCTAAAACTAACCTTTTCTAATAAATCCCGAAGTTTCAGCATTTCTGACCGTTTAGAACGCGGACATAATTAATATCAAAATTATCATTCTCTCTCACTCTCTCTCATTAGAAGCATGTGAAACTTCATGCCCGTCCAACTATTATCTGTTGTATTAGAAAAAATACTCGACAGAATTTAAAAAAAAAACTAGGAGAGTAAAGCTAAATATTTATTATATGAATTTAAAAAACAAAAATCGTGTGTTACCGATTTGTTTTCGAAATATTAAAGTTTAAAATTATTCCATTTCTTCAACATAACATTATTTTGTATATGTGAACAGTGTTTTTGTCTATGTGTTGTATATGTGTGTTTATGTATTGGTGCTATAATAAAATCAAACCGGTTTGTTGTACTGATTGCATAACACAGTGCTGGAACGTCCTTAACCAAATAAATTATACATTTTATCGGAATTTTAAACCGACCAACATTTCTGTTTCAATAAAAAAATATACAAAACATATTTTCGGCATCTCATATAAAATGTGCCCTGCATCGAAACCACGATTAATCTTTGTTTTAAATCACAAAATTTTGTAGTGTCATATGAAATATACATAATTTTTATATCCGGTATATATAATCGGAAAGTACGCTAGAATATTGATAGGTATGCTTTCCAAATTTAGAGGCGTGATTAGCGTTTTTCGATTTTTGAATTAAAATAACTTTTTATTCCTTAACGATGAGTTAAAAAAGATAATGTTATAATTCCGTAATCTTGCTATATTCGAAAGCTCAGCACTGTAGCTCTTTTAATTCAAAAGTTGCAAGGGGTTGATTTTGGCTCTAATATTTCCTGTAGTCATAGCAACGGTTATGTACGAAAGCCACACCCCCTTAAACTTGGTCTGGCGCACTTCCGTGCTATAGATATGATACAAAGTTGATTCACGACTTTGTTACGGTTTAAAATATTGATCGCAGAAACAAATGTTTGGTATGGGTGTTCACAAAATTACCTAATTAGTTCATACGCATGTCCGCCTATTTGTCTGTCCGTTTGTAGACACGATAACACCAAAACAAAAAAGATAAAAGAGCTAAGTAAGGTCAAATTTGAGAATGGGGAGCAGTGGGGCGTGCTTCCCCCCGCCAGGGGAAGGAATATCCAACTTTAAAACCGTAAGAGATAGAAGGAAAGTTTAAAGACAAGGAATGTTTCTTTTTTTTTTTAAATAAATAACTTTTGTTTGAAATTTTTTTCATAAACTCAGTATATACTGGGTATTCAAGCTATGAATTCAGTTAGTTATTATGGTTTTCTAATATATATGTTATCTCATGATTTTCTATGAACTCGAATGAGAAACGTACTGCTATTTGAAAATGTAATTTCAAAATTTTTCTAGTTTTTCAAAATGTAAAAAATTTGACAACATTGCTTGATAAAACCGTGGGATAATTAAAGTACACCAATTTTTACGTGCTTTAATGGACTTGTTTAATCGATTTGAACTGTATTTATTGTGCACTAATTGATTAGACTTTTTTTCTGCAATAATTATTTTTACTTAAATAATGAAATTTAGGTTCATTCTTTTTTTAAGGCCACGAATACACTTGCCACGAAGTAGTAGTACCTACGAAAACATGTTTCTTTGAAATAAATGTCACTTAACAGTAACACGAACCTTTTTGTGCTATTAAGCAGCTTGTAGCGCATGTCTATGAGCTTACTTATAAGTAAGTTATTTTTTTCACTCTCATAGACATGTATGAGAACTTATAGGATCTCATAGAAACTTATAAATATCTTATGAGTTTCTATCAGATTTTTTCCACAGGGATATACATTTTTAGAAATTTTACAGTTGATTTGTACCCAATCAATTCGGTTTACGAAAAAATGTTTCAAATAAAAGTTGTAATTGTTTTTATAACAAATAACTTTTATTTGAAACATTTTTTCCGAAAATCAAATAGATTCGACACAAATCGATGGCAAACATTTGAGAAAAAAGAACGCTACTCATGTCCACTATATTATAGCCTTAGATGCATTGTCAAAAAAGCGAATATCTATACACTTGACCACAAAAGTAGCGCTCATTTTTATAATAATTTTGTGCCTTATTTTATACGAAAAATTTTCCCAAAAACCGAATGAATAAGGTTCAAATTAATTAAATTATTTTAATAAATAATCGATACTACTGTGGCCCATAGTACCATATTCAACCATGAAAGCTCATCTTCCCTATTTAGTACTCACGTTCAAGTTTGATTATAAGCATGCTTTTAAACATGCTCTTTTTGTATATATTTGCTACTAGTTTACTATTAGGTGACAAAAAATAAAAACACACGGAGATTATTCTGTATACAAGCACGCTATCCTAGTAAGTAACTAGTAAAGTGTACTTCTCCAATAGCAAATGTATTACCAGCCATAACCCGCTTTATTATCTTGTCGCCACAGAACACTAAAAAAAAAGTTAATTTTAATTTACAACATAAGTTTTGTATCTTTCCAATTCATTAGTGATTCCTTCTTTCAACAACGCAAAAAAAAAACTGTACAGCTAAACTAAACTAAAATGCAAATTTCATTAGATAATTGAAATTGTTTTCAAGTACACTCTCATTAATACGCATACATACATACTACTAATTAAATAGTTACTTAACTGTTATAGAAGATGTTAACAAACGTGGGTGTAGGAGGTGGGAGTTGGGGGGGGGGGGTTGTCATGGACCCTCCCCACTCCCCCAAACTAAATATAATTTTTTTTAAGTATAATCTTCCTTCTTTCTCAAATTTTTCATAAACTCAATAATTTTCTCATAATTTGTGATTGAATGTTCCTCGGAAAGCGAATTGTTAACAATTCGAACTCGCAGAATTGTTAACAATTCAATCACGGATATACAACTCAGTATACACTGGGTATTCAAACAATTAACCCAGTTAGTTGTTACATTACTTGTTTTATAATGTTCAATGTTAAATCTTCGAGAAACTTTAATGTTTGACCCCCTCCAAACTTTAACACTAGATCCGCGCCTGGATACTAATATAAGTTTTATAAAAAAAGTTCAAATTAATAATTACCATATGTCGCTGTACTTATACTTCTTACGCAATCTAAAACATACAGGGAGTGTCAGTATAACTGTTTGTAATTAAAACGTAAAGGATAATAGTTTATACTTCTTAATTGATTCAAAAGTACTTCACAAAATACGTGTACATTTGAAGTTATTAAAACTACAGCGTGTGTCCGGTTTATAGACACAAGATACCTGTCTTAATGTTATCTGCGTGTCTGTTTATTCAATGATACATTGAAATATTTGAAACTTTTAGCCCAACCTTACATTTTCGGTAGGAAGTGATTTTATATATTTGTTATGTATGGGGACCCAGTATAAGTTTTCGAGGTCTGACTCCTCTCATTTATCCGCCATCTCGGAAAAGATTTGTAAATACATTTTGCTCAATATCTTTGTAACCGAACATGCTACACAAAATTTGTGTAAAATTGACTTCAGACACTTCGTCGTAATGTGGATAATAAACAAGTGAAAATAACAACTAAGGTATTTGCTTATATACCCGTTATATACTGAATTTATGAAAAAAAAGTTGTTAACAAAAGTTGTTTATTTTTAAAAAAGGAACATTATTTGTCTTTAAATTTTTGTTCTATCTCTTACGGTTTCAAAGATAAACAGTTTTGCCCATACATGGTCCGATTTTGCCCATTAACTGAACCTTACTTGTTAGCTCTAGAACACCAATTAACGAACTTGACCTCCCTTTTTTGCTATAAAACACACATACAAAATTTCAACTCGTCATCTCTTTTCGTTTTTGAGTTATCGTGTTCACAGACAGACAGACAGACAGACAGACAGACGGATATATCGAAATGGCCGAACACATATGCCAAACATTTATGCCTGCGATCAATATTTTCAGGCGTTAAAAATTCGGGACTCAACTTAATATACCTTGTATATTTACATTTACCGCGCATAAAAAGTTGTAAGCTTTAAAACATAAAAATTTGTCACAAAATTATTAAGACAACTCAATGATAGGTTAGGTTAGAACCTAACCTAACTCAACCTGACTCAATGATACACGCTGTATGAAAAAAATTTAATAAAATTCTCTCAATCTAATTAAACTATGACTCATCACAAATAAGTAATAATTACTTATTCTAGATATTTCACATATATGATCGTCTACATCAGAATTAAATTTAAAAAAATCTCAAAAAAAAACCACTTCCTACTGCTTTTTTCTACTAATCAATAGTAGCAAATAACATTAATGATTAATATTAATTACCTTATGTAAGTTAACTAACAGTGGCGGTATTATAATCAAAACAACTGGAAAGGTGTGGCGTTTTGTAAGATGTTATCACAAATTTACTATAGCTACCAGTTTAATGAAATCGAAACAAATATAATTGTGTAAACATTCTTTGACATCTATTTTTTTGAATGATTCAGCAAAATTTTGAATTTTTTTTTTTAACTTACTATTTTTTGTTCATTTTTCTTAATTTTAGTGTAGTATTTAGAACAAGCCAAGTAGTCGAACGGTCTAAGGCGTTATGTCTACTTGGGAAGTGGGAGGTTATGGGTTCGAATCCCAACATCGGCAGTTTGTCAATTATTAAGAAAAAAAAAAGGGCGGTTAATTGACTAAATTGTCGGCGTATGGACAAGAACGAAGTAACCGACTATGCTTGAGAAGGTTTTCTGCAGTTTCCTTCACGAACTCCAGATGAATATCGGCATAGTTCCTATCATAGTCGGCTGCAGCCGCATATCCTACCAATTCCTAGTCTATACACAAAAATTCCTTCCATTCCATTAACATCCTCACATCCTTAGGCATCACAATGGACCTTATGGTCGAAGTGTAGCTCATCCAAGGCAGCCTCGACAATCTATCTAGTATCTATCTATAGTATTAATTCATTAGATTAGATTAGATTCGAATCAGGAGCAAGTCTTACAAAGAGAATTTTACCGACGCCAATTTGATCTATTGTACCTTCTTTCCTTCAAAAGTGTTCCAGGAGTCCTATGGTCTTGATAAAACTTAGGATATCTCTTGGCGACACTTCATTGATTTCATCTGGCTGGTGATCTGTCCGTCCCTAATGATAATTGCTTTTGAGAGAGAGAGTGAGTGAGAGAGACTTTGGCATTCACATAGAATGTGAATTCCGGTTTTCTCCTCTTCATGGCAAAGTCTGCAGAGATCATTCCCTGTGTAATTGATTTTGTGCAGATGTTTATTGAGTTAAAAGGCCAATAAGTATCCTCTTTTTATAGTTGTAAATGCTCAGAAGGGCTTTTTCCATGAGAAGCTTTTTATAAGAGTCTTTGCATGATCTTGGCCCTGAGTATTTACCCAAGAACGGTTGGACTGTTGTTATACCGCCCATTCTTTTATTTTATATTTTATTGTGCTATTCGACACTCCAAGATACTCTGGGTCGTTCAGTGGAGCACTAGCACCCATTCTGGCTAATTCCTCAGTCTTCTCGTTTCCATCGATTAGATTTTTCAGCGAGACGATACACTCCAGGACAATTTTGGAGTTTATTTTAGGTAAACTTTAACGCTGTAAGCGCGGCCTGACTACTGGATAAAATATATATTATTATTTTACTTGTAGTTTCGCTGAAGATTCTCGATTGCACATCTATTTATGGCATACACTTCAGCCTGGAATATCGAGGCGTATTTACCAAGACTGATATAGGTATTCGTACCTACTTGATCGCTCAAAGTATAGTCCTGATCCTACTCCAGTTTCGGTATTGGATAGTAATTTGCTAACAGTAATCCTTTTATCACGTGTAGGAACCAGGACCCTACTCTTTCGAAATCTATTTCAAATACGTGAACTTTCATAAAATTTGAAAATTTTTACATAATTTAGTTTATATTTATTCTAAGTTGATTAAAATCAGATAAAATTTTATCTTGATGAACAAAATTCATTTTTATGGATTCTGATGACGTCACCAGATTCCAAAAATCTATTTTTTGAATAATTCAGCGTAGGTACATTTATTCGATTTTAATGAAATTTTTTTTTAAAGGCAAAACAATGAATCCAAATTACCTTAACGGCGGATTTATTGTTGTAGGGCAAAATGTAATCTTCAAATTGAGTTCATTCTCTATAAATGATAACAAGTTTTTAAAAAACATTCACGCTAATGATCTTAACCCCGATTTTTGTTAAACTGACACTGTCTTACTTAAAATCAAAAAATTATTGTTCTTTTTGAATGACCTTAAATTCAATTTATAGTCATAGTACTTGATTTTTTGCATTACGGTATTTGGGAATATGGTCCGTGCGTAGGATGATTTCGCTACTAATTATTTATAGTGGACTCGTTTCAGAATCAACTTTTTTTTAAATATATTTATTTAAAAATATTTTGTCTGATTTATTTATTTATAAGAAAACAAACACGTTGAAAAATCAACGATACCCAAAAAAAGATATACAGAAATTAAACTTAAATAATGTAGAAAAAGGACAAACGTTTTATTTTTTACATTTATCCATAGAAATTTATGTCATTCATCTAAAATTGTGAGATATTCTTAGGCATCAAGCTAGTGATGCTGCGAGAGAGGAGAAAGACGAGACGAGATGAGAATAAGTCAGCGAGTAAGTCAGCGAAGTCAACTATAATTCTGATTTTAGTTGTATTTTTTCATAAAAATCTTCAACAAAAAAACGACACGAGGCGAGACGATAGAAAACTTTTACAAGTCAATACAATGTAAGAGACATGCTACTCTCGTCTCGTCTTGCGGCATCACTACATCGGACATCGAACATCGGACCTTCAACGAAATTCTATATATACAGGTCCTAATTTTAAACAATGTACCTGAATATTTCTTCAAGGAAGCGTTTTTGCGAAAAATGACGCGAATAAAAGTTGTTTGTTCGGAGGGAGGCACCTTATGGTGACTTTGATTTTCACCAAAACATTGGCCTTCCAGGTTATTTGAGGGTCGACTTGCGTTTTACAATCGGGAACCCATTTTTTTAAGCAGTTTCTTATAGCTGAGGAAAAAAACAAAACTGAATCATAAAGTATATTTTGATTAGATAGATAAATTTTGGGGTATGAAAAGTATTGCACTTCAACCTTATAGCCCATTGTGTTCTCCCTCCAGTCTAACGAGGTTCTCCCATATATTGTCAATAGCTTGCTTATAAGGTTTTCCTGAAGATTCATAAATTCGGGGGGATATTTTTGTTAGTAATTAACCATTTTATAGCCACTTTGAAAAATGAATTTTTTTAAATAACATTGCATTTTTTGAGATTATTAAGGTTCTTATTGTTATGATGCTCCCTCCGAACAAAACAACTTTTACTCGAGTCTTTTTTTCCAAAAGCGCTTTAATGAAGAAATATTCAGGTGCATTGATTAAAATGAGGAGGGGGACACTCTGTATATATGGTTTAAATCCAAAAGAAATAAAAAAAACAATAAGTTAAAAAACTCCCGTTAGAATAATAATGATCTTGACATGAAATTTATTGATTTTAAATTGGAACAAAAGTGGTTTACATATCTCACTTTGAAAATGTACGTTTTAAGTACATTCAGTATTAAGTTATCGCCTGTGGCTTCGATCCGTGAAATCTTTAAGTAATGTTTGTTAATTTATCATGAAATGTTTATTACACTCCGGTTCATTATGCTACATGTCATTGGCGTTCATCGTAAATCTAAAAGCCTGAATTCTTTCTGGAATTAATACAGAAAATCATCAAAATTGTTTCTTTAAACTCAGAAATCACTGAAAAACATTATTGTCGTCGCTTGAGACAGCGCTCTTTTTCACTTCTTGACGAGTCCTTTTTGACTATCAAAATAAAACCATCCCACTTATGAACCAAAGCTACGGATTTCCTACTATGATATTAAACTACTTGCGATCGCGGCTTTCCTCACGTAGTTTTTATAATTATTGTTTAGCATCCTTCACATATCCGCGTTTATTTTACATCTATCGTCCTTCTAATCTCCAAATCTGCGAACAATCGATCGACCAGCTACATCAAAGTTGATGCGCTAAATTATCAGTACATCCCAAAACTCTAACATCCTACTCTAAAAGTTAGCCAAAAAACTTATCTTTAAACCATAACAAAGCATATAAAATAGTGGTTCTCGAATAATAAGCACATCAAAGGACTAACAGGCAAAGACGCGTTGTATTTTATAAAATTTAAGGATAATAATAAAACACAATAAGAATTAATAACCCTCAAGGTTAGGCCTACATGCCGAAGCCTGGCATGTAGGCCTTTATAGGCTTTTTTACTACCCTCAAGGTTAAAGCGCTAGGCAGACCACCATTCAACTCACGGCTTTCTACTTCGTAAGATGAGATATTGCAAAATTATTAACTTTACGGAAAATAAATTCAACTTATCTTACTTTTACTAGCTAATTTTGAGCTTTCGGGGCAGATGCATAGTGTACGAGCCCGATTCTGGAACACAACCCGAACTAAAAATATTCTTTTTTTTCTAGCAAATCGTGAATTAGCAGAATTAAATAAAAAATATGAACGAGTTATAGAGCAGAACAAAATCATTGTTCAACAATTAACAGAAAAACATGACCAATTGGAAAAATTAAAGGCTGCATCAAAAGATTTCTATCTCGAATATGATACACTTAAGAATAAATATGATGTTGAAACTGGTGCATATCGAAAGTAAGTATTATCCGACCTATGTTAAAGCTATAGCTTGTACATTTGACTCAAATTAAGATAATATTTGGTACATCATTCTTTAATTCATATTTCAAAATTTAATAATCGTCCATTATAAAATAAACACACTCAAATTGTTGTTAAAAACGCTACTAGCACAAATAAAATTATTTACGTCATATTTGATCAAACTCTAGCGTAATCATTTTTCTCACGCGATTGAATTACGTTCAAAAATTACGGTATCGTTTCTAAAATTGAAAAACTATTTAGTATCAAAAGTCCTTTAATAATTCCATTTTACCCCTGCTGCCTGTGTTTTTTATAATTCTGAAACGAATCTGGTAGAAATAATTGTTTCTTTCGGCACATTAGCTATTTCCGCTTCGCTTCGACGGTAAAACAACCATTAATGTCAATGAATCGAACTTATTTCCGTTTTTTCAAGTTGCAAGGTATGTCGTGAGTCTCTTCCGCGCCGTCTTCACTGGGTGGTGGATAGCTGAACTAACTTGATTGGGTACTTGTTCTTGTAGTTAGCTCATAGAACCGTTCTAACTCAGACCGTGTAAGTGCGTGTTTTTCGAGACTGCTTGAAAGATTATCTGAAAATAAACTATTTTTACCAAATAAAAAGTACTATTTTTACCCCTATTTTCCGCTAAAACAATATTTAAAAAATACCACACAATGACCATGTTCGGCCGAACTAAGTCCTTAGTAAACTAAGTCAGAATAAATAAAATTTTGTTCTGAGCATTTGAGCGCAGCGGGTTTCGGCCTGGACATACTTACTATCTTACTTAGTTATCTTATAAATAACATTATCGTACTCATACTGCTCAATAAAAAAATTTGATTTATCCAATTTTTATACGTAATTTTCCATATAATAAATTAATAATTCACTTAATATTTCGATATTCCGTTTTACTACGTTGAAATTTCATGCTACAATTTCATGGCGGCATAAGAAAAGTTTCTTAGTATCTGTAAAGTGTCCCGGCCAACAACTTAACTCAGTACTCTGACTAACTTACTTAGTTTACTAAGGACTTAGTTCGGCCGAACACGGTCAATAACAAATTTTACCTTCACAATTTATGTCCCTTATCACGCTAGCATGTGAATAGACATAAAGTAAATGAAATTATAGGAAATATGTTACCAAAATTAATTAATAAAATATTCCAATGCGTGTACATTAAGAAGATTTTATGAGAAACAAATCATTGCCCAAAACAAAACAAATATTAATTTCATCTTGCCCGAAGATTGCTATGAAACGGGAAAAAAACAAACAATTGATTTCAAAGAAAGAAATCAACAAACTTTTTTAATTATTTCCAAACACACGTGGTCTTTTATTTTATATTAATTATATTTTTTATTATATCTACAAAACATTAGAATTCCATGTTGAACTATTATACTAATACGTCATCCTCCAGGGCAATACAACAATCATCAAAATGGTATCGTGAAAATAATAAATTGAAACGTAAGAGTGCGGTATTGGTACAGCGTATGTTACAAATCAATCCAGGTGAATTAATTGAAGATGAATTCAATGATGTGGTGGATAATGTGGACGAAGAAACGCATGCTGAGAATGATATTGATGAGATGCGTAAAACAATACAAGAGTTAAGTAATACCGTTGCACGATTACAAGCTGAATTGAACTCAGCGAAATTAATGGAATTTGAGTCAACGGAACAAACTGTTAATTTATCTCAAGTATGTAAATGGATTTTTTGTCTGACCTTAATTAATACAAATAATTCTAAGCTAAATTTATACATTCCGCAAAGTTATTTGGCAACAGATAAATTTTGTGGGAGATTTGTTTTCCTCTAACTGTCGCATTTTACAAGATTTTTGGAAAATTGCGTAAGGAGCTACTTTCCAAATTAAAACTAGGGATGGTAGCTTTCCCTCCTCAATCTGATATACTCTCAAGCATCGGATTCTCTTTTATACAAAGACATGCAATCTTTCATTTCTTGGACCTAGTTTTCTGATTTATTTCTCGAGCCTACAATGCCTTAAAAGAAAATATTTGTGCCCTACATAATGTCCCCAAACTTCTAGTTTTTGTGCTGGTTGATGCACATTTTGAAACATCTTTGGGCCAAACTTCCAACAAAATACCTCACTTACCCGTATCCCGATAGGTTCTTTTAGAACATGGCTTTGTTGGTGTTTTTCTTTTTTATAAACTTACATCGATAAAGGTCCTAAATCGCAGAAGAAGCTTTGACGGTCCCTTTTCATGCCTTGTTAACAAAGTTTACTTATGACTACCCGACACAAAAAAGATTATCTTTATCTTTCTAGGGTGTGATCGTTTTTAACAACCAGTGAACTCTTTTCAATCAGGTGCATAGCCCTCAATAATCGGAGACAGAATCTTTGATTAAGAAGTTATCTGGTTACCATTTTTCTCTAAAACTTCCGGAGCGAACTTGAATTTTGAACTGAAATGGAAAATTAAAACTTTTTTTGAAATATTTTAGGAATTAGAAACAGAAAGAGAGAAAAGGAAATATTTAGAAGTTGAAGTTGAAAAACTAGTATCAGCAAACGACCATATGAGTAGAGTTTCAAAATTAGTAGCAGCCGAAGTAGCAAATCTTCGAGATACTCAATTACGTGATAGAGAAAGCGCTGTAATATTAAGGTAATAAAAATAACTTGAAGTAAAATACTTACCGAAGAACTGGTTCAATGAAGTTAGTTTCATAAACGAGAAAATTGAAGTTTCTTGCAAACCGTGCAAGAAACTGAACTCTGTATTTTATGTAACTAGTTTCCTCGGTTCTGCCTAAATCTCAAATATTTTGAAATTTAAAGAAATCTTTTTGTCGTAGAAATGAAGCTGATACTGCACGTAAAGAGCGCAACGTATTAGCCCACCAAAGTGCCTTACTAATGGGCGAAATTATGCCAGCCGATGGTGATGATAAACTATTTAGATTATTAGAAGAGATTGAAAACTTAAAACGTGCTCTTGAAGATGATAAAAATCAATATGCTCAAGAAATTGCGGAACTACAGGTAAATATGCAACATTTTCATGGCCTGACAAAAAATTAAACTAAAAACTATTTCAGGAAAAATTGGATTCAAGAGAAGCTGAAATGCAAATTGAAATATTGGAAGAGAAATTAAAATTAGCTGAATCGGAATTACAAGCTTCAACGGAACGTGCTGAAAATGCTGAAAAAGAATTAGAAGCATTAAAAGCACCACCAATACCACCTCCACCACCCCCACCACCATTACTATTGACAAATGCATCAACACCTGCGTCTGCAATTAGATTAAAAACCGTTTTAAACCTAAATTCAACACCCAAAAAAGAAAATCCCGTCGAAGATATGGAAAAACTATTGGGGATTGATCAAACTACTCCAAAAAAACAACCTTACGTACCTCCAGCTGGTAAGTAAATTCAAAAGTGGTAGATAAACATAAACTCTTATCGAGATATAACGATTTAAAACATAATTGATAAGGTATAAGTAAACTCTGACAAAAATGGTGTACATTTTTGACGAAACCATTAGATTTTCGAAAAAATGTATCGACCCTCACCATTGGACACTCGTAGATTTGAACAACAGCCACACGATGGGACGAACCATCAAACGTCCAACGTTGAAAGGTGTTCGTAGCATCGAGTGGAACCGGCTTTAGTGTATGAACATAAAAAAATTGTGCAACAAATGTTACATCAAATCCTGATTTTCAACATTATTCCACTTTTGATACGAAAGTGTTTCCAAGGATGTGTTTTAATTAAAAGGGTTTAGCTATATATCTATCACTCCTCATATTTAAGATTTATTACTCCAAAACAAAACTTTTTTTATACAAATTATGTCATTTTAACGGTTTTCCTGATTTTTTTTTAGCAATTGACTCAGTGATTAATCAAATCAAAGGTGGTCGTTTCACTTTAAAACAAACAGAAAAGGTTGAACAAAAGAAACCACGTGAAGAGCCAGCAGCCGTTAAAGAAATGTTAAATGTTCTAGGAACACTACGTCGTAGACAAAAGCCAACACGTGCCTGTTTAGATAATGCTTTTGGTGATGTGCAATTGTAAAAAACAAGAAAGGCGTATTGCTTTGTGCTACTTTTTTTTGTATACTTTTCGAGTAATGTTTACTTATTTAAAAAAAAGGAAAACCTATTTATTAGTTTTTAAGTTTATACAAGATATTTTTATACCCAAAAGCGATTTTTTTTTCAATGTATAAAAAAAGTGATAAATAAAAATTAGTACTTTTTTTTTATGTTTTACTCAATTTTCAGCGGTGGTCCGAGGCCCAACTAAAACTATTCTGGCCCACCCAGTCACGCAATTCGTAGCTACGATTCTTTACCTTCGCCAAATACTTCAAATGTAACTTGCAAGTTATTAAAATCAGAATTAAAAATACTATCAATTGCTCTTAAAAATTAATTAAAATTATTGTTAAAAACAGTTGGCTTACCTTAAATTCATCGGGCCCGAAACTGGCCCACCCAAATAAGTGAGGCCCACGACGCCACGGCTATTAGAGGCTGCGGTAGATCAAGGTCGAGGCCGATTGTGGTTTTTCTCATGAGGTTTCTAGGGGGAAGAGTAAACCACAGACAATTAACTCAAATAACTAAAATAACAGGTCGCCATTAATTTCACACGGAAAATTCTCCATGTCGCAGTATCTGAGGTGGGAAGTACTTACCATCCAACTTAGGATTCGACCGAATACCGAATTTTTAATTATTAAAAAAAAGCACATATTACTGAAAATATGTCTATTTCAATGACAAATTATTCCTAATACTTTAAAAATATATCAGAGGTAACAATTTTTTCATCAATTGTTGGTAGCAAACGATTGCTCTTTTCCTCCCCTCTTTTCCTGTTAATAGCCTTTCACTATATTCACTGTTGACAGGAGATGATAGATAAATCTTACCTAATTTTGTCCGACTCGGATACTATTTTGCGTTTGCTGACTACTACTTGTAAGCCATCCAATCTAGGCGAGCAGATTTTAACTAAAAATAAATCTTATTTGCAATAGCACTTTTCTCCATAACCACATTTTGCATATTGTCTGTGGCAATTTTCTCAGAACAGTTCTAGAAACTGTCATATATTTCCATCATTTTCATTGTTGTTTCTTTTCGTACGAGATGGAGAAGAATCATCATCCAAAAGAATTTTTTGTCTTCGTTTGAACTAATTCCAGGAAACTAGTTTTAAACCGCGGATCAAGAAAAGTGACGGTTAGATATTTGTCATTCTCTTCAAAGTTAAATCGTTTTTCAAGCTCAACTTTTGGTGAAGATCACATTTTCAATAAATTTGATGATTTATTTGCAGTCTCTTCCTTTCTCAGGCTTTTCATTCAACAATGTAACAATATGTGGATCTACTCGCAAATGTAACAAATACCTGCCCCGTCGTCCCGCTCTGTTATGCACGAAATGTACAGTGCGCACATCTTTTGTTTCACCGAATATTCGACGCATCGTTCGAGAGCGAGGCCGAATATTCGATATTCGTGGGATCTCTAGTCTCCACTGCTCCTAGCGACGATTAATCACTTTCAGTAGTGTTACAAACGACGATTTGGTTAACAGTTTACGATATATCGTCTCGGAATCTATCATATTTCGGAAACTCTCCATCAAATCAATTGAATTATGTTTTTTGGGGCCAATTTACCTTATAAACTATTTTTTAATCAAATCGATGGCAAAAATTTGTTGTGAATCCAACTTAGTAGTCACTGGTGCCCGAGAAGATTCTGCATTTTCCAAGGCCTTGAATAGAACCCATTGCCGAAGAGCATCTTTCTTTCCAGAAGACGGTTTTTACATAAAGGACCAACACAACATACAATTATTATCATTGTTAAATTTTAAAGTAGCACTTTTATGATTCAATAAAAAAAGAAAACAAATACGTTTATTTTTTTGTCTCACTTTTTGTAAGCGATAAAAATATACAAATATAAAATTTATTATTTCAAATTGAAATTGGTTTATCATAAAAACACTTTATTCACAAAGTAAATATTATTATTCTTTTATTACGTAGCTTAAAAGTAATCATTTTATTGTTGTAATTGTAAGCTGGAAACCCATTACATCAAATGTGAAGTTTTAACAAAGTTTGTAAGAATTGACGGGTAAAAAGCAAACTAAGTGCAGTATAACGGACAAAGTCTAACGAAAAATTAATTTTCCTTAAATTAATTATCATAAAACTCGCCCGGAAATGTATGTCTTATACACTCCCCTGCAAAAGAATTGAACCACGTCCAATCCAAAAACTGCCCAATATTTTTCCCGTATTTGATTTAACAAACACCATGAAAACGATGTCATTTGATGTTACGAGCTGTGCCAGACGGTACTACTTAATACGTGACAGTAGAAAGTAAAAAGTAAATACTAAAATAATCATAATAGATAAATATTGTTATGGACATTTTCGATCAATTTGACTTTTGCCAGATTCAGCATATTCTTGGCTAGATAACCACATTTGTTGGAATGTACCAATTGATGCAAGTATTGAGCCACCAACCCATGCACCGAAACGACGTTCAGCTGTACCATTTGCTGATATTAATTTTAATCGCATTGAGCCTGGTGTTCGTAATGATAAATCTCTGCTTAATCGCTCACTAAAACCCTGCAAAAAGAGATCGATTGAAATTTTTTTAATTACAAACAAATCTCTACATATAAAAGAAAAATATGTTGCGTGTGTTTGTGTGTGTGTACATGTTTGTGTATGTATTGATATTGATATAGGAATCAAAATTGATTCCGAACAATTCACAAAATCAATGACTTCCCTTTTGTATTTCAACTCATTCCGAGAAATTCACATATATTTTCCAATATCCTGATCCTCAATTAATTTTGGACAGACAGATGGTAATTTCGCTGCTGGAACCCTTAAACAGTCTACCTATTAACTTAGACATACATTTGACGCTGAAATCATGAATGGATGTGCGAGTTTTAACTTCTCAGTCACTTATTGCGTAAAAAAGTTTCATAAAAATTCGCTTTCTTTAAAAGTAAAGAAATTTGTTGTTTAAGCATTTTGTTAAACCGACAGAGTTTAATCTTTGAAAATAACACCTACGGACAACGTTTTTGTTCGTTTTTTTATTTCTCAATAAAAATAAATAAAATTCTATAGAACTTACTTGAAGTAAAGAATTTCCTCCAGTTAAAACCACACTGCTGTAAAGCGCTGGTCGAACATCTACATCACACATTCCAGCACTTGTAGCAGCTAAAAACAAGAAAAAACACTCTTAAATTCGATTCGGCTATATAATTCATCCATTCTTTTTAATTTATAAAATACCATTTCAAACAAAACTTAGTTAAAACAAAAATTGATTCTATTTTCGAAAAAAACGTTTCAAACAATAATAGCATAAGAGCGTTTTGGCTATCGAATCTACATTTTAGTTCTAGAATTTGTACCTCATATATCCAGGGATGGATAAAATGCCTTTTTGAACTTATTTAAAATAGAAGTAGTTAAATGCTCTTTAAAATATATTTCAAATTCTAAATGTAAATTGTTTACAGAGAAGTATTTAAAATGCAAAATGTATATTTAAAATGGTTTACAAAATGGTTTTCTGGAAGTCTTGTTATTTAGAAATCAAATTTTATTGATTTTTGAAATGAAGAATTCGTTAAATACTATGTTTTGTAGTTAAATAAATAAATAGTGTCAAAACTATATAAGAAATACAGTAGACTCTCACTAATCCGGCACTTTAATAGTTCGGTACGTCCAATAATCCGGCACCCTCCTGCCACACCTCCCCACCGCTCCCTACTCCCACTCCACGCATATATTCCCTTTATGAAATGCTTTATTTTATTTATTATGAATTTTTCTATACAATCCAGTAATCCGAACATTCCAATAATCCGACATCCTCTAGTTTTTAATAGTGCCGAATTGATGACTCTACTGTATATGTAATTTAAAATAAAATAGAAAATTTTACCAGTAATTAAATAAGAAATAACAAATAATATTAACAAATTTTAACTAACTTTTGGTAAATTGTTTCTACTGAGCTTAAGTTATATTATTTGACAATGTAGGACGCTTGAGTGAACAAAGAACATAAGAACCTTTAAACGGCTTAGTAAATCGTTTTGAAATTTCCATAGTAGCTGTAGCATAAAGTGAGGAACATTCTACTAAATTTCGTTCGTTTCGTAGCATTTTGACATATCTCCTTAACATCCTTAATAAACATCAAATAGTTTACAATAATACATCTTCAAGTATGTAAATATGGATTTCGAATTGCAAAATTGGGAATTTGCTATGAGAACCACCTCCAATATCGTAGTACAAGTTTTCAGTTATTTCTTACTTGTTTTCGTTTAACGTGATCCCCAATTAAATTACAATATTACACATAAAAAGGTTGAGATAAAGCCATGTATGACAAAATATTAACTATTAGTTTGCGAACTACTTCCACAATTCAAGCTCAATAGCAGGTTCTGCCGTAAACGCACGACATTTTGAACAACCCAATAAACTGAATGCGTTATCCTGCTGTCAACTAGTGAAATTATCTAAAGCATTTGACCATTTTAAAATGTGTGAAACGTGTTGTCGACGAAATTGGCAGGATTTTTGATAAATTATTCAAAATATAAGTATCTAAGTTCGTTTAAAATTTCAAAATTATTTACCGTTTAGTTTTGATAAAAATCGTTCTCAAAAATTGTACGATTAACATTACAGGTATTTACAAAAGTAGTTACTTCATCAAACTTTCAATTTTATTTTAAAAAAACGGGTCCAGCCGATTTGGCTAAAAAACTAGGACAACGTAAAATGATGTTAAATTTATATTTTGAAAAAAAAAAACAAACTGACCGTTTAATTATTGTAATAGATTAACGAAAAGATTAACATTTTTATATAATCCAAGTGAACAAGTATACGAGGTACATTCAAATAAAAAAAATATAGTCTACAATCTTAGTCTATTGATGTTGTAGCGGAGTCGCAACTAAAATATACTTTAGTTTACTATCTTGAGCTCAAGCTTTTTAACACGATTGCTGCAAGACAACTACCTTAATATTTCTATTTTAGACCAATCAAAATATTACCCATTCCTGTATAAACCGAACCTTTCTTGTTACCGTTTTTCGCAAGAATCAATCAACAAAGTAGACCATAGTATAAATTTCAAAATGAAAATAAACTGTTTTTATCATGGTCATTATTACAAATTCGAGATGAAAAATAAAGAAATTAAATTTGAATTAAATTAAATTTGAATTAAATGTACGTACCTAAATGTCCGGCCCCTAGCATTGCATGATCAAACAAACATTCAGGAACTTTGAATCGTTCAGGACCAAAATCTTGATGATATCCTGTAGGAAATTCATAATGTACGGCTGGTATTGAAGCGGCTACACGTTCATCGTATGGAGATTCTGAAACCTAATTCAAACATTTCCATAAATTTTTCATACAAACAACTTTTATTGAATACTATTATTTCTACCTGTAATACTGTTTGTTGGAAATCTAAAACAGTCTTTTTACTCATATATGTCATCCAAGTGGTTGTCGGAGTAAAACCTAAGACTTTTTTGGTATATTTGGCTGGTTCCTTTTCCCGAACAACTTCTTTACCTGTTACAAGCGCTGCTGGTGATAAATCGATATTTTGTGATTCTAAAAGTGTTCGACATTGTAATGCAACGTAATCACCACCTAGTGGAGCTTTTACAACGGCTTGGCTTAAAACATAACCATCCTGAAAAGAATTTATTAAAGTAAAATTTTCTTTAATTTGGGATAATTTCAGTGGAAGGCTTTATCATGTATACCTGGACAGGTACAGCTGAAGTATGTGTAGCCCCACTATCTACAATTAACGCAGTTGATCGTCCATTTGCAAATGCAGCCAAAACAGCATTTTTTACCAAAAAAAATGCCGGTACTTTATATTTTTCAAACAATAGCTCAGTTAAACGTTCCCGTTTTTGTCGTACATTCCATGGTGATTCCGAAAATAGTACAGGATGATATTGTGATTCTGATTGAATAACTTTACTATATGTATAATCTAAAACTTTCTCAAACAAATCCCAATTTTCAATCATTCCATCTTTCATGTAACTATGTAATTCCATATTCGCCCGTGGATTATGTAAAAATGTTGTGTCCACATAATGTTTCCAACCTTTAAAAAAATATTGAGTCTATAAAATAGATCATGAAAAGTAAATTTTCAAAATCATACCATGAGGACTTTGTGTAATATTATTATCCGGCTTTTTGTCTTCGATATCGAGGTTAGGTGCATCGTTTGGTGCAACCCCGACAATTGCTGGAATTTCCGCTTTGGGTGTATCTTCCTGAGCATACCCAACCCTAAGAGAATGATGCCCCGGGTCAAAAACCAAAGCCCCAATTTCATCACCTCCATAAAGCATTCCAGACATTTTTACAAAATTTCCTTAAGCACTACTTTTAAATTGAACACTAGTAAAACTTATTTTAAAAAGAAAAACATTGAAAGGAAACCCAACACATTATTAATTTAAGTACAAAAAATATGTACACAGGTTAATTAAAAATTAAGTTCAATAATTTTTTTCCAAGCTTTTTTTTCTTCATTCATTTATGTTTCAAACCAATAACAACGCATTTGAAAAGTATGTCACTTTGAAATCGATAGAGGGTAGTGCTTAGTACGAATAGGAGCCACTAACTCTTACTCTTTCTATGCATCGAACGTAATACATAATAAAAAAGAGAAGTAACTATTTATATTGAATTTACAAATAAGTATTTTTGGCGGTTTTTTTAAATCGAAATTAATAATCAGTGTTTTCACTATCGTTTTATGTTCGTAAATGTCGCTTTAAAAACATTGCAAAATAATTCAGCAATAAATTTTTAAATGCATTTCTATTAAATGTAATATTTTCTCAACAAAATGGATGAAATCCATGTCAAACTACCAAAGATTTTATTTTACCAATTCTGGTTGAAAACTTCAGGAAACATTTTAAATTCAAAATTTTGAATTCTTATTTAATTTAAAAAAAATTTCATTTTCCTATAGAACCTAAGAAGATGTGTAGTAGATCATTTTGAAACTACATCAGGTCGAATATTCGGTGGTTTGGTATGGAATGAATAAAAACTTTTATGTTTCGGTTGAAAAGGAAAGAAAATAATTTCGTATTGTCTCTTTGTGGGGCCTTATAAAAATTAGATATTTTTGTTCAATCAAATTTTCAAAACTGGTTAAAAAAAACCGAAAGTAATTATTATTTCCTCCATTTATGTTTCGAACCAATAACAACGCAATTGAAAAATAGCTCAGTTTGTAATTGATAGAGGGCAGCAGGTAATATGGATAGAAGCAAGATAGGAGGCACTCACTCCTACTCTCTCTAGACACAGAGTGTAATAAGATAATAAAGGAGAAAGATAGATAATGTCGCATTTAGTTTACAAATAAGTATGTTAGGCGGCATTCTTCACCACAACTAGTGCTGCTCCTTATATGTGACTATTGTAATTTGTAATTACTCCACCGAATAAAAATTAATATTGCGTGTAGCTATCTTGTTTGCAAGTGTGAAAATATCTTCAGTAAGACAAAAAATCAAATAATGTATTAAATACGAAATTTGTTAACCCTCATATATGTCTCCTGTTCACAATCCCACCCTTAGCTTGGGCAGGGGTCCGCTAGCAACGGTACCTAGCGTTATTTTCGAGTAAATCCGCCATTTTCTTAGACTGAAGTGGGGATAGTGTAACGAGCATAGCGTTATACCCGTGATTTTAATGTATTTTTCATGTAAAGTGTATCGTAATTAATAAAAATTTCAGTGATAAATAATTTTTAATTAACGGTAATTGTGTGAATTCAGTTATTATGTGTATGTTTGTGTGTGTTTTAATGTAAAAATCAAAAAAACTTCAGGAATTGTACGGGTTCTAACAGCGTGGCTATTACAGTCGCCGCTATATAGCCTTTGTTTCTGTCATCTTTCTTCATTTAAGGTAAGTACAAGATAAATAATTTCATTTTTTACAATTCATAACAAACAAATTCAATAATTATATATTTAAAAAAAAAATTATAATTTTAATAAAATGTCCATATTGCCGGTTCGGCTTGTGTTAGTATTTATTTGTGTATACCATCAAGTCGACCGCGTAAAGCTATACACCGAGTTGTTTCTCATTGGATATGCGAATCATGTTTTAACTTTTTACCGGCTTTTTTTTTAGCTTGTCTGCTTTGAAACATTACAATTTTTATTTTATTAAAAAATTATTGTTTGTTCAAAAAAAATTTTTAGTGAAAGTTTTACATAAATGATCAAAATGTACCAGGTGTTTCATGTGTTGTGTTGTGAATTTTTGTTTTAAGGGGTGAGTAATTTTTTTCACCCACAATTGCTGCAAACCGTTAATTATTTAAACCGGAAATATTTTTCAAAAAATCATTCATAGCTTGTTGCTTAGTGAAATTTTGTTAGAATAGTGGTAACTATGGAAGTTTAGTGTGATGTATTGGGTACTCGTTGATAAATATCCATGAATCAACATTGAATTTTCACTATTGCAGAAAAAAAATCGTATGTGGGTTGTCCCCACCGATTCAGCTGCGTACGATGTGTGTGTATTAAGTGTCTTGTTTGCTTATTTGAAAGTTAGCTTTTGTTTTTAATTTATTTAAGTAAGGAAATGGCGGTTATATGAATGACTGACTTTAATGTGTTTATTATTTCATTTTATTTTTAATATTCTATTCAATTTTCATTCGATTTTCTTTCTGATTTTGTGTAAAATATTTGAAATAAATAATGTTTTGTGGATATCGATTTGGTCGGCACTAAACTTATTTTTAATGCTTATTTAAGCACTGTAGGTGGTCCCTCATAAAAATTTTTGTAAATCAAATCTCTAAAATTGTTTTCTCTTGTGCTGGGTTGAAAAAGGATCGAAAATAATTTATCATAAGATTTTTGGTGAAAGATTTTTAGTTTTTATGAAACTTGAATACGTTGGTTAAAAAGGGCCAAAAATAATTTATCATTAAATTTTTGTTAGTGTTTGTATAATCTTCTTTTTAAATTCAATTTTTTCTTTACAAAATGTTACTTTACAAAAGTTTTTTTTTTTAAATTTTACAGCATCAATTTGAAACTGCCAAAAATAATTTATTAATTAATTTTTGAATAATAATTGCTTTGTTATTTGTAATTTCATATGATTTGAAAACGGTAAAATTAATTTGAGGTATTTTCTTCAGCAGTTGATATTTGTAAAGTTTTTTATGTGTTTGAGGATATTCAATTTAGCTGTATGTTGAAAAAAATGAATATCTTATAAACTTTAATATCTTTTATTATAAACGCCAGGTTTGGTTTAAATTTTGATGTTATATGTATTAAATATCGAATAAAACCCTTAATTAATCTTTCCATCTATGACACTAACGATCTTAACAGAGTTATTTTCTGCATTCAAAATGGTAAATTTCAATTTAAAAAAATTCGATAATAATTTTATCATTTAATTGTTTTTGTAAAGCCTGTTTTATACAATAAATAAGAAAGGAAGTGGTTTTAAAATAAAATTGTGAAAAATTATTGCTGGGGTTTTTATAACTATTTTGATGTCAAGGTCTTACTGACCATGTTCTTGAATCATGAGTAATTTAAATAAAATACCTTTGATTTTTTTCCTAATAGTTCCTTTTTAAAGTTATTTTCTGATAAATTGAACAATTTAATTAATTTTTTGGTGAATTTTAATATTAGACAAGTTATTAAATCTAAAATTAAACAGCTTCCACTGTTCGGATATGTGTACAAGGTTAAAGGTAATTTTTTTTTGCAGTTTACGATTCCTAAATTTGAAAAGTTTTCATTTTCAGCAAAATTACTTTTACTTTCATTTAATTACAAATTTTCGGATAATCGAACTGGATTCGATTACTAGACGATGAAGTATTGATATTTTTGTTTTGCAATTTAATTTTTACAAATTTTAATTAAAACAAAATTATTTCATACATTTTTCCCAAAAAGGAATGAAAACTGAAAAAAATGAACCTGTGTTCTTGACAATTAATAATAAATTCGTTTTTGCAAATTTCGGACAGTTAAAAAATACAATATCTCAATATTCGATCGCACCGAATAAAAATTTTTTTTATTACCGGTTTATTAGAGTAAACAAAGTAAATTTCGAGACATTACGATTCAAATAGTCGAAAGTAGTTCGAATCCTATTTTTAATTTCTAAACAAAATATTTTACCCTAGTTTGAAAAAATAAGTTTGTGAGATCTGGTTACAAACCCTGACCTACTATCCAAGCATGTTTTTTTTTCGATCGTAAGTCAATAGGGGAGGTTTTTGAAATACAGTAAACCTTTATGTAAATTTTATCAAGTTCTCTATTTGTCATGAATGAAATGATTTTTATTTGTGTTTGTAAACTTTTATCTGTACTTTCTTAAGTTCATTGGCGTTAAACTCATGACCTAACAATAATAAATAGATTCTGTTATTTCATTCAATAAACATGTTGTTTAAATTCGATGAATTAGGGTATCCGGGAATTTCAATTTGCAAATTTTTATTTTAATCGATTTATTAATAGCATTCTCAAATAGATGGCATTTAAAAAGTTGCGTTTTTTCCCAAAATTTTATATGTTGAGTTGTGCCGAAACCTTTCGATTTTCGAAAAAATATTTAGAACAAAAATTGTTAGTATTTTAATGGCGAACAACTTTTATTCGAAATATGGATTCTGCACAAATCGATTATAAAAAGGCCATTTTTCCAATTCTCAAATTTTATACTGCGTTCTTTTATAACACTGAAACATTACCTTGGCTCTGAACTCTGTACATAGAGATACAATGAATTAGAAAGTCGCAACCCAAAGTGATAAGGAATTTGAACTACGTCGCGTAGTTCAAATATCAGGTTCATTCGGTTCGTTGTATTTATACACGCCGCGTAGTTGAATCAACTACGATTACTTCCAAATAATTTCATTTTCTATACTGTGTAGTTATGACGGTAGAAAATAATATAACGAATATCCTGGAATCTTTATGAATTGACCGTGAAATAACGGAATTTTTGGTAGCGCAATATATCAAAACGATAAAGAAATATCCTGTAAATGTATAGAAATTTCTATGAAATGAGAGTACAAAACTGCGTGAGTTTTTAACACAATTATGTTTTTATCAAAAATAATAATTATATGCAAAAAGAATTGTATTAAATTTTTTTTGTGCGGGCGGGGAGTGAGTGTTTTATTTCTTTTTTTTTATAATTGTGTAATTTTATTATCGTATTTATTATATCTTTTAACAAAATAATTTATATATACAGGGTGATCTCCGGGTAAGTACAGACAAAAAGTACCAGCAATTCTACATCCAATTTCCAACCAAAAAGGGATGGTCTATTTCCCTCTCGTTTTGCTCTCAGGTTTTTGTGAATTTTTCGATTAGTTGTAGTTTCTGCAAAATATCTTATAGCATTTGAACGAAAAGAAGTAGAAAATTTCTGTTTTTACCATTCGAAAGATAACTAAATTTTCAATAATGTTTCAACTGATTCAATTTTTATGGACGGAGTGTACATAAACATATAAAAACTATTAGGCACTTAATAGAACTTTTCTGACAAGCCAGATAGTCAGTCTCACTGAATATTTTATGATCTTTCGAATGATGAAAACATAAATTTTCTTTCAAACGCTTTGACTATATTGTTGAACCATGCCTTTATAGGATTGGTTGGAAATTCAATTGCTGGTATTTTTTGTCTACGTATCCGGAACACTATATATATATATATATATATATATATATATATATATATATATATTTTATATATATATATATATATATATTTTATATATATATATATATATATATATATATATATATTGCGTTCGTTATCAAGTTGGTGGCATTGGTCGGTTTCATAATGTTTAAATATATAGAACAATACAAGTATTTAATTATTTATGATTACATATTCAGAAAATTCATATATTTATCAAATATCATAATAACATTACTACGCAATATTTTATATAATCGTAGGTAAAAAAACTGGCATCTTTTTCATACCCCCAAAAATTATAAAGTTTTATAATTTGTTTATCTGTAATTATCCATTCAGTTTTCAAATTTCTTATTAAAATGTTTTATATCGAAGCTAACAAAAATTTACAGTTGAAACAAAAAAATTGAACTAGTTGAAACATTCTAAGTTGTTATGTACACTACTGTTCATCAGAATTGAACCAGTAAATCACAGTTCAAGTGTATAAATTACTAAATATGAAATACAGTAACACTTTGAATGTTTCAATAGGCTCAATATTTATGAACGGCAGTGTACATACAGTTATTAAATTGTTCCCTTAGAATGCGACTAATTCAAATATGTTGCATTCGAGTGTACTTAGGGATATCTGGATCATCAGGACCTGTTTTGAAAGCACTATGCAAAATTTGTGTATGACAGAAAAGATCTACTGTGATCTTATCTAGAGTTCTAAATGTATATTTTTTCGAAAACCGTAGATTTTTTCAACCGTAGACGGTAAACACTTAAAAAAAGAACACCAATTTGGTAGTTGATAGTACATAACCACAAAAGTAGCGCTCATTTATGAAAATCATAAAATTGATTTGTGCCTAAAATTGATCAAATCAACTTAAAAAATTTTGAAAAAAGAGCCTCTAGCATGCTTTTGTCATCATTCTGTCCTGATTGCCATGAAAAATAAAAGATTTTGTGATCATACTGTTTGCTTTATAATTTTTGCCCCACCTGCTAGGGAAGAAATTATAACTGTAAGATTACGGACCGACTTGAGACACTCCTCTAAGAAATGATGATTTTTAGTATATCCAAATCAGTTCGATTTCACTAATTTACAAAACCCAAAGTATTCAAACAAATAAAAAGTTTCTACAAAACAACTTCAAATTGTAAAAGATCACACACACACACACATATATTATATATATATATGATTGGAATGTTTTGTGTAGAATTGACTTGAACGGACGACGCTCGTAATAATAAAACGAGAGAATCCAAAAGATCACACAAACCAATAACTTGTTCTTATTACCTGACTCAAACAAATAAATAATATAAAAAAACACCAACATTTAAAGTATATATATATATGTTTGTCTGTGTGTATGTAGAAAGAAGTACAGTGTATACAAATAAAATGTACCTAGCAGAAGAAGTAATACTCAACTCTAAAGCGAAGTTTGTTTGCTTGTTTTGCGATCTCTATATAACGGGGTCATTGTCACTCTCTATACACACCGGCCGCCATGTTATCAACTTATAACTTTAATATGTTCAATGCGTTCACCTAACTATACTAACTACTTGCCTGAGACTAGTGCAAACGAAAGTATCCATAGATGTATGTATGTACACATATATATACTACTTACATACAGTTTATCATTGTGTTTGTGGTGAATGTTATAATACCTATCTTTTTTATGGCCGTTAAGTTGTCACGACCTAGCCTATTATAGTACATTTTAATGAGACAAGTTAAATGATCTACTAACTATATCACGAAATTATTTATACTTTCTTATAATATCAGAAAATATTTATATAATGCAAGTTGTTGTCTTGTATTTAAGTCAAAACTATTGATGATTGAAAATATGTTTCAAACAAAAGTTGATTATTTTCATGAGATAAATATTTTTTGTATTTAAAGATTCTCTCTATGTCGCACTGTTTAAAGAAAAGGTTTTGGATATGGATATCCATACCAAAAACATTTTATAGCCTGTATGTTACCCTGTAAAAGTCCTCTACTATTCGGCCATAACCGCATCAAAATCAATTTTAACTAGATGCGGGAACAAACTAACAGATAAATTTTTAAAATAGCTTTTTGGCATCTAATATTATTGTACGAGATGCAGCACGAAAGAGCCTAAACTGAAGCGCTCGATTTCTGAAATTTCTCGCTACTCTCTCAACTGTAGCGACCAGAATATTGGCGATGGCTTGCTGTATATTAGCCTTAAGTTGGCCCACGGTCTTCGAACAATCGATGTAGACAATGGATTTCAGCCACATAAGAAAAAAATCACTGAAGAACACGAGCGCGTCGTGAGGCAGAGTTTCAAGGAGGGCTTCAAATTCAGTTTGCTTGTAGGGATTAAAATTGAGACCATCGTGAAGAATTCGCCTCATCGTACAGTCGAAAATTCCCATAATAGCTGCATGTTTGCGTGCTGAGCACCGAGGAGATCGCAAAACTGTCAACCTCACATCTAAAATATTTTCGCCTGATCCAATGGATCCCCGTTGATTCCTTGTGCGTTGTGAAACCACATGTCCACTTCCCCTGAATGTTAACCCAGAAAATAATTGATTGCCGACCAGTAACACGAGTGCGAAAGGCTCGCTGGCTAGAGACGATAAAGCAGATCTTAAGCAGAAAGTGTCGCCTATTAACTTATTAAGTTGAGCAGGCTAGGGATTTTGAAAGCGGCAACTTTTCTATAAATTGACGACCAACAAAGATTGGAATTTTTTTCAGTTTTCGTCGGAATTTATACTTTGATCTGCTAACTTCTAACAACCTGGTAGGATTGGAAAATGGTAAGAGAACCTTCTTGTTTGGGTACAGCAAAGCTTAAGAGATACGCCTCTAATACATCAGTCTGAACTCATTGAATTGTGAGCCTGGCTATAGTTTGAAAAGACTGGTCATCCATGTAATCTAACAGCTTAACCAGGCTGAATAAATAGTTTTAAGTCTGATCTACATGCAGTTGCGTCATTTTAATAACTTTTCGACTTCGAATATTGTTTAGTTTCAGATAATAGTTAATAATTCTAGCCATTTTATAGTAAATAAATTGTTCGTGTGCTAACTTTCAAGACATATTTTATCTATTGTATATCATTTAATACGCACAGAATGGATGAGAACACATAGTCCAGTAAATGCTTTTGCTAATTTATAGAATTTACTCCGTTTTGTTAGGTTTATAGATACAGCGAGCGAATCATTATAGACAGACTTGCTGAACAACTTTTATCGGTTGAACTCGGTCACTTTTATAATATCATAAATATTTATTTTAATTAGTGTTGTACTGAATGATCTGATTCAAGAATTAATGCCTTTTACATTATTGATGAATCAAAGAATCAATTCATTTTGGCAAATTAATTTTTCTTATAGAGTAATTTTTTTTGGAAACTTAATTCTCTGTTTTCTCTATTGTTTTCTTGTAAAATTGAAATAATATGGGGCTGTAGTTTAACAACGTAGATCTATTTTGGCTACAGTTTAAAACTAATCTAACCACTCATTTAGACAACCATGGCTTTTTCTTCAACTCCATCTTTCCATAGAATGGAACGTAGATTTTTTGAGAAAATTTTTGAAATAAATAACGCATGCAAATAAAAAAATTATGTACAATAGATGAAACAAAAGAGATGTATTCTGCACCGCAGGCTATAAGAACGTGATTGAAGTATTCGGGTCAGGATCTGCGGTTTGTTTGGCTACCTCAATTTCTAATTATTTAACGCTTTAGTTGATGATAAATGTATTTTTGGCTATGGTTAAAAATCTAAAGTAAAGCCTAGAGTCCCACGTGCCTCAGCGTAGGTTTTCATTACACCCCTCTCCCTTCGTGGATCACGTAGTTTATAAACGGCTATTGGTTTTTGTTCGTAAGGACTACGGAAGCTGGTGACAAGATTGAGAATCAGAGTAGTCAGACTCAACTGTGATAGTTGAGAGAAAAATGATAACTATGGTATGAGGTTTTCACCAAGAAAAACGAAAGACATATAGCTTCTTCACTATTCGATTCCATAAATTTCTTATATTTCAATGTCTTATAAGGAAATAAAATATTTATGGAGAAATTGAAACAGATCGAGTAAAAGTACCAATCAATAACTCCTCTACATTTTATCAAAATTTGTATTTACAGTATTAGAGGTATAACTAATTCTTGAAATATAGCCTGACTAAAGCCGCCATTTTGGAATATGACGTCATGAGTAACTTCATCAATACAAATGAATCGGATGGTATAAAAGAATGAGTTTTTTTGATGAAGTGAACAAAATGAAATAAATGTATGAATCAGATTTATCCAGTCCAACACTAATTTTAATTATATTATTTTTAGGATATTTTTACTTAAAAAAAATTATTTTCTATTTTTAATCTTTATTGACTAAGTCAATATAAATTGAAATGTTTTACAAGTGTTAACCAACCAATCACAGATAACAATTGAATAAAGATAATGTAATTTTTTAGATTAATATAAATCCACTTGCAAACAAAATTTTTTAAAGACGACTAAAAAAAAAACAAACAAAATGGTTACCGTTTTTTATTTAAAAGTGACATAGTTGGAATATTCTAGAAAAAATTGATAATGATTATAATTGTTTGAAAGCAACAAAAATTTGATATCATTCCAAGAATTGGATTGATGTGACAAATTGAACTTTGTAAAATTCCATTAGTGAATTATTTTCAGAAAAACAATGGAATGCATGTTTAGTGTATGTGACGTCATTCTTCTCATTTATAAGTACACATATTCACCGAAGTGGCGTTCTTTTCTCAAAATGCAGCTTTCGCAAAAATGTTTCGAATAAAAGTTGTTAGGATTTTTATGACCAACAACTTTTAATCGAGACATTTTATCGAAAAACCGAATTGATTCGGCACAAATCCACAGACAGCAAAATTTTTATAAGTGAAATTGCTTGATAGTATATATTTATTCTGCGAAGTTTTAGAATTACGTAAAATGTGCTTTTTCTCAAAATTTTTGGATATTTGTTTCGTTCAGTTGGCGACCGACGGAAGCAAAACAAAATATATCAAAAAATTTAAAGAAAAAGCGTACTTTACCTTAATTTATCTTCCAAAAACACCATTCAAGCAGCCGTGTAAAGTATATCTAGTGTAAAAATATTTTTTAAATCCTCTGGAGGTAAGGTTTAAGCGAGACAATTGTACTACGCATGCGCTATCAAGGTGACTCACTTCTGATTCCCAGTATCATCCTATAAGCCGTTTGTTAGCTGGACTTTGGGCAGAGTTGTCATTCATTTTACACTATTCTGAAAAATATGGAGCATTTTTTAAGCTAATTATTTCAAGTTTCATTCCCCATCAGTTTGGGACACTTGACCTCCGGAGAAAGTGCCTGATGAAAACATATTCCAAATGAGTCAGATCAATATGAGTCTTGGGTTGGATGGAATTCGATCCAACCTTTCCTTTAACCACAAACGCTGACCTTTCCTACGGAGGACTAATAAAAGTTCGTAATGTCTAATTTTTGGCAGTGTTTATTAATCCAATGCCACTAACAGGGTACAAAAAGTTATCCAGACGCTGATGCAAAATAACCAGATCAGGAATCTTTCAGTCAGATACATGTCGATCTCACAAATAAAGTATTGCTGAATTATAGTTCAAATTTTCGTGTGTGCATATCGATTGTAGATGTTTAAATACTCTTTCATGCAAAAAGTATTTCACGGGACTGTATTTCGAAAATAAAACACTATTTCCGGACGAGTAATCTCATTTTGATAAGAAACACAATTTTATAACACTATGTTTATATATGATAACACATTTTAAACTGAAATGTATGCAAAAAGTCGCCAAAAAATATCGATAATTTATTTTTATTTAAGCATTTTTCGTAGTAGACGTTTAATTTTACAAATTTATTTTACGGGTAAATGTGGCAATCGTGTTACTACTAATATATACATATTTATTAACGGGTTTTAGTGAGAGTGTGTGTGACCAATGAAGTAATAAATGAAAACGCCTCGACTCAAAACATAAACACACGCATATTCCAACATCTATAGTATACATACCTCAATATTTTATATAATGCTTTTCACTACACACAGCCGTGTCGACACACATCTGCTCTTTATTCAACGAAACTTCTTCAATCCCCTAATTTTAATATAATGCTAAAAGTTCTCTCCCCCAATTTCATTTGAAAATATTATTTAGTTTTTATGTATTTCATAATAATTTTGTTAAAAAAAAAGAATATACTTTTACCGATTTTATAAACGATATTATTATTAGTTTATTTTATTTATTTTATAAATATAAAATAAACTTGTGTAATAGATTTATCCTTCCCTTGACAATTTATCCTATCGTCTCAAAATTTAAGGTTTTTAAATTTTTTAATGTGAATACATCTCTAGCGAGACTATATAAGTATCATATTATATGGGTAGAGAAATGATATTGCGAATTAGATTATCACTTTTTTTTTTGTAACGATCGGTTATGTGACCGTCAGTATTCGTGTTTTAAATGAGAATTTAACATTGTAACATCCATCCATTGTTAGTATGCTATCTTTTCGGTTATGTTATACTAACAGAGATGAATAGCGTTTGCTTAATTTAAAGTTTAAGTAGTATGTCTGAACATTGGTAACTTTTTTGACTTAAATACGGTATTCGACATAATATCATAAACATCTTTGTGTGGATCGAACTGAAGACCTTAAGATTTTTCATTTCAGCATATGTAGAATTGGCTCAGTAGTTAATTACAGTAAAAAAAGTCGAGTATCCTACTCGTACATGTCGGGTTTTTCTCCTTGTATATGTTAGGACCAGTATAGAAAAAGCAAATTTTACATTTTGAAAGACATCAGCTAAATTTTCTGTGGCTTAAAATAACTTAATTTTTGGACTTTGGGTGGTTTCTTAAAATAATCTCTCGGTATCGATTGGTTCAACAGTTTTGAAAAAAAAAATTGAATTTCACCTCATACTTTAAGCGCTGTACAAATTTTAATCCAATACAAGTCCATTGCTTCGTAAAAAAGTGGACAAGGCGAAAAGGTAAAAACTGCCACCCCCTCCAAAGTTGTTTGGGGTTCACGTTTGTCCAAAGTATTTCAGAAAATTTATTGAAAATTTGATGGAGATTTGTTAGGATCTAGATGATTAAAATTTCTTGACTACTTAACCAGAATTTACTAAAGGGATGAAAGGGAACGCAAATAATCGATTATATCTTTAAATAATTAGTTCGTTCGGGTCGACAAGATAATTGGACAATCTTGATATCATACCAACAATTCCAATCGAGGAGATTGTGTTAAGATGAATATAAAATAAATGCTTGTGTAAGTCATTTTCATACATATACATTTATTAACATATGTATATGAATGTTGTCTGTCTGTTGGATGTGTGCAAAATTTGGTGGCCTTCATATTTAATTAATTTATTAGTGTGAAGATAAAACCGTAATTTTAATGTGTATCATTTGTCCTTTTTAATTGGATACATGAAAGGTAATTATAATATCCCACTAAAAATGAAAAATATAAAAAGGGCCCAAGTTTACGTTGTTTTTAAACATTTCGCCGAAAGAAGTAGTGACATATACTTGAAGAACAAGTCATCGAACGTTTTTCCTTAGTAATTAATGATTTCGCCCCTTCACATTTTTTATTTGATCTGATGTAAAGAATCTAAATATGAAAAGCTGGGCTATCTTTTTTGTTACATCCTGTATATGTGCACAGCTCTCAATTCAGCGAAAATTTGATGTCGCAGAATGTTATCAATTTTAAGACATGTTACTGAAATTTTAAATTACGTAAACGCTAGCCAATTCCATTGATAGATAGACGCTAGTTTACAAGAAAACAATTGATTATAAAAATTTTTCGTTCAATTATACACCTCTTTGGAAATCGTGTACAGCAGATCAAAATATGGTATGGTGTAGCCTTAGACCTCAATAGGCTACGAAAAGTATCTTGGCTCACGCACTAATAACAAATTTTAGACAATATGCTTGTGTAAACTTGAGCCAATAAAATTCACTTAACGTATAAAAAAATTGTTATGAAATTTGGTAATAAAATATGCACTTTTTTTTTGGTCAAATTAAAAATTATAACAAATTAATTAATTTCAAAAATTAATTTATACAATTTCAATGAATGTACACCGTTGTTGGCTAACAAATAATTATATATTTTTTCAAGTGTGAGAAATTTATTTAAATATAAATTATACTATTTTGAAAGTTGCATAAGTTTTCATAAATATTGTACATTGGTGGTTTTCTCTGGTATTTAGTATAAGTTTTTGTGGTTTTCTTTTAAAGAATCAATTATTGAATGTGTTACAGTATTTACTTCTACATAATTTGCTCGATTTGTTCTAATTTATGTTTTAAAAGTAGAAACATTATTTAACAAAAAAGTGTGAGAATAGTTTTATTTTAAACTCTCGAATGATGACTTGTTTTAAGTCAAAAGTGGTAAGATTTATACACTGCACAGCAAAAAAAGTGGCACACTTAGAAAAATTCATTTAAATTATTTTCTTTGGAATTTTTTTGCATATCAACTACATTTTTATAAACTTGTATATGTTTTTGTTGGTCTGGGCGTAAAATTGCATAAAAAAACCTTATAATTTACGGAAAAAAAATTAATTTAAAAAAAAAAAAAATTTGCATAAATTTTATAATTTTAAAAAAGCATTTTATTTCGAGCTTTTTAGAAGGAAATAAAATTTACCTTCTCTTGCATTATGACTGGCTCAAGCCTTCTAGACATTCTTTTAATTAAGTTCCCTACACCATGTTGAGGATTACCTCCCATTCCTGGACTAATGCTATTATTAGCTCCTGTGCGACACCAGGAGGGTAGAATAGTTTTTTCTGTTCTTGGCTTGGAATAAAACTCGGTGTCGATTATTGGGGTTCATGAATAATCTGAAATGTGGAAAATAAAGCTATATGATTATGTTCTATGTGATTATCAACGTTTAAAGATCCCTATTTGGTAATCAACTACGCTAGAAACGCTAAAAAGCTTTTGAATTGTGTCACAATTAGAAAAACCCTTGTATATCCCATATTACAATTGGTCACATTTATGTCACAAATAAACGCACGCACGAACGTGATATCATCCGTGGATGTCCCCTTATTAAACCATGGTCTGCTCATGGAATTTTAGAATTATACATTTCAGTCGTTCAATATTCGAATTATAAAACCAATAATCCTTAATGTAACCATTTGTAGCGATTTTTTTAGGCAGTGTATAGATAAGTACTATGGTCCACAAAAGTAGCGTTCTTTTTTCAAAATTTTATTGTTGATTGGTGCCTTATTCATTCGTTTTTTGGGAAAATTTTTCTAATAAAAGTTGTTAGTAAATTTAAAATGAGTTACTTTTATCCAAAACATTTTTTCGGAAACCGAATGAATGATCAATTATAAAATTTTGAAACAAAGAACGCTATTTTTGTGGCCATATGTACATATGTAAAAAAACACCACATCGTTAAAAAAAAATCCATTTTAATATTTTTTAAAAACATCTACAAAAAAAAAATATCCACTCGCAATCTATTATTTAACAACAACAAAATTTAAATAATGCATCATCACAGCTTTTAAAAAAAATAAAATATAATTTTGATACCGTCATGATTAGCGAGCGTTATGTGTATTTATTGGATGCTGTTCGGGGCCAACTGCATACATGGTAGCTAGCAAGTGGGAGGGCGAAATCAGACAATATAAATACATAACACGTTTGAAATAACCATTAGTATTGTGGATATAACCCATCATTTTTAATTTCCATTTTTGTTTGTTTTTTATTCTTCATAACTTTTGGTTAGCAAAACAGTATGAGCGAGAAATGAAAGAACCTCTTAAAAAATCCACCATCTAGACAGAGTGACCGGGTAATCTGGTAATTATATTGGGTTTTGAAAGTATCTTCTCTAAATTCATACAACTGGGGAAAACATTTGTTAATAGTTGGAAACTTGAGATAGATGCATACGGAAATTTCTCAGAATTCCTTAAGTGTGGGAATTTTAATATAGTTGCAATCCTACAATCTTAGTCCTACTAAATCTCAATTTACTTTCATATTTAGATACCTGTGCGAACACACTACAAGATAATTCATTGATATCTGAAACAAATCTTTTAATATATTTGAATCAAGAATAGGATTGTAAATTGAGCCCGAGTGATGTTGGCCTTTAAAATTATTTTTTTTTTTTTGTAAGACATGTTCAGAGGAACATTTCTCCGAATTTACAGCTGCGTTTAGAATGGTTGTGCATTTTAATTACTTTTTCTGTCTATAAATTAATTATGTCCAAAAAAAGTTGTTGCCTCCTTTAACTCTTAGCAACAACTTCACTCGGCTGCTTAGGTTCGATGCTAGTTTCAGAGCAAAGTTATTTTTGCTATTTTTATTAAGAATGCGCAATAAATAACCAATTGAAGCCTAGCTAATATCTTTAAGGTCTATTGATCAACAACGTACAGAGAAGTATTCTTGAGTGCACGGTCAAAACAAGATCAGTCCAACTGCACAGTTATTCCTTGGCTTTTGAGTTGTTTAGTCCAAGTTATTCTTTAAAGAATTTCCAGGCCCAAGAGAGTACTCAGTCCGAATAAAAAAAATACCTTGTAGAATATCTGAACAGTACTGTCTTTCAGTCATATTTGCAAGTTTACAACAGGTCCCTCAACGATATTCCTGAAAAACATTTAAGATTTCATGTTTCTTGATAATAGAAAAAATTACAGGTGTGTTTAATATATTATAAACTTTTATAAATAAATTGAAATTTATAATAAATAAAATAATTTAAGATACAATTTATAAAAAAAATAAATTATTAAATTATTTATTCAATGATATATTTATCTCCATATATTCGGTATAATAAAATGTGTTAAGTGCTCTATGAATAAAACATCATATTCGCTCTGACAAGTGAAAGATTATATTAAATGTGTGTGTGTTACTATGTATGAATCTTATTAATGTGTTCATATGTACAGGTGATTCAGAAATTTCTTGACATTATCGCAGGGAAAAGATTTATTGGTAAAAATGCATTGAATTTACGCTTTCTTTGAGTCTTTTTCTTTAGCCTAGGCTTTGAAATATTTCCAGTTGGAAGGTAAATTGCTGTTCAAAACACAGTTTTTCTTATTTCGCTAAATAAAGATAAATTCAAAATGAAATTAATTTCCGAAAAGCTTAAGGTGAAGTTTTTACGTTAGAAATTTCTACCACAAAGATATAAAAATTACTGCGAATACTACTTCTATGTATATATTCAAAACAATTAAGCGAAAAGTACACTCCCATTCAATATATTTAAGCCAGTAAGTCACATTTTAAGCGTATATATTACTGAATATATGTATAATATTACATACAGGAACACTTAGAATATTTCAAATGGTTCATTTTTTATGAACAGGAGTGTATACATAAAATATGCACATGAGAATACTTTAATTGAATTATGATACTAAATCGGCTCTTTCAAATTATATAATTATTGAGAACTAAGCTTATGAAAGAGATCAATTTTATGCAAGCTAATTTCAATATAAAAATGATTATATCGTATGCGGAATGTCGTAAAAAAGAATATCAGCTTGCTAGAAGTTTCTCAATTTGTATTATAATTAAAAATATTCCAATTCGTTGCGCTCTATGTTCCGCATTATGATTTGCTGACCATTTATTTTAGGGGTAGATATTGGCCATATCAACGATTCAACAAAATTTCAGTTAAGCGAAAAATTGTTTTAGTATAGATAACACTAGCACTCATTACATAATAAACTCAGTATATGAGAGTATTTAGAACTCAGTGAATTGTAATTTTCATTTGTTTAAGATAAATTTCACAATTATTTATATTTCCTAACATTGTTTCATAAATTAATTTAATTTTTCTTTATTGTTTCAGGTACGTTTCTCAAATTTTCCCAAATCAAAGTTTTTGTAAGTATGAAATTTTTCAATCTGGGTGACTTCTGAAACCTTGTTTTTAAATTTTTAAGTAAACTATTAAGATGAAATGTGATTCTCTATCACTATGTTATCACAACCTTCTATCAAAGAGATGAAGCCTGAATGCAATTCTGGTGTGCGGCGTGCTTTCGGAAATCGAAAGGACAAAATCGATCAATGGAAAAATGGGTATAGAGGGAGGGGAAAATCCAAAACTTCGAAAGGAATAAGGACTCTCTCTCTTTACATTGGTAAAATAAATTTTAAAAGTCCCCATAGAAAATTAATTTTATATCTCTACTTTTATAAAACTGTAATTGTCTGTTTGTTTGTTCGAGCATCACGTAAAACCCAATGAACCGATCTGTGTTTAAAAGCTTATGATTAGACTTAAAAATGGATATATTTTATCTCGCTACGATAACGCTAGTCGGAGATAAAACACTCAACGCAGCCGGTCCATGTTTGAGCAAAATGGGCAAAACTGCTCATCTTTGAAACCGTAAGAGATAGAACAAAAATTAAATAACCAAAAATGTTCCTCTTTTAAAAATAAACAACTTTTGTAAGAAACCTTTTTTTCATAAATTCAGTATATACCGGGTATTTAAGCAATTAATTCAGTTCTTATTTTCACTTGTTTTTTTATATTAATTCGTCCATCAGAAAGGTGTAATACTTCATAAAAAAACAAAACTTTTGATACACTTTGTATAATATTACTTTGTGTTTTTTCAAATAAATATTATGAATATGTTCTACTAATGCGCTCAATAATACATCATCCACATACGTTCATCATACACACATCCATACATACATACATACATCCATCCATCCATACATACATACACACATACGAATAGACATTTATACTTTTAAATAGAACATGCAAATACAATAAAAGCAGATCAAACACGCAAATAACTTGAACACACTACTATGTATACTCTACAATGTTGTGAGTGATCTAACTGATGATGGTAATGTTACCGCCATGTCTATGAAATATCAGCGACGAATATGAGTAAATATTCTATATTGAGCAGTGCGAGGAGCCATCCATGCCATGCGATGATGCCAGTCGTATTATCGTGAACACATATCAATATTATTTTACTATCATGTTATTATTACAGGTCTTTTAAGTTAGCATAATATCAGTCAACAGACGTTGAAAATGGAAGGCTCTTTTCTAAATAAATTAAGTGTTCTATGATCAAATGTTTACGTAGTCTAACGCCATACGGAAACAAACATAAAATTTTTCAAATTCAGTATTGTTGCCATCTATTAACAATATATTACCCAAATTTAGTATTATTTGGACCGTATACACAATTTTATAAGTTTGATTCTTATCTATTATGTCTACTGACTTAGTTCTGCTAACTTTATAGACGTGATTATTAATATGATGGTATCTATAATGTCCGTATGTGATGTTGTATACGACTGACTTAAAACACACCATACTCCACCACTCCTCCTACCCGCTGTTTTTACAATATGCTTGGTGTGTGTGTGATGTTGGCTGCCTCGCCACTTATGACGTGGCCTTGTCTTACAATGTATGTAATGTACGATATAAAATAATAAATACAGTAATTAATATCTATTCTCATCATATACAGGTGGATTTTTTTAATTACTTACGGGGTTTTTATTTTTGTCATTTTGATTTTGCCAAAGGAAAGTTTTTTTTTGTATTAACCAAATATACTATTTTACTTTTATCGTATATTCATTGGATTTAAAGTAAGGGCAGAGGTCACAGTTTGCGTCAAGTACCGTCGTTTGTGGGACCCATCCAGTATTTCACAAACCGTTTGTGCACGATCTAACTGTACTAGGTGTCCCCCTACCTTTTAGATCTAAGAGCACCTTCTAGAATATCGGTTGGGTGATGGGGGTCATTTAGTTTCTTAAACAAACAATCTTAGCCCGCAAAAATTAATGAGTAAGTCTTCTTTCGTATCGCATGTATTGCCCTAATTCTTGGGGTTGGGACAGTGAGTCTTCTCTTAGTCCTTCTTAATGGTTCCAATCCAGGTGAGCGACCTCTAGGCCAACCTGGGCTCCTTCCAAGTTGTTAAAAATTTTATCGAAGGTGTAGAAAAGCGTTGGGCATAGGGTTAGGGACCCCCTGAACTAGACAAGTGTATTTGTGATATTTTAGTGTATCGTGTTTCAAAGCAGACAATTTAAATTAGAATCTTTTTTGCCGATTTTAGGACCAGGGACACACGAGCGTTAAAAATTACACGGGCATTATTTAAACGTCGAAACACACGTTGATTTTAGGACGCACGGGACGTTTTCCATCAGTTGATGACGTTCCTTGAAATGAATGTTTCCTATTAATATATTATGATGACAAAAATTAACGGACGTTATGCCGACCCTCATGAGTACAGCTATAACTAACTTCTCTCAACGACCGTTCTAATGTGGACAAGCTTATCTTGAAGAATATATTTCTGTAAACGTACATTGTGATAGACGTTTTTTAACGCTCGTATTTCCTCGGGCTTAAGCGCAACTATTGAGAAACCATAATACTTTGACTATCATTAAATATTTGACTTCCTTCCAATGACATTGTTTCCGTTAAGTACTCTTTCATCTTTGTAGCGCGTTATAACTACCAATTGAAGAGAGGCTGTAATTATAAATTTACATCACGATGGGTTGCGAAAAATATAAAAATTATTATTGAATGCCATTCAAGTAAAAAAAAATTACTTAATTAAAAAATATAAATAAATAAATTTAAAAATCAACATTTGTATAAATATCAATTTACCTCACTTCACACAGTAAAACTTACACATAATAATATTATTTATAAGACTTCAACTTTACATGTCCCTCTACCGCACCTCACCTCACCTCATTCACCCGCCATCATCATCAACAACAAAATATTAATAATCTGAATATTAAAAATAAATATATAAGTCGATATAATATATTATAATATAAATATGATGAAAAAATAGTATGTAAAGGCTCGTTCACCTAACCATTTTGTATTTTAATTGCTTTTTATTGTATGAATTTATTTACTGTTAAAAAGTTATTTTACTTTTTAAAAATGTAGACGTGTAAATTATTTTATTATGAAGATAATGTTTTTTTTTTTTTAAATTATATTTAAAAAATTATTATTGATGTGCGCTAATCGAAGTGATATAGTGGAGTTACACGCTATCGTTTTTTTTCTCTCTTCGATTTATCGTTTGCCTTCGGTGAGGAGCCGATCCTTCTGGGAATGGGAAACCTTACTTATTAGATTTTCTCGTAGGTGGTCTATCCGACTTTTTCGTCCTTATTATTGGGATTCAATCTTATCTCTTATATCGAGAGAATTAATGATTCTCGTTTCCGTCGAAAAAAAAATCTTTCGTCACGTCTCGAGCCTCGCGGCAAATATCGAAATACGAATGAAAAGTATTTTACTTCTCCAAGCCAACGTAGATTGGCAATCTACACTAACGTAGATTGGGCGATTGAAATGAATCCTTACTTAGCTTTCGTCTTAGATCGTCTATCCGACTTTAATTTTCGTCCGGTTTCGATTCGTTATTTTGTGGATTTATTCTCGTCTCGTATGTCGAGATAGAGGAAATTTTTCTTGTTCCCGTCGAAAATCAAATCGTTCGTCACGTCTTGAGTCTCGCGTAAAAACTTATATTACCTCTCCAAGGCAACGTAGATTGGCGATCTACACTAACGCAGATTGGGGGATTGAAACCTTAGATTCATAGATCGTCTATCCGACTTTAATTTTCATCCGGCCTCGTTTCGTTATTTTATGGATTTATTCTCGTTTTATATGTCGAGAGAAGACATTGCTCGTTCCCGTCGAAAATTAAATCGTTCGTCATGTCTCGACCCTCGCGGCGAATGCCGAAATAAGAATGAAATGTAAGTATTTACAAACTAAAGACTTATTGTACCTCTCCAAGATGACCTACACTAACGTAGATTGGTGATCTACACTGATAATCTGAACTCTAGAATCTATCGCCCGAAACAAGTTCACCGCGTCAATTGTCCTACGTTAATTACCTTCTAATGTTTATAAAAATTTAATCTCTCATTCTTTTTTAGGGCTTTTTTATTTGAAACTTTACACTCGGCTGTTGATACAGTTTGAATGCCTCGATTAAATTATTTCATTCCGAGTAAACATGTAAAAAGATGTTTTCATGCCAACAAATATGGGTTCGCAGTGTTGCAGTTTCATCATTAACTTAATTTCAATAATGATTTCTGTTATCAAGATATATCAACCAGATGTTCTTGAAAGTCTGGTCACGGTAGAACACGTGTCAAATTGTTAATGCTAAAATTTAAATCGGAAAATAATTAATCATATACTTAAGTACATTCGCGTGAGAGAAAGTTAAAGAATTATTATCAGGCTCTTAGCGTGTGAATGAGTATATATGCGGCGTTTAATTAAATATTCTAAATCAAGGTTCTTTGTATAAAATAATTTACTTTCTCATTTTATTTATTAACTCATCTTTTAATATTGTGAAGTTTGATACAGATGTATTACTTCGTAAGTATTTCCTAAATCATCTGTCTTCGCTTTCTGACAACAAAAGGACGGAATTGCACTTTGTAGACTTTAAAAAGTGCCCCACCTACGATTGATTTCGATTGAAAATGTTCTTTATTTAGAAAATTTGTTGGTGTATTCGAGATATACTTGGAAATTTAAAAAGTTATGTTTTTCGTGTTTTAAGCAATTCAAAAGCAATAAATCAGCCATTTTATGTAGATTATTTTTTTAGAAGTTATTTTGGTGCATTTAAGGTAGTTCACTCGTAAACCCACTTAAGAACTTGATCCGATTTGAACCGTTTATAGGTAAACGGTTCCACATACTCCATTTTGTTATATTGGAAAAATTTGCTATACATTTCTCTCAAAAACAAATATAATTTATATATATATAATAACAAATTAATTTGAAGAAAAAAAAATGTAATGCGAATTTTTTTTTATAATTTCTTGATATTTAATGGAAATAATTTGCAACTACGACCCCAACAATATTGAATCATCACTGTCAAGACAATTCTTGCATAGTACAACATACGTTATACTAGATATGTTCAATTTGCATAGTTGTAATAAGTAAATTAATTAGATTGTATACTAGCACTGCCCGTCGCAACTTCGTGCACGAAAATTGTAATTTTACAGACCTTATATTACTTAGTATTTACGTAAATATACTGAATGTTTATGCAAAATTTGAAGTAGATTGAACAAGGAATCACATTGTCCCATATAAATTTTGTCTTCATTTTTCACCCCTTTAGGAGTAGAATTTCGGAAAATCCTTTCTTATCGGATGCCTACGTTATACAAAGAACACACCCTTCAAGTTTCAGGTCTCTACGATCAGTCAGCCATTCAGGACAAAGCATTTTATATGTATAGATTATACTTTTTTCTTTGACTGTAACGAGTGAACTATCTTAAGTCGTTTGTGGAATCCAAGAAGCAATATATCATATCAGTATTAATTCATTTTGTGTGTATAGTCTCAAATAGATTGAAATATTCAAGAAATTCTTTCAGGTACAGACATTATTTATGACTCGCTTTCAAAATGTATTTTATGATTTTGCAAAAAAAAAAAAAAAATGGGACAAAGATGGTAAATTTTCAGAACAATAAAAAGTAAATTTATCACTTTATAAAAATACTTCTTCGTTGTTTTAGGTGTGTCAATTTGTAGTGGGTGGGTTATAGAAATGATTTATTATGTACTTGAAAAATTAATTTAACAAAAAAAAAAGTTATTATCTCTATTTTTTCGGACGATTTAATTAAACGATAAACTTTTATTTGGTATTAACTAATTTTTGATTATTAATTTTTTTTAGTTTACAAAAAAAAAAGATAGTGGAATTCCATGCAATAATTACAGCACACACACTCACACCCACTACTATTATGATTTTTTCAATTTGGATGTGTTTCAAATATTTTTGTTATTTAGTTAGTTAAAAATTTATAAAATTATCAACACTATTATAAAATTGACATCTTTAAATCAACTCGTGATTGATTTGATTTGTGATTGATTTGATTTTAAGTTGATAAACCACAGTCCTGAAAAATAAATTCCTAAAATTTTAGCTATTCTTTGAAATGATTATCTAGGACGTCTTGATTGAAGCTTCTGTACAATCGAAAATTCTGAATTCGTTGAGAATTAAGTGAAAAATCATGAAATTCACACCGTATTAACCAATTTATAGCCAAAAACTTGCTCCGTTGGAAGTGTTTTCAGTGTATAATTGCAGTGTAGCGAGCTACTTGAAAAAGAGTTTCAAACGTGTTTCAAGTTGTTTATTTTTTGCCCATTCTCTTTGCTATCAATATTTTTAACAGTTAAGTTCCCTGCACAATGGGACAGTGATGGCGGCTAGAAGTGGCATCCAGTGAAACGACCGGACCGTAGGTTTACACACGAGGGCAGTAATGGCTTCCATTACTTGGTAGCGGGTAGCCAATTTTGTGTGGACGTGTTGACTGCTACATAGTCAAATGATGTGTGAAATCATGAGTCTAGCGCTCCACGGGTGCCCAGAATGTTTTACTAGGTCACATGACTATGTTACTGGCCCTTTGATTCCGCCAGACTCAAACCTGCTTGAGTTTGGTGGCCGCCAGTAGCCATCTGATCGTTGAAGCGTTAGTACCCCTGTTCATGGGGAAAGTAGAGGGATAATTAGTAACGGCTATCACTGGCTAATACTATTGGCCGCCGCTACTGTCCCCGTATTGAGAGAGGGCTTTACAAAGACGGGACTAAGCTTAACATATCCTCGTATGTATTATATATATATAAATATATCCTGGTAAAGAAAAGGAAGCTATTTGTCCGATATTACACTAGGCACTAACCTAGTGGAATAGTGTAATTGATGGATATTTTAGTGATCCATACATTGGACCTAATATATTGCTAATATATTCGAAAATGTCCCTAAAATTGAAAATAAATCTATTGGCAAAAAAGTCTAGTGTAGCAGTGTCTTTATATTCAAAAACACACCTCGTGACATATTCGATTTGACTAACCCGAATAAATTTGAAAAAAAACATTTTTTATTCATAAATATACTTTCACAATAAAAAATATTCGATAAGACGCCTCTCAATAAAAAATTTGAACAATATAATTGACACGCAGCCAAAATTTTGTATTTGTTATATCTTGGTTGTTTCAAGGTTCATTTGGAAATAGAATTTCAGTGAAAAAAAAATGACATTTTTAAAATGCTCCTTTGTACATAAAACACATTATTTTTCATACATTAATAAATTATAATCATTTTTTTTAATGGAAATTTACAGAAATAACTTTTTAATTAGATTATAATTGTTATCTAACTTAAATTTGTTTTTTGTTGGATATGTAGATCAAAATCGAGCATCCTTGTTGTATTTCAATATGGTTTGAATAGTTCTTATGCCAAAACAGACTTCGTTTTATCGTTTTCGTTTTTCATTCATATTATTTTGTTATAAATGTGAATATAACGAATGGAAACCATAAATACAATAACAAGAACAAATATAACAATAAAAACTAAAAATAAGTACATACAAAAATCAAACGGCAATTCGTATACGAACGAATTGAGATTTGTATTAATTCAGGTTTAAAGGTCCTAGAACTCTAGGTTTTTTGAAATAAAATTTCAAAATTTACCCTAATTCCTAGATTAATTATTTGTATTTTGTATATACGTATTTTGACTATAAAGTAGACATCATCAGTCCGAATTAGCTACTCGTTGCTAATTCGTATATATAAATTATGAGACAAACTGCATGATAATCCGGCAAAACCCTCGACCATCTGGTGAAAATCGTATCTAAATCGGGTCATTCGTTTTAACAAACACATGAAAAGACAAAAAATATTTTTGATTGGTTTACACGATGAAATCCACATGAAAGTTATCATTCGCATGTTTTTAACAGCTATTATTCCCTTCTAATATTTCTTTCTTTGTCAACCGTGCTAGCCACATGGTCAATGTACCTATCACAAGATAGAAGATATCACACATACACACATAGTGCACTAACATATAAAGTTGCACGTTAATATTATCAAAAAATAATACTGCGCTTGCTCAGTAAAACAATCGATTGAAAACTTTTAAAAAAAGTTAAAAGGGTATAAGACATAAATCAACTATACAATCATGGAGACTACACAAGGAGATTGAACTTCATGTAAACAAATAATTGACAAAAACAAGATGTCAGTAGTGTTCCTTCTACACCGGAAACAGTGCAGAGAGTATAAGGCGCGAGTTTGAATTGAAAAACATGACACATAAGTCTAACAAAATGGCAAATATATACTTCTTTTATTTATTATACTATATTCACTTCGGTGCAAAATGAAAAATAGCGACGCTAGTGGCACAAAAAGTAAATATTACTTCTACCATTACGTTGCCATATTTTGTCAATTCTCCCGTTTGAGTTCTCCTTATGTTGTCTCCATGTATACAATTCTGAAGAAAAAAAACACTACTTTTGGGACCCTAAGTACAGAGATAAACGTATTTTTTACATCTTGTATACAAAATGCCACCTTACGCGTCACCCTTTCCTACAAGGTCAAAAGATTGTCATCTCAAAGTAAATAACATACGAAAATTGAATATTTGAATGTCTTCTGTAGAAATATTTCCATTTTGTTTGAAAATAATTGAAATTTATGTGTAAATACAGAACCTTTAACAAGTAAATGCCGATGAACAAAACGAAATAATACTTGACCGACTTTTTTATTACAATTGGTGGTAGTGAGTGTAGTGTGTTGTGACTGGAAGCGAGCGCGAATGGTGTCTATATCTTGTAATTTTGCAATTCATATTATATGTATGTATGTATGTACATTTTATAACGGTAATATAATTTATTTTTTTTGACCTTCATTTTTAATAATTTTTGTATTTTTTATGTAAAACACATAGCAATAATAGAGCGTGTGTTCTTCGATCTGATGCGATGCGTACTATAAATTTTTTTATATAAATATTCTAATTATTTGTACACGATAAAATGGTTGAATGCTTTCTAATCTTATTTGTCACGTAAGAAAATATCTTTAATAGCAGGAGTAAAGTCAATTTACCAGTCCAAGTGACCGAGCGGTCTAAGGCGGTATGTCTGCGCAGTATGCCTACTTGGAAACAAGGAGGTTATGGGTTCGAATCCCGACATCGGCAGTTTGTCAATTATTAGGGAAAAAAATAAGACTGTTGATAAAAGAGGAATCAAATTTTCTGAAAATTCGATTAAGATCTTAATGCAGTATATTTTAACTCTCTTTGAGGAATGATCATTAAAGACATTCGACTATTAGTGATGGGTCTCCGGAACAACACTTTCTGGATGTGTAACTTGACTATTGACAGAAGCAGACTCAAGAATAATTTTTGCGTTTTTTCATGGGTGCCATTTTAATCTGTCGTTGATAACAGATGGCCAATAACCTGTAATATTAGTTTTTTGTGAGCGTTAAAGAAATTTTGGTTAAATTTCAATATAAATGCAAAAAAGAATCACCGGTTCTTTACTAAAGTTTTTAGCAATTATATATTTGCATATGGAACACTGAAAATAAGATTAGAAGTCAAGTAGACTAGGTTTTGGAATAAAGATAATTAAATTAATCAAAGAGATCTCTAGGTTTTAGACGCTTATATTTCAACTAATCTTGTTTTGATCTTGTACAAGAATTGATATTATATGTACAATCTTGGCATTGTTTTCGGTTCCGCAAAAAGTGCAAGACCATATCTACAAGAGCAAGACCTATTTTTAAAGTGAAGCTAGTAATTACTTAAGCGATTATAAGTTTCGGTGAAAACGATAATTTTAAAATGAATTTTTTTTTCAAATACGCGTTCTTAATGATTTCGCATATCCTATACTGATATACAATTATGGGAGTTTCTGAAAAATAGGGGAATTCAATTTTACAAAGAGGACACTGCAAGAATGAGAGAAAGAAATGGAGAAAAACAACGAGTGGACACTGTTTAATAAGAAGATAATCAAAAGTTTTCACTTTTTACGTGTATACGTTTTATTATACGTTAAAATAAAAAGTAGGTAAAAATTCAATTTGGGTTTAAAAAAACAACAACCAAGAAATTACATCAAATAACGTTTCGCCCATTTCGTGTAAACAAATCTCTTTGAATGTTTTGTGAAAGCACAGATACTCACACACAAACATACTCACACAATGTATGATAATTCATTCACATTATCGTGTATACTGTATATCATCGAATAAGCAAACAGGCAAGCTCCGGTGTGTAGCTGGCTGTTGCCTTGTGTTGCTATTGTTATTCATTTTAGTTTATTTTATGTATATGTTATAAATATAAAATAAACTTATGTAATCGTGTTAGAAAAAACTAATTTTAAACTCCCCTCAAAATTTTAGGTTTTTCTTTTCCTTGTAACTTCTAAACGAAAAATGTATAGGGATCTCTGGCAAGAGGTGGAGCTTAATATTTCAACCTATTACCAGTAGTTACTAAATTGCAGCAGAGTGCGACCACGAATCTTGTAATCCGAAAAGTATGTCACGGGAGTTGGGGCAAGAAACATCGACCTACTAGTTTATACCTTACCCACAAGAGAACATATCCAAGTGCTAGTTTGCAAAAATTTTATGTTTTTTGCGAGTATATTTCAGAATACCATTTTGATATATATTACCTGTTTATACAATGTATCAAATAAAAACAACAATTTATACATATAGCCACTTAAGTGGCGTTCTTTTTTTAAATGTTAAATTCATTATATTTTCGAAAAAAGCTAGGAACAGAAGTTGTTAGTATTTTTATGACGAAAAAGTTTTATTCCAAGATTTTTCGAAAACTCCAATGGATACGACACAATTTGATTGTAAAATTTTTTAAAAAAAACGCCACTTAAGTGGTTGATTGTACTTAAATTGACAAACATGTAAGACCAGCAAATATATAATAATTCTAATGTAGAAAAATAACACTTCTACTGGGAATCGAACCATGAACCCTTTGCATACGAGGCTAAATGTCTTACCAATTCGATCATAGATATAATAGTGGCCGTAGTTACTTATAAAAGCCTAGAGGGGATGAACATCTTTAAAGGGGCGAATTAATCCGCGGTTTTATGACTGCGGATTTAGATGGTACAAATGTCTGGCGATCTGATCAGGATTTATTAAGGGATGTAAGGGGTGGTGTGAAAAATTTGATATTCCTCTAAAATAATGAAATCGAGTCAAGGAACAAAAATTGAGTACGCTATATTTAAGCACAGTACAAACTTCGACCTCATAGCTTCTGGAGAAAAAGGTGGATAATTTCGTAGATTTTGGATGCTTTTTGTGCTCTTACATTATTGAATTAAATCCCCAGTCCCGATCTAAGACTCATCCGTGGTATTTCCTTGAAATAATCGGATCCGGTTGAGAGGATTCCTGATCCATATTGAGGCTTTGAGATGATATATAAAATAAACCCTTGTGTAAATATTTTGCAACGTTCTTGTAAATATATTCATGTTACGATTGTGTACGGTGTTTAACAATAAATAAATTCTCATAATAAATCTTCAATTGAATTTACATTACCCATTTATCAAATTGCTTTTGAAATGCATCCCAGATTCTTGCATATTATTTTATGTATGAACAACGTATTTTGTAAAACGGTCGCGTCCTATGCTGGCTGGTATGCCTGTTCGTTTCTGTATTAGCACAGACTAGCATAATAAATTTTATTATAGAAATTTCTATTCAATTATTTATGATCAATTAGGGTATAAATTGAAAATCCTTGGAATCCCAGGTCACTAGAGACATACGATAAGAATTATTTACGGACACCACACCAGATGTGTCTCTAACTATAAAAACCCCGCAATATTCTTTAAAAAAAAAGATAAACTGAGATTTTGAAAGAGTTTGTACGTGTTCAAGGTGGCGAGAGAGACCTAGAACCTAAACGCATTAAGATTCTGAAAGAGAATTTTAGCCTCGGTTGGAGAAAATCATAATTTTTTTTCAGAAAATAAACTTAAATTATTATTTTGACACCACATATAATTATTTACTTTTTCCCGCTTGTATATATATGGCGTAAAAAGCTCACCAAATTATCGAAAGTTCGATTTTCGAGGTTTCGGACAAAATTGTATAAGGAGTTTATTCAAATCTGGAACAAATTTCGATTTTTTCAAGAAAAATACCACAAAAATGTTAAGCAATCTGAATGACAATTGGTTTTCTAAGGTTAACTTGATAAAAAAAACCGCAAAAATCCAGTTGGTGTAACGATTTGGTAGATAATTTCCGAGATATACTCTCGATACGATTTTGTTAACTTTGAATTTCTTCAACAAAAGTTATTTGTCTTTATGAGATGAATATTTTTTGTAACTCAAGATTTTCTCTTTCTCTCACAATTTAAAAGGTTTTGAGTGAAGCATGATGAACCTTCACTCTACCATCCGATCGGTGAAACCACATCAAATTCGGTGAAGCTGTTTTAATGTGTAATCGGTTTTTTTGCATCTTTTATTATTATACTAACCATTATTTTGAAAATATTTTTTTGTCATAATTACGCGTACTTATTAGAATATACCATGATATTCTAATAGATTAGTTTGTTGGTAGTTACAAAGTAACTCAGGGAAACATGTACTGCAATCATATATATCTAAATAGTGAAGAAACGTAAGATTTAGAATCGAATACATTAGAACCTCAACAATGGTCAGGAAATTTTTCCCAAAGTCAAGGAATTTTATAAAAATTGTTTATTGTACGACTACTGACCCACATGCTGCATAGTCAACCATATTGTTGCACTTAACAAATAAATTTTTATGATATCTGCTGCATATAACAGTGTACCTAGTTATTGATTACATTTCGTTCCCATTATGTCGATTTGAACAATGTAGAAACGATTCATATATAACCAACACACATTTACAGATACATATTTGCATGTTATAAGAACATTTCAATACCTTCAATATCTATCTCTTATCACACCAATCATGTAATAATCATCATATGAACATTATAAATCATTATTATTTATTGTCTCTCTATTGACGTTCAATGAAAAAAAATTATACTTTATCGACCATCAAGTATTTTTATTTTAACTTATTATTACGTGATTATTTAATTATATCGGAGGATTATATTGTTGCATGAATTCGGAGTCAGTTGTTTTACATGTGGCTAACTTTAAATTATATGATGTTACGCTTTTTCTATCCGGTATAATATACTAGCTGTGGTACCCGTTAATTATTCCTCTTTCTTCCCTCCCCAGCCCAGCTCTACAGCTCAGGCGTGATCGAGAGTAACAGTATTCCTCGCAACGCCTTTGTATGCTACTAAATCGATATAAATATTGCCAATTTTAGGGTATTTTTACAATCCCTCGTTCCTGAACCAAGACTCGAACGATATCGACAGTATCAGAAATCTTCTTAGCGACCATGAATGCTGTGAAATTAACACTAACTTTGTAATTTTCGGTTATTTTTACATTCCACTCTCGGGGCCCTCTTTTCCCGGACTTCGGTTCTGCACTAACACTCAAACGCCATCGATAGTACCACCAATCTCTTTAAGGACCACGAAAACCTTGGAAGACACTTATTTTGGATAATTTTCGGTTATTTTTACATGTTATTTTCGGGAACCTCTTTTCCTGGCATCGATCCTGAACTAAAAAGATATCGACAATATGACCAATCTCTTTAGCGGCCACGAATACTCTAGATTCGACACTAATTTTTACAATTTTCGGTTATTTTTGCAATCTACTCTCGGGAAACTATTTCCTCTGCCCTCGGTCGTGAACTAAGACTCAAACGACATCGAAAGGATCACCAATTTCCTCAGTAACCACACCAATGGTATGGAATCGATACAAATATTTGCTACTCTTGGTTATTTTTACATTTCTCCTTAAAACGAACAAGAGTCGCAAAAATATTTGCTAGTTTGAAATAGTTCAGAAAACTGTACTACAATGATTAGGATATTAGACCATCATAATTTCGGATAAAGAATAATAAAGAAATATGAGAAATTACAGAAAATAACCGAGGAATTATGTTGGATATATGGTGGTGGCTCATGAGTAATCCTGATAATGAAAAATATATAATTAACATCAGAAATTCATTCCGTAGTTTTATGAAAGAAATTACTTTTTAATAATATGGGGAAAAAAAGTAGTTTATTGCCTTTGTTTTTTAGTAGATAGAAAAATAACAAATCATTAAATGAAACTATCAATTTCTACTCTAGTTATTTATTAATTGAAAAATGGTTTATATAGTACTGTAAAAAGGTATATCAATTACATATTATATTTTCAAAGGAAAATCTTATTTTCCAATTTAACTATGCGACTATTATCATGCACAGCAACAATATTATATGCATATTTTAATGATAAACTTTTATCATGTTTTAAGAAATAGTTTTACCAGGAGATAGAAGACTATTTAAAAGACAATACATGGTGACTCTTTCGACATGTTATTACTAAAATTTTAAGTAAATCAGTTTTCACTAACTGTTAAGACATAAATATTTTACCCTATGAACATTTTTTTGCAGTTTTTGGGAACCGGCATCAAGAATTCAAGAGTTTTTTCTTATGTGTCCACATTTTTAAGAGAGCCTTAACTAATCCCATTTATTTGAGTTAACAAAAATGTCATATTACTTGAAAAGGGAGCCTGATACTACCTATAATGCGATATCAAAACTTCGGAAGAAAAATCGGACCATTCCACCCAGATGTGAAAATTTGAGTATTGAAGATACGAATAGACACTGTGAATCCAACTCCATAATTACTACATTTATTTACATTATTACAAAGCCTTCTCTGAGAATACAAATATCAAAATTTCTTTTTCTTTTTGGGCGAGTTCTCGAATCTACGCAATATTCGTAGAGCTTACTTCCAGCGCAATAATCGGGTAGATTATAAGAAGTATAATTACTGAAGAGAGATGAGTGTAGTATTGAAGGGGAGAACGAAGCCTGGCCTTACCCTTTCTACGCCTTTTTTAACGACCTCCAAAGGAACAAAAATTTGTATGTAGACTAGAAATTGGTAGGGCATGCGACTGCAGCCGACTTTGATCGGAACTATGTCGACATTCATCTGGAGTTTGTGGAAGGAAACTGCAAGAAAACCTTCACAAGCATAGCCGGTTACTACCGTTCTTGTCCATACGCGGACAGTTTAGTCAATTAACTACCCCATTGATTAAAAAAAAATTTAATTTAATTGACAAACTGCCGCGGTTGGGATTTGAACCAACAACCTCCCAATTTCGAGTAGTGTCTTTAAACTACTGGACCACTCAGACTGGTGAAGAGAGATTTAGTTATTAAAGAGAAATTGAAATTTGAAACTTGTTTTCAAGGTCAATACATATATTCAAGCATTAGTAAATGCGAGCACTTCTTTCATATGCCTGATAAACTGTTACATGCACAAACTAAAATCCCCATTGAAGTGTGCTCATCCCTGTATACATGTTTTTCTTCGATAAATTGTAGAAATAAGCTATCAAAACAAAACTACTTTCTTGTTTGTGCTTACTAAGTTCGTTCGTTCGTTTCCTCTTCGTCATATCATCATAAACTACTTATGTGATAAAAATAATAAAAACATAACACACACAAGTGACTTCCAACAACGCTATTTTCTATTTTGTTTTGTCTTACTTTAACCAATGTATCCGTATTCTCTGGAGAGATAGCGTATATTAAAGGTTATTATTATATACAGAATGTTCTATTAAAAAGAAAACGGATGAAACAAGTAGAAACCAGAAGCCCAGTAAATGTGTGGTCATATTTCTTGTAATGAAATTGCATTTCTTGGACAGAAAGAGTACAAAATACACCCTCCGACGGATCATATTTTTGGTTATTTATTGTAAGGTGTTTCAACAAAGGGTGTATCAAAGTAGTGGATAATATCACCGGCGTCCCCCAGACGGGTTTCTTGATATTACCAAAATTCTCAATTGATCACTTAAACCAAATTTTCGACCGTGAATATGCACCGATTAGGAGGTTCTAGATATTTTTGACACTAGTTCTAGATACTTGTAATAATTTGTACCGAATTCATTCGATTTTCGAATAAATATTAAGCTCAAAAGATTATTGGAACCATTTGATCGAAAAGCAACTAGTTCAAGTGGCCGTGTTGTCAAAGGCGCTCTGCTTGGAATTCGGAGGTTACTAGATCGATTCCCGACGGGTGTCTAGAGTGACTAAACTGCCGACATATGAACAAAAACGAAAGTAACCGGCTATGATTGTGAAGGTTTTCTGCAGTTTCCTTTCACGAACTTCAGATGAATATCGGCATAGTTCCTATCAAAGTCGGCAACCAAAATCCTAGTCTGCATACAAAAGTTTTGTCCATTAGAGGTCGGTAAAGAAAGGGTTTAGAAAGGCCCATTTGCCAGGCTTCGACCTCCCTTCCACTACTTCTACTACTTTTTGAAAGCCAAATAGGTTCGACACAAATTTACTATGCACTTATGACAAAATAACACGAATTCAGTAGTCGTTAGTCAACGACAAATGATTCAAAATCAACCGCATCAAGACCAATTCGTTTATCGTCTGAGTGTTGGATGCATGGATACTACACAAGGATACCGAACTCCATGTAAACAAATAATTGGCAAAAAAAGATGTCGGTAGTGTCGCTTCTATGCCGGAAACAGTGGTGATAGTATAAGGCGCGAATTTTAATTGAAAAACATTACGCATATATAGTATTATAAATATTATTTGCAGCCAAAGTATTTTTTCAATAAAATACTTTTTTTAATAAATGATAAGTAATTTCAATTTTTCAATAAGGAATTAGTTGAAACAAATTGCATACTTCAAAATGATCACTACGAAATAAATCTGGTTACTTGCTTACTTCACTCTTATTTATCATACTATAATCACTTCCGTACGGATTGTAGTACGGATGAACAACTAGCGATGCTAGTGGCAGAAAAAGTAAATATTACTATTACCATTTCGTTGCCATATTTTGTCAATTATCCCGTTTGAGTTTGGTATCCCTGTGTAGTATCCATGGTTGCATGTATCGCGTTGAATGAATTACATATTGCTCAACAATCTGCTGGTACATCCACCTGTTGTCTGTACCGAAACCCGGTCGTCAAATCATACCAACTCTACCAACACTCGGCCGATTCATGTGTAGTGTGGTGGAGTGTTGTGTGCTTAGATTTTGAAATGTATCCAAAATTTAAACAGCAATGTGGGTGTACAAAAAGCGAAAGAGAGCATCTCGTACGCGATAGGATTGGGTTGGAAATTACATCTTAATCGTATTGAGATAATGGACACAAAACTGAAACCGAATTTATTTTTATTTATTTTTACGGTATCTTGTATACAATGCGTTAAACATTTTGTGTACCACTTGGTATAACATCATCTGGATCATAACGTAACAACACAACGTATTTCGTTACACAATACACACATATACACAACATTCACTAAGTATTTCGAACGGTAGAGGGTGAGAACGAGAAATGTGTGGGGGATAGGAGGGCAGGGCGGTGGTAATGTGAAGAGAGCCCAGTTTGTGTACGTATGTAGTTGTTACTCGGAGTTGCGCGCAAAGAAAACAAGTATTGATAAATTGTTTAAAGAACGGTCTCTTCGTCGTTCCTTGTTACATTCTGGAACAATGATGTTATTTTTCATTTATATATATAAAAAAAAGATAGTAGAATACATCACGATACTTCCATAAGTTTCAGAAAATTCGCAATAAAATTCAAATTTTTTTGTATACAAACTGGAGTAATTGATCTCTAAATACTTGAAGTAGTGAAAATTTTAGGCCGTAGGTAATATTAGATTTTAAGTGGAATTGTAACTTCTCATGATGGATAGATATACCTTGGGGTATAAAACCTTATGATTACCCCTTCTACTTCATTCTGATGAGATTCGCTTCTTCCATGTCTTGGCAATATCCAGGAGGTTGGTTCTCAGGTTTTCCTGAAGATTCATATATTCGGGGTGAGATGCACCCAATATCTTGTATCTGCTATAGCCGAGAGATCGCAGTTAAAGTGGATGTGGCTAGATGTTTCTTACTCCCCTCCCTGTACAGTTTCCATTGTGGAGTGCAGGGGAATGATGATGGATACTTCCATAGTTACGAATGATTATTCTGTTTGTTATTGGAACCTTAATTTTTTAACTGGTGCAATGGCAAAGTTAATTTAATGTATGACATCCTGATAAAAAGCTTCTATTGATACCAAACGCTGTTGTAAATATATTCAAAGTTATAAACAATTGGCTAGGCGATCCCAATGTATGAAAAATTTTGGATTATGATGTAAGTGATTCAGTTATATAACACGATATAAGTATATCGTGTCAAAATTTCCAAAAAAGAAAATATACTCAACCCCGGTCTATACAGGGCTGTCAAAACACAGGACACGGCTCAGAAATGTCTTATTTTTGAGATATAGTTAGTGACCAAAAATCCTTGGATTTTAGGATTATAAAAGTGCACTTGACATGTATAATCGACAAAATAAGAAACTAGAATTCGGAAAGAGAGTCAAAGGCCGTGAAGTTTAAAACACTTTGAGTCATTTTTATGATCAGTGTTCTCACATTCTTTTGCTGTAACTTCTTTTAACCTGCTTCACTCCTTAAAATTATTTGATCCAACAAACATGAATGGAAGTCGCCTCAAAAAAGAAAACCATACATTTTTTAGTTTCATCCACACCCAACAACAAAACATCAACTAAAATGAAAAATAGCGAGAGTGGTTGGTTGGGTAGACTTGACGTAGTGTAGAAAACATAGACTCCGAAGGGAAGGTTTTTAACCTCATTTCAGTAGAAATATCGAGAGGAAAGAAAAAAGAATGGAAAATCCATTATGATTCTTTTTTTTTACTTAACCGTGAGAGTGTGTGGTTTTTCATTGTTTTTCCTTCTTTCCGGAATGTTTATATCATCAAAGATTCAACCCCGTATAAAAAAAGCGCTCCGAGGGATGAGGGATGATGTTAGTTGACAGGAATTTTTGAATTTTCCCATTTTGTTTTAAGAAAAATAATAATGAGTCAAAATGTTATGGTTGAATGATGTATTTGAGTTCAATTACAGTAAAACCTCAGTTGAATGTATCTAATACACATGACCACAAAAGTAGCGTTCTTTTTTTGGAGGTTTTATTATTGATTTGTGTCGTATTCATTCGGTTTTCGACAAAATTCTTCGGATAAAAGTTGTCCATTGTACTAACAACTTTTATTAGAAACATTTTTCCTAAAATCGAATGAATGAGACACAATTCCACTATAAAATTTAAAACTAGGTGCTACTTTTAGTAGTGGCCCTTAGTACTTTGGTCTCAACAACAAATTTGAATAATATGAATCCAGATATAGATAGATATATTGGAGTATGCAAAGTGTTGCACTTTGATCTTATGGTCCATTGTGGTCCCTCTTTTACTTCAGTTCTACGAGGTTCGCTTCTCCCAATCCAGGCAATAGCCAGACGCGTGCTTATCAGATTTTCCTGAAAGTTCATATATTCGGGGTAAGATGCACCGAATATATTGTATCTGCTGTAATCGAGAGATTCACAATTAAGATGATGTGTTGTAGAGTCCTATTGTGTAGAGGTGATGTCTGGTAATGAATCCGATAACCCTTCGAAATTTTATCCCGAATCCTGCCCAAGTGCATCGAAGGACACCCTCTTGGTTTTATTCCGAATATATATATTTTCCCACTGATTACAGTGTTTAAAGCCTATCCACATATTATTCACTTGTTTGCATGCTGTTTTTAGAATTCCCCAAATAGGTTCTGGGCCCATGAAAGGAAATCCGATTCCCTTCTTTGCTAAGGTATCTGGTTTTTCGAATCCTGATATAAGAGGGGAACTTCATGCACTAATATAAGAAAATTTAGTATTGGCAAGATATTTAAACAATTGACTTAGTTCTTACATTTATTGTTGATAGATTTTATCACTTAATAATAATTAATCATTGAATTTATTTACTGAAAGGTCACACATAATTAAAAATCTCCCGTCTCCTTTAACTCTCTTACTAATTTTAAAACAATTCGCAATGAATTGCGTTAAATAATTTTATATATCCGAAAGTATTTCTTCTTTTTTTTTTTTAATTAATTTTAATTCCTAATGAAGATTGTATGTAATTAATTTACTTTTTAATGAATGCACAAAAACTTGTTTACCTTCAAAAAATTATATTTAAACATCCAACTTATTTACATTTAGATAAAAAAAAGGTATAAAAGATTAAATAAAACAATTTCAGAGTTAGAGATCTTAATTATTGTTGTCAATATATAATTAAAATTGTGAAATTATATTCTAATGCACCGTTTACAATGTTATACACCTACATATGGACACAAAAGAAGCGATTATTTTTTCAAAATTTTATTAGTCATTTTCGCTTCATTCATTCTGTTATGAAAAAAGTACTTCCAATACAAATTGATCATCATAAATATACCAACAACTTTTATTCGAAACAGAAAGCACAAATTAACTACAACCAAAATATCCACTACCGAGCACTAAATAGAAAAAATCATTTCCTAACAAACATTCTTATTACCCGACTGCCCCCGAAGGACGGTAATGTTTTTCAAGTGAATGTTTAAACTCGCAATGCTTGATGCCCACGAGCCGGCCTTTGGTCTTGGCTTCGCGTCTTAAAATGAATACGAAAAACCGCACCCTTCTAGCATGTATAGAACTACAGAAGGTATCTTTGGGAAGTTTTTCCCATTTTCGAGGGGTTTGCGGTGGTAAAATTAAAGTTTGCCAGTAAGTTAGAAGTTATTCCGCGTCGAATGCAAACCGCATCCTTCTAGCATGTCTAGAAGTGGTTTAGAATTTGTATACGTGAGTCAGTCAGTTACACTACGGGCTGTTATAGGATGCCCATTTCTTTGGCACGCTTTGTAGCCTAAGCGACAGCTTGAAGGATTTTAACATATGAGATAATTTTGAGAGTGACAAAGAGTATAATTTAAATCTCTCGTCTGCGAATCAAAAAAGAGGGGAAAGGGTGCGTATTCGTAAGAATTGTTTGGAGGAAAAAAACTTGTTTGGAGAGGAAAACTCTTGGACTCTTGGTTAATTATCCTTAGTACTCCAGAAAAACTATCAAAGTTCAACAGTCAACATCATTCCAAAGTAAGTTATAGCCGTTTTCTGACCGGTCTAAAGTTATAGCCGGTCCAGATCTTTAATATAGTTTATACTTTCTATAGAAATACCTGCATAACTATTTAATGGTTTGAATTGATTGACAAGTTCTAAACATGAAATCAAATTCAATTTGAATATAAATAAACGCGTGCTTCATGTAAAATTGTATGACGGAACGAGTAAGCTATCTGTAAATGAAATAGATCTCGCTCCCATGTGTTATAATCTCCATACATCATGTATGGCTGTGTTTGTCATAAATAGTTATGCATACTATATAATAATACACAATGTATGTATTAATTAATCTCTCTAAATTAATTAAATTGGATTAATATTTCAATGTGGTATATTTATAATATCAACTGAATGATTTCATTAATTTTAAACTGTAAACGTTGTTAACATATTATTATTTGTCTGTACTTAGCGTCACAATACAATACTTATTTCAAATTCCATTAAGGTTACTTACGACATAGTATGAAGGAACTGGCGTATACTATATAGACAAACAGATAATGAGCTGAGAAAATATATGCGTGTCTGTTTGTTCTAGTGTTAAAAATTTTGTGAATTGACAAACTTGGTCTATGCATTCTTACTAGGGAGGAAATTACCTACCTTTAAAACCGTAAGAGGTAAAAGAAAAGTATAAATGCACATATCGTCGCTCTGGAAGAACAATAACCCAACTGCAAATACAATAAATTTTAGCAGGCTAGCTGATACTACCCGCAGCTTCGCGTCTTATTGTTATATCTCCGACTCTCGTCATCTTAAGATTAAAAATCTCAATTTAATTTCCCACCGCTTCCACTACTACCAATATTTATCGGTCACTTCCATCAAATTTCTATTTCAGCGAATATTTTCGAATCCTATCGTTGCGAGATAAAATACTTACCAGTTTTTGAGGTAGTTGTCGTTCTAATGGACATAATTATAAAATGTTTATTGACTGTTTTATTTTCAAAATATAAGAGTTTAAAATTATTTTTTTTCAAAGTTACATTAATTTGTATATATGAATAGTAAATATATCTATATGTTGTGTATGTATTTGTTCTATCATGAAAGCTTGCGGTTTTTGGTCTTGATTATATAACACTGTGCTGGAACCAGGTTAAGTCTAATCATAAGCTTTTAAACAAGCAAAAAAATATCATCTAAATCGGTCTAGTAGTTTTTGCATCATGCTCGAACAAACGAACAAACCTTTACAATTTTATAATAGTAGAAAAGAGATGTGATACTATTCAATGTACTTTTAGAAAAACCATTGAGGTATTATTAAAAATAGATCTAAATATATTTGTTAAGTTACTATTTGAATACTGAATACCGATAACAAAATACAATTCACATTTATTAATAAAATAAATACTTTCACTGTAAATTAAATTTAGTATTAGATTTAATACATCTATATGCATGTATGTATGTATGTATGCATGTGTGTGTGTGTATGTATGTATTGATTGTGTAATACCCTACTCTATAGTTGAATAATGAATTTAATTATATGTATAGTTTTTGAGTGTGTACAATTCTGTTTTGAATGCCAACATTTTTTTTCAAATTTAATATTTATAATACATTATTTTACATACAGATGATTCTTTAAATTATTCTTTATAAAAAAAGGGAAATATTTGCTGTACAAATTGAAGGGTACATTGTGATTCATCACGTTTCTGCAACTGTTTTTTTCACAATACAATACTAATGTCAATTTTCATTAAGGTAACGTAAGACATAGTATGAAACAACTAGCGTATACTGTATAGACATACATGTCATTAAATTTTAACTAAAAATATTTTTTATTTAAAGTGACTTATAATGGAAATTGACATTAGTTTTGTATTGGGGCGTATTTATTTAGATTTCGGAAAAATATATCGAATAAAAGTTGTTAGTATTGTTATAATGAACAATTTTTATTCGAAGCATTTTTTCGAAAACCGAATAAATAAGGCACAAATCAATTGTAAAATTTTGAAATGATAGCTCAACTTTTGACGCTATTTGTACATATTTAAAAATATATATATATTTCACACTCAGAGATTTAAAAATCACTCTATAGATAAAATTTCTGTTATATTTTTTTTATCTAAATGCCAATATACAAAATTTTTTATTATAGAAGTGATTTCAAAACATGTTTCAGAGATTTAAAAATCACTCTACATGATTTCGTAGTTTCAATCATGGAGACTACACAAGGAGACCGAACTCAAACGGGAGAATTGACAAACTTTTTTTGTGCCACTAGCGTCGCTATTTTTCATTTTGCACCGAAGTGAATCAAATAGATAATAAACAATCTTATTTATTGTTTTATTTTGTAGAACTCTATTGTAACAATCTTGAATTGAAAAAATTAGAATTTCAAAAATATTAGATTTGCATATCCACTTTATTTAATAGCTATCGTGACATGTTTCGATCTTTGCAATGCAGTTTGAAAATGATCGTAAAGATCGAAACATATCACGATAATTATTAAATAAAGTGGATCTGCAAGTCAAATATTTTTGAAATTATTATTTTTTCAATTCCAGATAAACAGTTTTTTTTTTAATTAAAAAACAATTACTAAGTTCATCATACCTTGTAGAAAAAAAAACTGATATCACTTGAATAGTGAAAGTTTGAAGTAATATTTCAATTACAATAATTATTCAATTCAATAAATTTCTAATTTATTGGTAATTATTAATTAATAATTATTGTACGTGTCGTTATTAAATACCTATTATAGGGTACACCAGGGATTTCGAAATCCTATTCAACTTTGAGCATTTTCAAGATCATTGTAAAAGTATGTAATATTTGAAAAAATGCCTTAAAGGGGACCCTAATTGTTTTTTAAAACAGATGAAATTAGTTTTTACAGTTATATACAAAACAACATTAATGTACTGCGACTTGCCTATTTCAACGAAAGGCTTGCCTGTTTCGGCGTTAAAAATTTGTTTTTTTCACGGAAGTTTGCAAGATCAAAACTTGCAAATTAATTTTGCACGTATTGTTCTTGCACTTGACTGATTATTTAAATTATTAATTTCAAATAAAAAAAGTCAATGATGTGTGCCATATTAATTATATTATCATTAAATATTCATGCATTTCCTAAGTTTCAAATCGATAGGATAGTCATCGGCGAGCGGAAATTGACACCCTGTTAATAAAGTCAATCTAATAATACCTATGCTTCTTTAGGCTTTTACCCACAAACTCTTCTAAGCTTTAACCCACAATACCATCTTTACCTTACTTCTGTATTATTTAATGCAATAATTATTTGTAAAAGAAAAAAATTGGTTTGTATTGTTTAAAGAAATTACTATCAATCAACTAACATCAGTTATTTTATTATTAGTTGGATATACACTCCCGTTCATAAAAATTGAAACATCAGTCACATTCTAAAAAACTTGCTTACCTGCTTTGTTGGGTCCAGTATTTTATTTTTGACAGTGCTAATTAACAATCCAAAGAAAATATTTTATTATTACTTTCTGTGCAATCGATTTTAAAAACATCAATAACATCCTTTCGTATAATTTGTCGATAAAAACCATATTTGATGCCACAATTATATGAAATATTTAAATCATTTTCAATAAATGGTTTTAAAATATGTGTAAATGGCAATATTGTAATTGGTAACGCCGCATATCTCACATATTTCCTTACTATTTTTGGACGTAATTTTAAATTCTGATATTTTACTTAACAATTTTAACAGATATCAAAAATTTTGAAATTTTGTTTTCATTTCACATAAAATCTAAGCGTTTATGGTTGTGTATGTCTGATCGTTTTAGTTGTGCACACGTTGATGTTTTAAGCATGTCCTTATCATACCTAACCTCTTTTTTACACATGTAAAAATTTTGATAAAAGCTTTCAATCGCATTAAAAACATTTGATGTAGCAAAATTACATAACTGTTCACACGATGAAATCCACGTGAAAGTCATCAATCGCATATTGTTTAACAGCAACAATTCCTTCTTGGTAAATATTTGTTTTTATACCCGGTGTATAATAAATGCCAGGGTATATTAAGTTTAGTTCCGACTTTGCAACGGCTCAAAATATTGATCGCAGAAAAAAAATTATGGTATAAGTGTTCATAAAATGATCTAATTAGTTCATTTTTGCAAAACTCAACTCAAAAATAGATAGATAGATTATCAACCATAAGGTCCATAGTGATGCCTGAGGATGTGAGTGGAGTGGAAGGAATTTGTGATTAGTCTAGGAATTGGTAGCATCTGCTGCTGCAGCCGTCTCTAATAAGAACTATGCCGATATTCATCTGGAATTCGTGAAGGAAACTGCAGAAAACCTTCTCAAGCATAGCCGGTTAATTCGTTCTTGCCCATACGCCGACAGTTTAGTCAATTAACCGCACCCTTTTTTTTAAAAATAATTGTCAAACTGCCGATGTCGGGATTCGAACCCATAACCTCCGGTTTCCAAATATGCATACTGTGCAGACATAACGCCTTAGACCGCTCAGCTACTTGGACTGGTGAGCTGAAATGTCTTATGTGTGTTCTAGAGCTAAAAAGTCTAGTCAAGTTTGTGAATAGGTAAAATTTGACCATTTTTGGACAAAATGAGCAAAACTCTCTATCTCTGAAACCGTAAGAGATAGAACAAAAATTTAAAGACAAAAAATGTTCCTTTTTTAAAAATAAACAACTTTTGTTTGAAACTCTTTTTCATAAATTCAGTATATACCGGGTATTTAAGCAATTTTCTCAATTTTTGTTTTCACATTATTCTTACCCCCAATTGACATGTAGGAAAGGGTACCCTTTTGTTTTATAACTTTGTAGGTATTGTAAATATGGCGAAATTTCAGCTTTACACTACCGAAAGCCTGCGAGTAAAAAGGTTGTGATGGGAATGGCGAAAGTATAAGGGTTACTCTTTACTCTAATACCACGAAGCCATAGAAAGATTAATTACTTCGTTTATTCCGCTGACTTCAATTCATCAATTTCTTGATCTCCTAATTGATTCAATCTCTGTGTTGATAAGATTGATTACTTATAAAAAGAAGTAACCAGAAGTTCTTGATAATATGTTCAGATGAAAGATAAATTGGCTGCAACCTTGTTAAAAATAAATTACCATAAACAATTAATTGATTTCTTATAGTTCAATAAAATCATTTATTTTACATTGTAAAGGTCAAACTGAAAGTGATTTTTTTATCAATGACCTTTAAAGATGTTAATTAATTTTAAATATCATTCTTTAATTTTCGTTATTACAATCTTATAAATATTTGTAATTGTATTATAAAACTAGCCGAGTGTCCGGTTGGATTTCCCATCAGCAACATGTCAGGAACCATCCGAATTCTCAAATGTGAAAAGCCTAAATAACTCACTTCCCATACAATCTTTCGTCTCTTATTTTACACCCTTGGGAGATGAATTTCCTAAAACGCTAATACAACTGACTTTATTTATAAACAGAAGCCTAAATACCAATTTCCACTTTTCTAACTACAAAAATGCCGCATTTCGCATACAAACTTTCGTCCTTTGTTTTACCACCTTAGGAGATGAATTTAAACATAAATTTGTGTTGAACAAAGTCTAAATGGATAATACATGTAATATTTCATACAGGATGTTTAGAAAAACTTGAGCCAATGTTTCAACTGCCTTTAGAGTCTCATCTGAAAGAAAACTGTGTCTTTTCGAAAAGTGTATATCAAAAAATATGACAAAAGCTCATGTTGTTCTTATTTGCTTGAACTGTTTATTGCATCTTATCGAAACTATTTTCCAATGCGTTATAACCAAATTTTTCAATCCGTTATGTCAAATTCAATTCAGTTTTCCGGCTTACGAAAAATTGTATAGAACAAAAATTGTTAATGTTTTTATAACGAACAACATTCAATCGAAACATTTCTTCGAAAATCAAATAAATTCGACACAAATCGATGGAAAATATTTGATAAAGAAACGCCACTGTTGGAATCGATATGACATAGAGTTTGTTTATAGGTTTTCATAGCATGAATGTTTTCTTCAACTTAAACTGAATCGATTTGATAATCTATATTTACAAAGTAGTTTAAAAAATACACGTATAAGAATTTCCCATTTTAAAAATAGAAATTCTCTCTGCTGAGGTGAGGTGAGGAGAGACGAATCAAAGATGTTAAATAATACTTAAATCATTTCATCATAAATTGTATGCATATAAATTTTAATAACATCAAAAAAAATTTTCCATTTGTTATAAAAATATTAAATTGAAAATTAAATATTACTTATTATTTATTACAATTGTTTACATAATTCAATTATTATGTAGACATTTTATTTATGTATAAATAAAAAATAATCTTAAGGCCATGTTTTATGTGTTGTGATACAGGATGTCACCCAAAATCAGCTAACATTTCAATTTTTTAATTATATTCATTTTTTATTTGATAATGTCACTAGTATTATTAATGTGAAAGTTTGTAAAGATGTTTGGATATTTTCCAATCAATCACGCATAAACAGCCGAATGAATTTGGTTGAATTATGCGTGCTATACAGTGAGTAACAGACAAACACGCGATCCAGGCAGATTTCTTTTTAGAAGTTTAATATTAATTTTATATTAAGCTAGCTTAACATATGCAACACAGTCCAGCAAAGCTTCTTCCGCCAACACCTTCCAATAGCCGAAGGCATTATAGAAACTCTACCAGCCTGAAAAATCCTAGTCTATTCCACGTCAAATACTTTCCAAGATTATTGTAAGTTAGTCTACCACCAACATAAATTTTGCAACTCTACCATGTCAAAAAATTACCAAGAATGTCTATCTTACTCAGTCCAAACAAGTGAGCAATCTGTCTTTGCTGCGCATGTTCAGTTTCCATAATATGTTACCATAATAAGGAATATGCATGAAAATTTTTTTTCACATTTATTTTCAGAATATGAAAATACTGTTAATACTGTAATAATATTTAAAAACGAAATTAAAATCCGACATATATCAAGGAAGCTATAAGCTTTTAAAGATTATTATCTGTCTCTTTCTTGCAAAAATACTAAAAACGGAGTTTTACGTGTATTTTAAATGGTGAAAGTGTAATATGACGTCACATAACATATCAAGAGGGCTATCACCCTTTTTGTCTAATCGGGAATTGCAATCATTCATATCTCGCTTATTTTTAAAGTTATTTAAAAAGTAATTTTTCCTTGATATTTGTCAAGTAAACATGCTTCAATTCAAGTGAAAAAAATCAAAGAAAAAAGTCGGTAACATTCGGGTATCTTACAGATAAAGACATAAACATTTAAGATGAAGAAATTTTACACATGTTGTGGGAAATTTGGCAATAGAATGAACATGAGAAACAAAGACGCGTTCATGTATAATATTTTGGATCACACAATAATACTTCCAATTCACTACGTTTTGATAAAACAATTGTAGTATAAAGGACCGTTGTAGGGGACACCCTGCATTTTTAGAAATAATTATGACTTATATCCGAATATATCATTTTTTTGGAATAATTAGTCATTTTAAAACAATTCTAGAAAGGTTGCAAAAGCTATAACAAGGTAGTAAAAGTTTTATAAAAAGTCATTCAAATTTTACGATGATTGATAGGCTTTTTCAGTAGTAATAATTAATTTATACAAAAGCGGTTTGAGGAGCTTTCACGTATATATGTGATCAAGGGAATAATAATAGTTTCTCTGGTTAAAAGATCGGCACTCGAGTTTGATTTTTGATTCGATTTTGCATTTTGTGTACACTAAAATGTAACCTTAAAACACGAAAAGTGAAAAAAATCTAAATTTGTTTTTCCCTAATATCTCGAAAAACCATACGATTTATCTGAAATATTGACATGTACGCACACAGCCAGACAAAATTTTTTCCTTCCCCCTTTTACATGTACCGACAAACAGACAAAAATTCAAAAAATGATCCTAATGCGATTTATCACTTATTCTTAGTCTTAACAAGTATAGCCAGTTACTTTGTTCTGTTACACAGGCCGACAATTTAGTCAATTAACCGTCACATTAATTTTAATTAACACCACCATTGGGAATCGAACCCGCACCTTTCTTGATCCAAGCCACTTGGACTGTTAGAAAACTATAAAAATTAAAAGAAAATATAAGGCCCAGTCTACTGGAAACTCATTGGCTGCCGCATAAAGTCATAGTGGAAATATTTACCGACATTTTCTACACGACTTTTGATCACTACACAGCACATAGTACATATGCCATACAACAATTATGGCACATATACAGACCGTTTTCAAAAGCATTTCTAATAGAGAATCAATGTTTAATAAATAAATAAAATATTAACTATTAAACTATACAATACACATATATACAAACCTGGATAGTGTATAGGTATACTGTATGCGTATGGTTGTTTGTTTGTCATTAAAGAGTGGGGGTTTTGTGATGCACATAGTAAAGTTATAAATTCAATGAACATATTTAACCCACTCTCATTACATGTGTACTGACTTTCACTCAGTAATCACACGGCCAGCCAGTAATAAATAATATTTAACATTGATTCTTTTTTGGAAAAGCTTTCCAACACACACGGTATATGCCATATCTGTATCAGCTTTCGTGATCCGTACTACCTTAATTGATTTGCAATAACTGTTTAGTATCTCAAAAAAGAAAAAATCCATATCTATTTAAATATTCCATTTATAAAATATTGAAAAAAAAATTGATATCTTGAACATAGAAAACTAGCTGATACACACTATTCAGTCAGTTGAAGTGAAGTCACTTACAACTAATGCACAATAAATTTGCTGATTCAGTAAATTGTAGATTACATAAACAAAACATTTTTACGTTTTTCTACTGATTGCTAACGTAAGCTATAAAATATATAAAAAAATATATGTAAATATTTATGCTGACTATACATTTATATATATTTATATATAATATTTATTTCCAAATGAATTTTGTTGTTAAAGGTACTGTTACACGTTATATATATCTTCTTATATTCGAGTATATCACAGTTTATGAGGTCTTAAATTTTCCTCGTTCAAGGCATTGACATGACAACTAATATAATTTATCGTATCTATCATGGATATAAAACAAACTATTAATTTCAAAATAAATAAAAAACTTGACAATCTTAAAAGGAAAAATGTACATTGTTTAAATCTTCGCATGAAGGATTTTATCTAACATTGTAAGGATGTGATATTCATTTCCTATTCTAGAAAACAATCATTTATATAGTTAATACGACTTTAACGTAAAAATCTTATTTGTATAAATCAGTCCAATCGTTTAGGCTACAATCTATACTAATATATAAAGAGATAAATTTTTTCTTTTTTTTTGTTCAGGGTAATCTCTGGAAATACTGAACCGATTCAAAAAATTATTTCACTGATAGGAAGATACATTATTTCTGAATGACATAGGCTATAAAAAGTTTTTATTTTATGCATCCGTGCCACGTGGAGTAGCAAAATTCGTATTCTCGTGGCATGGTAAAAACGTAACTTTTAAACGATGCGCGATAGTAGAATTTCAATACGAAGTCTGTGCGGGTCTGCTTTAATAAATAAAAAAATACGTTTCAGCGTTTTTCGAAAATCAACCCTTAGGGGGTAAAATAGGGGTCAAGTTTGTATAGCCTTTCAACCCCCTCACGGAGGTGAAACACGGGATGAGCGTTTGTATGGACGTTCAGTATTTTAAAATTAGAGACATGAACATTGATATTTAGGCTATAAATTATAAATAACAAATAAATACGTGTAACAGAGACAATCCTTCACGGCAAGAAATAATTTGTTACTCAGTGCTTTACAAAAATTTTACGGGCGAAGCCGAAACGGGTAATACTAGTTAGTAACAAATGTACATTTAGCATGTATAAAACACGTTAACCTTCTTTGTAATTGAATGTTATTACGATTGTTCGCGCCGCGTTAAAAATACAGCACTTTTTACATGTCGACCGAAAAAGATGAATTTGCGCAAGGGTGCTCCTACGGAACAAAACTTTATCGAAGAATTGGAATACCTAGTTTACAATGAACTATTAATGACGGGTGTAAAATGTCAAGTAACCTCTCCTTCCTTTTTTAAAGTAGCAATAGACATTTAATTTAGATTTTCATTTCCGGAGGTATCCTGTTTAGTTAGTGACTTCCTGTTAGCTCCTTTAACCCTATCTGCTATCTGTTGGGAGAGCCATACTAAACGCCTTAGAAATTTCTGAATGTAGGACATGTCGAAAAAGACACAGAAAAAGGACTAGATAAATACAAGAATTGTCTGAAAATTTTCAATTCAACAAACGGTTTTCTTTCTATTCTTGTGAAATTTTCCATTCTTGCAGTATAAATCACCGAGATTTCATCCATATGCGTCCAAAATATTAATTTAGAAGCTAGATCATTAACTTTTGTCGAAAACATAGCCCGCCTCCGCGTGGCCCAGCGTAGAATTCCATTGCACATCAATCTCTTCTCGGACCACATAGTCTATTAACGGCCCCTTACCTACATTGAAAGAATTGACTAGTCCTTGAGTTTGGCAATAACTTTAGTGCACATGTCACACACATCGTGTAACCGAACCTTTAGACTAAAGTATAACTTAAACAAGAAATTGTTCACAAATTAAAATCTACACAAACATATGTTTTCTTTCTTTGTCTCCTAACATATATGTACTTTCTTTTATTGCTTTTATTTTTCCATATGAATTTATTCATTTATTTGTGTGGTTTATTAATGAGAAATGTTTTATTTTAATTTTTTGTTTTGTTTCCATATTAAATATGAATATGTTCTTACACAAAAAAAAATTGATTGGAAAAATTACCACATAACAATTATTAACAAAAAAATAAATAAAACAATTTAAATATGCGAACGAATTCATGAAAATTTATGCTATGTTTCAAGTAATTATAAATATTTAATTGTTTTTTCAATCATTAATATTTGTTTTTATGCTAATGCTCAAAGGTCTGGTCGCATGGTAGAACGAACTCGAGCTCATATACCGTTTTTGTTAACAGGTGATTGATTTTAATTTTCGAACTAAATACATTCGTTATCAGATCATAGATTCAAAATAGAATGATCCAAATAATTATATAAATTTGGTTTGTAACATTTTTATTCACTGTATGTCAATGTTTGATGAACCTATTGAGGTTCATCTATTGAAATTGAGGTTCAGGATCTATTGAGGTTCACCTATTGAGATTCGATGAGGTTCTCACTGGTTTGTGTCCAAAACCTGTCTTTTAAACGATTGGGTATCAAAACTATTTTCACAGATCACCTAGAGGGCGTGGAAAGGTCAAACCAGAAGATGTTAAAATTTATAAGAGATTAACTTGTGTAGAAGATATTGGTGCCAAAAAGTTATTTGAAGGTCAACTCTTGTTTTTATATAAATAACTAACTCCTAACGATTACTTCGAAACAAAAAGGAATAAACATTCTGAAATGCTTGAAGGTATTTTTCCAAAGTGACTCTAAGTTCGTAAATGGGTAAAATCGGTGCAAACGAAACGAGTATCTTTATACGAAACTCAATAATTAAAAGGTTTGCTCTAATTCTTTACATTTTCTAAATAAAATTACCTTCAATGGGGGAAGATTGTTTTCCGCCACCAGGAGCAAACCAGAAAATAGTTTAGCGATTTGGTTGACTTGAAGCGGTTCACTTGTCAACTGCTCAACCTTGGTCCAAAATGATGTAGATGTTTTAATCTGTTACAGTCATGAGGGATATTTGTTTTTGAAGAAACGATTTAAAAATATGTCTCGATCTATAATATTAACTGATGTAAATCAGTCAAGGCACAAAATTTTTGAATATTTATGTAATAAAAAATATGGGGGCCTCAATTTGTCACCTAATCTTTTTTTTCAATCAACAATTCATTTTAATTTGTATATGATTTGCATATATTATTCGCATTATGAAAAAAAAAAAAATGGCAAACACAATTGTCAATAATGTTTTCAGTTATTTTACGCTAATAACTTTAATAATTTTTTTAGTATTCCGTATCAAAATTCATAATTTAAAACTTTTATTTTTAAATATTTTATTATTCAAGGTTTTTGTTGATTTAATAGCAACAGTGTGTAGTGCATCTGTCACTGTCTATGCACAGTATGCCATGATGTGGTGTTACACTCACAAGACGAGCGACGGACAATAACGACGATGTATCCATGTACGAGTAAGATGCAACTATATATAAAGGATTGTAATTATAGAGTGATAAATATAATATAATAGTTTATGTTATAATATAATACTGATTGTTTAAGTGTGACCAAGTAAACCATGTCATAGTACATTACATATAGACAGCGATAGATACACTATACAGTATTCCAGATTGGGTGTATTTTATATTCCGTTGGTCAGTATCTTTGTCTTTCTTGCTTACGAAAAAGGTCACTGCGGAGTTAAGGACAACAAAACGCTTGATGAATCTACCCTGAAAAAGCCGCCATTCCATATCAGTGGTCGGAATTATGTCTAGAAATAATGAAAAAACACAAATTACTTGTGCCTTTAACGATTGGGTAAATAGGTCTATGAACAGGAAATGAAAATAGGCAGGATGTAAACAAGCCAAACAATGCCGCAGGTTAAGTTACAGTGGCTGCCCGGGTGGGGCAAATTTAGGCCATAAGGCCCATTGTGATCTGCAGAAGGGAAACGTCTCACTGAGAGCCGTCATTTCTTAAACCATTTGGAACTGTTCAAGAAGAAGAAAATTGACGTCAGTCGATGGTAGTTCGGAGAGGCCGTCAAAGAATAGCTGACCCAAGTATGCCAGTCTTCTCCTGACAAAAGCTGGATAGTCACAAAGAAGGTGGGTCAAGGTTTCCTCTTCGTCCTCACTGTGACAGCTCCTGAAATAGATGTAGCCTAACGTAACCTAACCATGGAATAACTTCAATCTGGAGGTTGAGGTGCTTACCGGTAAATGCAGGCTCAAATGGCATCTGCCTCTCATGGGTTGAAAGATAACTCGGCTTGTAACGGGCGGATTACACGCCCTTTCACCTTCTTACACAATGCTCTTATAGAGCAAGAACGGGATATCTTACCTTCGGATCAACTAAAATAGGAAAACCGGAAGCAAAACATTGCAATGTAGGGCTCTAACCCGTCATTCATAGAGAGGACAAGGCTGGAAACGATCGAGGTAGGGTAGAGAAATGAATTTGAAGCGATGAGTTCTCATTGGCTGATAAAAAGGCTTTCTTACCAGCCTTCGAACTTCCTTTCACTGCTGCTACTAAGACTATATCAGGTAATCTTCAATTTTTTAGAAGATATCATAAGAAATTGTTGATAATAGTACGTTAAACGCTTGAATTCTTCGACTTAAATTGTTTTTAACGAATCCTAAAAATAAGTTAATTCGATTATGCATGGCAACATCTAAAACAATTAACACTTAACAATTGTTTTATAGTTGCAACTACAATTCGTAAACTAACCATGAAAATAATTATTTTAGATTAGAAATCTTGTTATGACCCGGCTACAACATTCATTGAAAGCAATTTTTTATTTCGGATTATAACTCTTTTTTTTTTTGTTAAAAACCATTAATAAAATCTGTAAAAAAACACAGTTTAAACTATTTATTATTTACCAAAAAGAGATAAAAAAAACCAAACAAAATGAAGAACTAACAGTAAAATTAATTCAGTGATTGCATTTGTAGGTCACAAGTAAATTTAATTCATCAGAATATGATTATTTACGATTTTATAAAATAATAAAAAATGTATTCATTTCAATTGTGTTCAGAATTTATTCTAAACTTAAGGAGACTATAAAATCACAGTCGGTCGTGTGCATAAAAAATTGTGCGCTAAAATATCCCAGACATGATAAAAATGCAATGGCCTTATTAGTTTTGATACACCTTATTTAAAAACAAAGCGTGTGTGTCTATTTTAGATTAAATCTACATGTATTGAGAATTTTAACTTCCTGGATCTTAATTTATTATTTGAAATAATTTTCAATGTAAAAAAATAATATATTTTTATAAGCTGAACTAGCTTATACCAGCAGCTTCACTCGCGTTTTATGTTCGACTCCCGTCAGCATGGCGAGATAATATACACTCCCGTTTAAAAAAAAAAGAACAGACCTGAAATGTTAATTTTCTTACATTTCATAAAACTCTTCACTTTTGTAACTCTCTGCATAATGTATAATTTTATTTATTTATAAACAAAGGCAGTAGTATATTTTTTTAAGTGTGTAAAAAAAATGGAAGTATAAACTGAATTTATATTTTTTATTTATGTATACGGTGTCAGTGACAGAGTGAGAATTTAAAGAATATATGTAATGTTAATACATGTTAAGTATTATATCTCACTCTTACGTGTAAAAATTAAATAAAATGTTGTATCTGCTACTACAAGAACAATCAAAATTGTGAGAGACTGATTCGGTTCAGGTCTGTTCATTTTTTTTGAACGGGAGTGTACATGCCAGTTTTTAAGTCTAATCATAAGCTTTTAATAAACACAAAAATCGGTCATGTAGATTTTGCTTGATGCTCGACCAAACAAAGAGACAATTACAGTTTCATCAAAATCGATCCAGTAGTTTTTGCGTGATGTTCGAGCAAACAAACAGATAATTACAGTTTTATTATAGTAGAGATAAGATGAAATAGTTATAAGGGTATTTATTATAAGTTTAGTCTCAAATTTGAACGATTTGAATTTTCCTACAGGTGTCCATAAAATGATCTAATTACTCCATTTCCGAAAGTCCTTCTGTCTGCTCGGTACCTCACATAATAAATTTCAGGGTGGATATGCGGAAATATGGTCATTTTACGAACACCCATACCGAAATTTTGTTTTGCGATTAATATGTATCATTCCACTACGGAGGGGGGGGGGGGGGGGAAGTATCTATTTATAAAACCGTAAAAGATGAACAGTTTTCAGTACAAAACATGTCAGTTTAACTACTTTGGTCTTTCAGTTTCTGGGATATTTTTGGAAAAGTGATATCGAACCATCAACCATAAATTATCATTCTAAACTTAATTTATAATTTAAGATAAATCTTGTTACAATCTGTAGTGCGTAAAATTCTATAACTTTATACATGTAAACAAAATATACAAAATAATATGTACTTAAAGCCATTTTTAAGATTTTCGAATACAATGCCATTGTCTCAGATATAATTGGAAAGTGTTTTAAACCATTAGACTTAACTGGTAGAAATAAATTAGTTATATTGGATTTTTCCAAAAAGTTATATTGGATTTTTCGACGAATGCGATTATAATTGTTATTCTAATTATTCCTTTTTTTGTTTCAGGTGAGGAATTAATCAATCGATTGAAAAATATAACAACTCATTTAAGAATCTAAAAACTGTAAGTAAAAGACAAAATATAGTGAAAACTTTGGATTAACCTCGACCAGATCGTTTTCTATCCATCAATCCACACAAAACAATGGTAAAAAATGGTATTCGTGACCTTAACATCCGATAAAAGTAATTTTAATAAAAATTTTCGTCATCTGATATAGTTTTTAATTTAATCTTGCGATCTTAATATACGATGTTACTTACAATATCTTGGAAAATCTTTAAAATATCCGGATCATATTTTGAAGATTGAACTATAGTTTCCTTCTACCAAATCGACCCCAAAAGAAATTATAGTTAGTTATAAAGCATAAAATAAGTCGATACACAAATAGGTCATCATATTTAAATAGATGTTAATTACTAATTAAAAAGTAAATTACTCGGGTAATCCCGTATAAAGTAAAGTTGAATAATTAAATCATATTTCCTACAGGTGTAATTAACTTTTTTTTACTATTTGAAAATTGATAGAAAAATTATCGATTTAAAACCTTTAACGACTTCATACCTAATTAACAAATATATATAAATGATAATGCAGTAAAATCTCGTTATATCATTTATAAAACAGGTTATCAAATACTGATATATCAAACATATTTAATCATCTGTAAAACATATTTATGCAAAGAAATAGTTGTTACGATCTCTATAGAATCAATACACGCACTGATCTGTGATAGTTAAAAATAAAAGACAAACTTAACGAGATTTTACTGTAGTCTAAATGTAATTAATTAATAATATATAATTAAACGTATATTTTTAGGTAAAATTTTACCTAACAGTTTTCTTGTTATTAATAAATAAATACACAAGATTTGTTGATGTATATGTTGTGAGTATCTAATTACATTTGTATATAAACCGGTTCTAGTTGATATTGTCAGATAAGGTGCTTATAAAATATACAGAGTGTATCAACAAAATTTCAATTTTATCAATCTTAGATTATTTTATCAATAAAACATTAAACATTAAAACTTTATCTACTTGCAATATGTTTTATAATTTATATCATAAATTCGAATTCTTCACATTTTCAAACTGGGGCGAGCAACCTCTAAAACCGGGGAAAAGTTATGGTTCAATAAATTGTAAGAACAATAATTTTGCGTCGCATAAGTACCACAACCTAATAAATCGGTCAAGTAGTCGAAAACCAGGGCCAGAAAACGACGAATTTTTCCAACTTTGTTAAAAAACTGAGGTTAGTACTATATATATGAGTCTTCAGCTTGAAAATGAGTACGCAAAGAGAAATATTTAAGGGATAACTTTTGATATGATCACAAGATTAAGTTTATTGAAACATAAGTTTTTTGATTCATGCATCCGTGATTTAACCTATCTTTTAAACGGTGCGTGATAGAGAAAATTTTTACATCCAAAAATATTTATATCATAAAAACAAATAACGATTCACAACATCGTTGAAAGCCTCAATATTTTAATTTGTATTAATCGAATAAGCTTATTCGTATATGCAATCATTCAATCAAAGATATAAATTAGGTACAATACAGAAAGTAGATTAAAAAGCGACTCATAGATAAGCCGAATTCTTTGCTTTGTATCTTTTCCTTCAAAAATACAGAAGAACTCCAAATATTCGAATAATTGAATAAAAATCTTTCAATATGACTTTTTTCTTCAAATGATCGTAATATAGATAGTTGGAATTACTTTAGTCATGAGACCCCTTGATTTGTATGTACCCGTGGCTGATTAGCTATTTTTGTGAATTAAACTGATAAAGAATAGTTATTTCAAATTTGTTACAGTGATTTTGCTAACAATATTTGTGTACACTCTGTACAATCAAACAAAACTTTTTTCTATAAATATATCTTTACATGTAAGAAAATTAAACAATTCAAGAGTACTATTTCCCTCTGCTCTCCTCTCCACCATACATACAACCTACCTTTCTGCATCATATTTTTCAAGCAATCATATTATTGTTAGAATAAATAAATAATATGTGTAATTTATTCACCGTTTTAGTTAATCTCATATAATATTTGAACTGACTTATTTATTATTTGTTGTTAATAAAATACTAATGAGTATTGAAATTAATATGTAAATTATAACGTAATTTGTATACATATGTATTTGTGTATTTCATGTATCTGTGTATGTACACTTCCCTGCAATAAAATTGAACCAAACTCAATCCAAACGGTTTTCAATATTTTTATTAATATGGAATATGTATTAATTTTTATCTTGAAGAATTAGATAGAAATACGAGGACAAAGTGAAAAGTTCTCGGCCTAGTAGTGAAAATTTGATATTTATATTGAAAATCTATTTACTTCTCCCTTTAGTTGAATACACTTTCTCCAACGTTTCTCCATTAAGTGGATTCCGTCCCTGAAGTGCGATTCTGGAAGGCCTTTTAAATATCCATTTACCGCTTATATCACCTCTTTCTTCATATAACCCAAAACGTTTTCCAGTCACATATTTTTTAAGATTTGGGAATAGATGAAAATCACAGGGAGTCAAATCTAGAGAATAAAGAGAATGTTCTAATTTTCCCAATACCGAAGGGTATTTGTAGGCGGGTACTTTGTCCTGGTGAAAGAGGATTTTCTTTTGCAAACCGGTGCTGCTTACTATAATTTTTCTTCTTCTAGCTGGTCAAGAAGATGTGCGAAGAATTCCCCATTAACTGTTTGATCCTTTAGCAGGTAGTCAACTAAAAGAATCCCTTCGGAATCCCAAAAAATAACAGCCATAACATATCCTGCTGATGCAATGGCTTTGCTTTCTTCGGTCTAGAACCTCTGGCTTCTACTCACTGCTTGGACTGTTTTTTTGATTCCGTGAACTCGCCTTTCATCCATCGTAACCAATAGTCATATAAAATCGGTTGGGTTCTTCTTAAAATGGTACAAACTTTGCTGAGAAAGTCGATTCCCACCTTGTAATCAGCATTTAACAAATGCGGCACCCATCTTGCACAAAGCTTTCTCATACTTCTTCGCGTAAAATGTGCCGTATTTTTTCTTCTGAGATGCTTACAGCCTTTGCAGTCTTACACACCTTTAACCGTCGATCTTTAACCTTCTTCTCGATATTTTCTTCGGTACTTGCAATTTTTGGCCGTTTTTCTGCAAGTGGATCTTCTGCAATCGATGTGTGACCAGATTTAAGTTCAGCTGCCCATTTTTTACGGCTAATAACGAGGATGCCGACTTGTTATACTGTTTTACCAACTTTGGATGGATTTATGTTAGTGATAAACCACCCAAAACAAATTGACATTAGGTGTTTACTTTTGAAGTGTGCCAACATAAAAAAACAGTAATTTTATTTGTAGCAGTGCTATATGTGCCAGATCGAGAACTTTTCACCTTGCAGTCGTATTTCTGAAGAATTATGACAATGTTAAACAAAAACCATATATTGGTTTGCGTATAATAGAAAGACCAAGAGCCATCAATTATTATTCTTGAGATCAAATATATTTATTAAATAAATATATTAAACTTTCTACTTCTACATACAATATCAAAATCTATGAGTTGGCACCCTTTGAGCTGAGAGTCAAATTCAGATTGGTTCAATTTTTAGGCAGGAGAGTGTATGTATGTATGGTATGTTCTCGAAGTTGTATTACCTTTTATGAAGTTCTTTTTTTATATTCATAAAAGGTCAAATGATTATTTTATATTTTGTGTAGTTGTTCATTCTTTGCTGTTTTGAATATTTTAACAGCAACGATATTATTATTATTCTTTACCTTTTTAGTGATTTTTCTATTGTTTAAAAAAAAATTTAATAAAGTGGTCTATATTCCAGTTTTTTATGCGAATTTAGAGAGATTGTTTTTTTAGTATTCATATCTTTTTTTATATCTATTGTTAATATGAATAAAATTATTAATATGATCGAATTACTTCAAAGTATGTTTTTTTTTGTCCGTGTTAAAAGCACTATTATTAGAACCACTGACCTCGATATAACTGGACAGATTATCCCATATTACGCCATTAAAACGAATCGAAGTGCTCTTCAACTAGCCAAGGTACTAATTTCTGCTTCAGCGCGTCTGCGCGGCATGTATATGTGATAAGAATGTGTATTAATGTATTTGTGGCTGCCACATGTATATCCAGTACCCACATAAAGTTTTGGTACCTTGGCTAGTTGAGGCGGTTAGATAGCGCTGCATTGGGTCCGTTTTTTTACGTTTATACCCATAAGTTTACTCTGTCTAGTCATGTAGAAGTCAGTGAAAAGAACCCAAAGAAAGGAATCTTAATGAATATATAATGTAAGATTCACTATTACAAGTATTAGAGCATTAAATTCGTAAATATTTTTGAAACATGAATTTGGTTGAATCTGGTGACGCCACCACCAAAATACCAAAATCGGTTTGTGGACCTATCTCAGATCCATATTTGTAGAAATAGAAAATATACTCCAAAAATATTGGGTTTAAAAAAAGAATTTCTTCAAAATAGCTGTGATAAAAATTTTGCTATGATAGTCAAAAAATTGATTGTTTGAATCTGGTGAAATTATCAAAATCTGGTAAAATTTGAAGTTTTAACCAGGGAAGTTCGTTTTGATAGAAGACCCGAGATACAATCTCAGTCTATTCATATAATTCATGAGTACTATGAGTTGAAACTTTTTAACATGATTACTGCAAAACAACTACCTTAAGGACATTGTTGAAACCAGATTTAAATATTCTGTGTTATTTGGTAAATCATAATACTCGTGAGTCGTAATGTTTCTTTTATTTAAAATAAAAAAGTAAAATCTTGTGTTTTGCTTCTCTAAAATGATAAAATTACTTATATAATTCATTATTACTTTCCAAAATACATTTGAACACACCTTCATCTTTGGCTCAAATAAATCCTTGTTTATTTAACAACAATTTACATGGTTTTATAAAAACTTCTCTGCATTTTAAAAAGTTTTATTCGATTATAAATATTAAATTTGTAGTTTCACCATATGACCCAATGTTAAAAGTATAATTTTCAATATCGTAAAAAACGAAAAAATGCATTTGATCTAACATTTTGAAGCATACCAATGAATACGTATTGACTTTTTTATAACATATTTAATTAACAGAAATTTCTCTGCATTTTTTTTTCTCTTTCGAACGTCCTTAATTCAAATCTGTCTGTGATGAAATGGTGCATAGAGAATCATCCGTACACGTGCCACACACACAAAGCATCGAACAATGCCAGTTGATTATGTACACAATACCTAAAACAGTGTAAGGAGGCATATCACATATATATAAATATATAAAATACATTTAATTTATATTATCATTAAATAATGACCTTAATTACAATTTAATTGCTATTAAAAACTTAATTAAAAAACATTTTTAAAGAAATTGAGAAGAATTTAGTTAGTAATAAAATTAAAAACACCTGGTGGTTTTGTTAACAAATTACTAATTAGAGTTCTGTACGAGTACCATTTTGTCGACTAGAATCATGAAAAAACGCTGTAAATGATTTACACAAGGGTTTCTTATTAAATTGAGATTTAACATTGATTGATTTCTCCGAAACTGTGAGTCCGATTTTAGACGACGGTCAGAAACTCGATCCACTTACGGCACGCAAGTGCGGATCTAGGGGAGAGTCGTGGAGGGTCATGACCCCCCCCCCCCCCGGAAACACAAACCAAATACAATTTGTTAGCCAAATTTTTCTTCATTCTGAATCTTTACATTGAGATTACAGAATGGCGTGTTCCCCAATTTTTGCAATCTTTTTAAAGGATACCCCTTAGAAAAAATGCGATAAAAGTGAAGAAAATTTTTTATCTCGAATTTAATAATAATCATTATCTAGGGTAAATTTGACCCCAACAGTACGAAAATCAGGTTCATTTTAACGTTCGACCAACACATTTCAAATTTTTTGCTGTTCAAATCATACAGTTTTGAATTTTAACACTATGGGTCTCATATCTTGAAAACCGTTAATCGTATCGTATTTTAACCAGGGCCATCGTTTTCGCTAGGTTCAAATTAGTGTAAAACAAAGTTTTTATCAAAATCGGGGATATAAAATTCCCAATTTTTGCAATTTTTTTAAGGGATACCCCTGAGAAAAAATGCGGAAAAAGGGAAGAAAATTTTTGATCTCAATTTAAATAATAATCATTTTCTAGGGTTATTTTGACACAAGGAATTTGTATGGAGACTAGGAATGGGTAGGTTGAGCCGACTTTTGATAGGAACTATGCCAATATTAATCTGGATTTCGGAAAGGAAACTGAAGAAAATCTTCACAAGCATAGCCGGTTACTTTCGATATTGCACATATGCCAACTTCTTTTCTACCATCTTCAAATAATTGGATCGAATCTCCAAGAAGTTTGGATTATGTAGGCTCTACAAGTTTGCATTAAACTAGATCGATTGTTTCCAAAAGAAACAACAGATAAACTTTGCAATTCAATTGTGGGGTTCTAAGTCTTTGGAATCAAAAAATCCAAAATTTTTGGAGGGCACCAAATATTTTCAAAACTTCTATTGTTTGGAGATTTACTTTGTAGGCAATAATTAGAAACAGAGCCAGACTTAATTGTGATAGTTACATTTGCGTTACGTTAATAAAATAAACAAAAAAAAAGCTGTCATTTTGGAATATGACGTCATGAGTAACTTTACCATTAATGGTGAAATTTATGCAAACTAAGCGTTTTTATTTTATTTACATATCAATTACAAAAGTTTATTATTATTCAATAAACTGAAAAAGAAATAAAATCAATTTATTTGAATAGTTAGTTATTTGTCGAATACGAATCATAAAAATTGTTTATCTACTGATATCATCATCACATGTTTATTTGTTTAATCAGCAAAAGTTACATTTCTTAAAATATTTTACATCTGGTAAAATTGTAAAATAGTGATATAAAAAATGTTGACCATAAAAATAACAAAATCGAAGAATCACCTACTGGTTTTATCTATTTAGTAACGATCTTAACAAACGTAGTTTATTTGTTTTTTATAGTTTGACAATAGGTCCTCTTTCTGTACCTTTCTTATCTATTTATAGACAAATAATAATAAATAGTATTCGATGTTGAAATGTTTTCACATTGACAATATATCTATGAAAGCTGGTTAAAAATCAAAATAGAAAGTTTTTTTGTTGTTGGGTCATATGGGTCATTTTTGTCCTAATATTTTATGTAGGATACAGTTCACCGAGTGCACATGGCCACGCCCCTTAAATTTGGCCTTGTACACTACTGTGTACTATGATACGTACAAGGGTATTATAAGTTTAGTCCCGACTTTGTAACCGTTGAAAATAGTGATCGCAAAAAAAATTTAGTATAAATGTTCATAAAATAACCTAATTAGTTCATTGCAAGCCCGTCTGTCCGTAGACACGATAACTCAAAAACGAAAAAACGTAACGAGCTGATATTTTGTTTGTGAGTTCTAGAGCTAAAAAGTAAGATCAAGTTGTTGAATGGGCAAAATCGGAATATATTTCTCCCTTTCCGGGGGGGGGGGGGGTTAGGTATTCATCTTTGAAACCGTAAGAAATAGAACAAAAATTTAAAGACAAAAAATGTTCTTTTTTTGAAAATAAACGGCGTTTGCTTGAAAGTTCATTAGTATTTATCGGGTATTTAATCAATTAATTCAATTAATTGTTATTTTCAATCATGCTATTAATAAAATATATCGATTTTCGCAAGTAATCTTATAATTAGACTTTAGCCGAATGTTTGACTTTTACCATAGTTAAAAAATATGATTTATAAATTAGAGATTTCATTGATTTTACGTGAAATTATCTACATATACAATTGATTTTTTTTTAATATAAGAAAAACTGTTTCAGACAAAAGTTGTTTTTATCAGATAAACATTTTTTGTATCTAAAGATTATCCCTATCTCGTACCGTTTAAAAGATAGGTTATGAGCACAGCTACCATGCGGGCACGAGAAAAACAGCAGCGAAATCGGTTCAATAGTTACACACATGCGTGGTTGAGTTACAAACATACAAACTTTGACATTTATAATATAGTAGGATAAAAAGAGCTTTAACTGATTGTTTTAAAGCTTTAACCGTTTCATTACCTTTTAGGAATAGCCGCACGAATAGGTCCCAATAAACGATTCGATTCGCCATATTTATCTATACAACTTTGTAATCCCTTCTGAATGTTTTCTTCCAATCTGAAGGAAAATTACACAAATTTGTACGTCTAACATTTACATAAAAATATCTTATCTGTGCACAGTTCAATTTATTAGCAGAATCAATAAATTTTCTGCGTCAGTAGTTGGAATTATTTGATCAATATAAAAGTTTGTTTTATTGATCGATATTTTATTAATCTATGACCTGTGTTCTAACATATTATTAAGAAAATGCAAATGATAAAGAAAATGAAATCAAATCATTGGGCGTTTTCACACTGGTCGGCATCGTGTCATTATGGGTATATTATACGATATTCTGCCAATATCGGTGCTGTGTTGATTCCGTGTCGGTGTCGGTAAATGTGAAAACGCTCTATAGGTGTTAAGATTTTTGTTTATGCAATGATCTAATCGTTTTTTTGTGTAAGTCAATATTATTTTATGTTTTTCAAGTGTGATAAATTATTTGTTGATAATTATTGTGCATTATTTAAATAAGCACAGTCGCCTGTCTGTAATAATGTTTTCTTTCTCAATGTTTAATATCTGTCCATCTTTATCACTTTAAACTCAGGTGTATTTTTTATAGTAATTGACAGTTTTGATTCCATCAACTTGTGTTTAAGTTAAGAGTCACTTACTTAAGAACGATTCAAAAACAGTTTATAACTTTCATCTATAGTTATTTGACGTTTCACTTGTTAAGGATGCTCCAGCATACCACCACTTTTCGACAGATTTTGCTCATTTTTTGTTCACAGGCTAAGAATAACGTTTTTAATAAATCCCGAAGTTTCAGAATTTTTGACCGTTTAGAACACGAGATAATTAATGTCAAAATTATCATTCTCTCACTCTCTCTCATTAGAAGCATGTGAAGCATGCCCGCCCAACTATTATCTGTTGTATTCAAAAAAATACTCGACAGAATTTAAAAAAAAAACTAGGAGAGTAAAGCTAAATATTTATTACATAAATTTAAAAAAAACAATCTTGTGTTACCGTTTTGTTTTCGAAATATAAAAGTTTAAAATTATTCCTTTTCTTCAAATCAACATTATTTTGTGTATGTGAACAGTGTTTTTGTCTATGTGTTGTATATGTGTGTTTATGTATTGGTACTATTATAAAATCAAACAGGTTTGTTGTACTGATTGCATAACACAGTGCTGGAACGTCCTTAAAAACAAGTTTACTTACATAAATGAATTGATTTTTTTCTAATAAACGAAACTATATTAAAAATGATTATGAACAAAAACTTAATTTTCGAACTTTTAAAACGATTCACAGTTTTTATGATTTGGGACAATTTGTATAAAACTGTAGGAAAATATTCTCTGAGCTCTTCTGAACGAAAGCCTCAATCGGCATAAGCTTGAGTTTTTGTTTAGAGATATTTCATTTTATTTTAAAGATCCTAATTAAACCACCAAAGAAGTAAGTTAAAACCATACGAATTCATATCAAGAGAAGCATTATACGATTTCTACAGTTTTAAAAGGTAGGCTTTGTGAAAATGTTCCTTGAACCTTTCTAAATACTGGTCTCCATAGTTAAAAGGTTGGATTAAGGCTCCATTATTATTTATAGTTTAAAGAATATACTTTACATATGTAAATCAGAAAGCAGACAAAACTCGCGTTAGGTTCATCATAAAAATCTTAACAACTTTTGTTCTAAGCATTTTTTGTTTTAAAACAAAGGATTCGGTATAAATTGACTATAATTTTTTTTTAAAGAGGGCGCACTTCAGTGGTTGAGTATGCAATATATGATTGATATAAATACAAATCAGTTGTATGTATAGTGCCCGAATTGTTTGAGGAGATCCTACGTAAATTTTGAAGTACAACTCGGGAAAAACTATCAGAAGTTCAAAATTCCAAACCGTTCTAAAGTTATAGCCGTTTTCTGACTGACCAGATCTCTTTAAGAAATACGCAGGGAATAGAGACTCTTGATAAAATAAATTTTCGGGTCTTGTACAAAACCCTACAAATTAACAATAATTTCTCCGGTATTCAAATTTTTTTTTGTAAAAATTGGTAGATCTGTGCATATTTTCATGAAGTTCTCGATTAAACTAGCAAGAAAAATGAAATCCCAGTAACTGGGATCATATATACTGACCTTGAAAGAACATTAGTTTAATACTAATTTGAACATGATGTCGTAGAATAATTTTGCATATATATCCATAAATATTTTATAGGAATGATTTGTGAAATCATTAAAATCAAATAATTTGATAAATAATTCAGCCCTAACCGCCTATACTAATGAATGCATGTGAAATCACCATCACTACATATTATAAAACAAGGTCCTCCGCCGCGTCTGTCTGTCTGTCTGTTCGCGATAAACTCAAAAAGTACTGCACCGATTTTCATGCTGTTTTCACCAATGGATAGAGTGGTTCTCGAGGAAGGTTTTAGTATATAATTTGTCAAGTTTTTGTATACATTGGTCTTTAGATATTAAAAAAATGATTCATGAGGAAGGTACAGTTGTATAATTTATTGATGTATAGGTGTATAATTTATCAGTCCTTGACGGGAGAAAATATTATGTTACTTGGTTATAAGGGATACAAAAAGTTACAAAATTTTTGCGGGTGAAGCCGCGACGGGTATTGCTAATGTGAATATAAAATGTATGAGACAACGACACAACCAAAATAATAAGTGAACTGTTTGAACTGAAAACACAGTGAACAAAACAGCACACAACTGGTGTGGTGAGTATATGGTATTTAATCTGTTATAATGCTGAATCGTATAGATTCACTTGCTGTGCTGACTCGTCGCGATCTATTTTGTTTATTACTCAATTATTCGAGAAAAATGTTACTTTTTCGCTGGCCTTCCGTTTTTGTTATAATCAGCAATTTATTTTGTGTTACTAACTATTATATATTATTATTATTATTAACTAATAGGATTTCCTTATATGTACTCGCTTTTGTTTTATTGCCTTTCAATTACTTTTATCATTTGTTTTTGCGTTCTGGTTTTTCCTCCCCATTTAATTTCTCTTGTCGTGTTTTTTTTTTAATTATTATAAAATTAATTGTTTTTATTCCTCGTTTAAAGAAGAAAAAAAAGATCTTTCTGTCGAGTAATCTTCATTTGTTTTGTTTCTTTATCTCTACTTGTTAGAAATGGTTTATAGCAGAGGTCTCTTTGAATTTTAACGGAGAACTTTGTTGATTTTGTTATTTCATAAGAGCATAATTTAGAAGGAATGCTAATGTTATTGGTATGTAAAAACATGTGATATTTTATGGCTCCAACAGCGGTCAGTTGGCACCAAAAAATTTACAACCGTCAAAAAATAAAAAAATTAACTTCCTGCGGAAGACAGTTTAGAAATTCTGCTTTATAGAATGCGTATAAGGCAAATTAACAAATTTTAATAACATTTGTCTTACATTAAAAACAAAATTGACCTTAATTTAATTAGTCAAGTAATTTTTCCCTTATCAAACTTCGTCAGGGCTGAGCGAAATTTATGTTGATAGCAAGTTAAGATTTATGCACTTGTAGTTAAACTCTATACTGCGTAGTATTTGTATGACAAAGGTTCTGGCGCTTGGAAATTTTTTTAAAACCGGTAATTATATGTAATTTTTCATAGACACTGCAAATTTGTTGGCACGCTACACATATTGTAAACATTCCCAATCAATCTCAAATGACTGATAATATTTGGAAAAAATTAGGAAATGGTTACTCGGAATTAAGTACCAAACAGTACTGATAAATATTTAAAGCGGCGGTAGTATGGAAAACTTTGAGTTAAAATAAATTAATTTCGGGCATGGGTCCGAAAATGTTTTGTTTCCGAGATCCCAGTTAATGAACGGTTTTTTTCTTATTTTGTTAATACTGCCGACCCTAAACATTTAAGACACTTCATGCTTCAACTTCGAAAGATTACCAGAATGGATCCATTATGAGCAGACTGTGCGTTGAGGAATAAGCAACATCCAGCCATCTTATCTTTAACTTCGAATCTCTCGATTACAGCAGATACAATATATTCGGTGCATCTCACCCCGACTATATGAACCTTCAGGAAAACCTTAAATGCAAGTCCCTGGCTATTGCCAAGATATGGGAGAAGCCAACCTCGTCAGACTAAAGTAGAAAGGGGAGCACAATGAGTCAAGGTCGAAGAGCAACACTTTTCATACCTCAAGTAGTAGTATTAGTAGTAGTAGCGTAAGGAAGGTCCAAGCCTGGCAAGTAGCCTTTTTTACCGACCCCCTAAAGGACAAGGAATTTGTATGTAGACTAGAAATTGGTAAGTTGTGCGACTGCAGCCGATTTTGATAGGAACTATGCCGATATTCATATGGAGTTTGTGTAAAGAAACTGCAGAAAACCTTCACAAGCATGATAGGTTACTTTCGTTTATTCATACGCCGGCAGTTCAGTCAATTTACCGATTCATTAATTTTTTTTTTTTAATTAATTTAATTGAAAAACTGCCACCATGAGGAATCTAACCAGCAATTTGCTAGTTCCGAGCGAGTGGTGCCTTAACCAACTTGACCAGTGAGACTGGTTTTCGTACCCGGTAATGTATTTATCTATCTCTAGTGTGTTCAATTCTAAATTTGTAACATTGTGACTTTAGACAAGGACAAATCAAAAAGTAATTGAAATTATTAAAAATTGTCAATAAAACTAAAACGAAATAAAAGATAAATTTTTCTAGTATAATTTTGGGGAAAAATGTCACATCAGCAGGAATAAACAAACATATATATATATGATTACTAACGAACTACATAGTAGAGAATTTGAAATAAATGATAAGCGCTAATAGGATTTGATGTAACTATTTAAAAAAAAAAAAAACGTGAACTTTATTGACTAATGGACTTTGGATTTGTGCTGCTATGATAGGGGCGGGCAACAAGCACTATCAAAACGTAGAGTGAGGTATTTAATAGTAGTAACATCCATTCAATATAATAATAATAATACACATGACATGCAATGTATACGACTAGCTCTGCTATATGCATGGCTTGTGAAACACCTGACGTTGCAGATTAGATGCCATGTCGACAACGGACCAAGAGAGCCACCCAATGCTCCCTTTCTGCTGAACACACAATTCCTATAATCATGATTCGACTATACAACATGTATATATGTATCATTCCGTTTCTCTCTCAACTGACTATCACTTATGTGATTTTCCACTCATTTTCTTTCGTTTTTATGTAAAAATAAAAGAATTTTCACTCTATATATATATATATATATATATATATATATATATATATATATATGCATGGGGTAATATGATTTTACTACCAAAAGTGTAAAAAATAAACTTTACTATCTATCTAATGCATGAATAATTTAAATGCAAAAACTGTTTTAAAAACACAAAATGCTACACAATTAACTGCAGTACTTGTTTAAATATCATGTATATACTGAGTTCTTTATCAATATACATGCAGATGAAGATTAGATTATATTCGAATTAGAAGTAAGTCTTTTAAAGGGCTCTTGTACTGCAACCAATTTGATTTATTGTACCTACTTTCCTTCTAAGATGTTCCAGGAGTCCTATAGTCTTGATGAACGTTAGAATATCTCTTGGCGACACTTCGTTGATTCAAGTGATAGTATCTTCTGTGAGAAAGGGTTTCGCATTCAGACAGGATGTGAACTCTGGTTTCTTCCTCTTCAGGACAAAAGCTGCAAAGATCGTTCTCTGTGAGATTGATTTTATGCATATGTTTATTGAGTGGCCAGTTAGAGAGCCAGTAAGTTATCCTCAATTGGTTTTTCCTAGTTGTAAACCCTCAGAGGTGATTTTCCATTAGAAGATTTTTATAAGAGCTTTTGTATGATCCTGGCCATGAGTACGCAAGGACGGTTTGCCTCGTGTACCACTCATTCTGTTATTTTTTATGTTATGGTGATTATTGGTTTTCCAAGAAACGGTTCCGGACAGTTAAGTGGCGTACTAGCACCTTCTGGGTAATTCATCAGCTTTCTCGTTTCCATCGATTCCTGATTGTCCAGACTTCCAGCCAATGCAGATGTATATAAACATAGCTTGTGTTTGTCCTATCAACTGCTAAAACGGTATTTCTTCTTTGCAGTGTATTTGTACCGAATTAAGTTGATTTTCTATAAAATGTCTCGTCGCACAAGAAATTTCAGTTTTCAATCTCTTTTCGTTTTGAGCTAACGAGTTGATAGGCAGGCAGACAGACGAACATCCGACAATGGTGTATCGAAATTTGTTTTCTATAGTCAATATATAGAAATCTTCGAACTTTGCTTTTGCGAATATTAACACTGAAGCTTTCTCTAGCGTAGGGATTCAATTATCTAGTCGCGATTTTGAAAAATCCCGTGTCGTAAAGTTATCAATAAATGAAAAATAAATTTGAGGTCATTTTGACCCAGATGCGATCGAAAGATGTGATATGATCCATATTGGACCTATTTGCGATTGAATTTAATCATTTATTTTTAAATATTCTAATACAAACCTTTAATATGCATTTATTTGGCCGCCAGAAAACAGAATATAAGAAATGAATTACTTTTTAAAAATAATTTTTTTCAAAAACACCGACATGGTAGTAAATATTTACCGATTCAACCATAAAAATATGAATGCCAACAACAAAAATTGAAAATGTATAAAATTTCTCTTGAAAGTGTTTTTTTTTTTTCAATTTTCATTTTCAAAGCAAAGAAAAAATATACAATTTTTTTTCCACTGTTTATATTCTAAACAACAAATAATAATTCATAGCACGCATCACAAGCGTTACACAAAAAATATCTCGAAATATTGTGCAGCAAGAAGACAATAAAATACGCATTCATCTATGAGAACCTTTTTTGTTTGTTATACATTTATACAATTTGGAGAAATGTATGGATATATATATATATATACAGAGTGGTCCACAAAAAAGTTAAATATTTTTATCATAGCTGGAAGGCTACGGTATTTAATTCGGAGTTTAGTGGAGTAAGCTAGTAAATCAACAAAGTTATGAGATAAAAAGATGGAGAGCGTTAAATTGAGTGTAAGAAAGATGCCTTGATGATATATTTTGGTCCAAAAATAAATGACAATTTACTAAAAAACTATATCCATTTTTCATAACGATTAGATTTTTGTTTGGCCACTGAAATTAACCTCCAACCGCAATTATTTTAACTCTCGTGTCCCCTCTTTATATTTTTTTCTCTCTCTAGTTTGGCCCAAAACATTTTTCAATCTAATTTTTTCAAATGTTCTCCGTGTTGACCCAGACCTTTTTTCAAATATTATTTTCAAAAGATCATCATGTTTTATCAAAAACATGGTCTTCCTATCTGTTCAAAATTTTTTCGAAGAGAAATTTCGAAAAGTATTGCTTGCTTTCACTATGAAGTCAAAATATCAACATGAGGCATATACGTAATTTCGGAGACGTGTGCCATTTAAGAGTTAATCAAAGTTGACAAAAATCTGCTATAAAATTTAACGCTTTGATTATTACAAGAAATGGTTTGAAAAGTTTTTGAAGGCTTTAACCTTCATACAAACTTGTCGATTCATGAAGAAAATGTATACTTTTGAAAGTTAATTTCGTTGCTTTAAAAAATGAAAAACCTTAGACTAAATGTCCAATTAGAAACACTTCAATAACCATTATTGGGGGAGGGGACGATCACCTGTACAGAGGTTTATTTTCGAAGAGCTACCAGATTTGTAAACCAAACTGTGGACTTCCGAAACAAATTAATTTCCTTTCATTCAATTCTACTTTCGTTGCAGAAATGACAAATTTGTCAGAAGTACAGTCTCAGCGAGCGCTCGGTCTTTCGACTCGCCTTGCCTCAAGAGCGCCCCATTTCGAGTAGATTTTTTTACCACGAGTCGAGAAAAAAGCGTTCGGCGAGTGCAAGTGCTCTGAGTATATTCTCGTCTACGCTCGTGATATAACGTGGATTTTAACTACTCAGTAACGTGTACACTCACGGCAAGAGTGTACACAACTCTACTCGCGTGTCCTCGCCTTACGCATGTTTAAGTGTCACATTTGTCGAGAGTGTATTGCTGGCATTATAAGTAGTATTGAAATATTTGGAGATATTTCCCTCATGATTTAATTCGTTTCCAATAGAATCGAGCACACTGTATGAATGGCTATGTGGTTTTCCCCTCCCATAGATTTCTTATCGTCATACAAGATTTGTTTATTTGGTAAACTGATATATATAAATTCATAAAGTTTCCCATACTCACACACAAAACAAAAAACACACATGTACATTGTACACACTACACATTTATCACATACTTCATAACAAAAACAAAACAATACAAAACTGAATTGTATATTAAAATCTCTGTCAAAATTCAAAACTAGAATAAATATAAATTAATATTCAACATTGTATATTGTAATGGTAATACAAGTTTTCATATTTTAAAATATTTGATAGCATTTATTCCAAATCAAAAGTCCATTATATTGTTGTAATTAATAAAACATATTTTGTGAAATGTACAAGTTGATTTATGAATATTCATTAATAATTAATTAATGAAATTTTGTTTTTTAACAAAATCTGGTTTGGTAACGTCATAACCGTAACAGAGTTTATTCCATTTGAACTTTCGCATGGAAATATTTTGAAATGTAAATATTTTTCGAAAAAAGGTTTCAAATAAATATTAAAGTGATCGAAAGTGATCGTTTAATGAACATTGATTTGATCTTGAAGTCGATTTTCAATTTATTTTTTAAAATTAGATACTTTATTCAAAATTACAGATAAAAAGAAATAGTCTGTTTATTCAAAGTAGTTTTTTATTTAGCTGAAAGCGCGACCTAGAAGGATCCACACTCCTATGTCAGGGACCGGGACCATTTTTAGTAATAACTAGGAGACAGAGTATCTCTGCTCTAAACGAATAGGTGGATAAGTCTATGAACAGCACTGCAGACAAGCGAAACAAATGATAGAACAATGCCGCAAGGTCAACCTGGCTTATTGGCGAAACTGGAAAGAGATAAACCTTCTGGTTGGGATACTTATCGGTCCCTACAGTCTCAAGAGGCATCTATGAGGTTTGAGGACTGTGCAATCTGTCCGGACTTCACGGGGCGGATGATACGCCCTTCCACCTTCTGGCAGAATGGGAGGATATAAGCTTAAACAACTAGAATGGAGCTCTGTCCTGTCATTC